>CAXAJY010000046.1:559451-588002 GCA_963969285.1 Odontomyia ornata
TACAAAAATGTTTTTAGCAGGCCGAGAAGATGATGAACGACGAAAGAGCGTGCCGGGACGCCCGAGCACTTCAACAAACAGACGAAAAAATTAATTGAAGTGGAGAAAATGGAATTGGCCAAATCGTCGAATCAACGTTAGAGAAGTTGCTGAGGACCTAAACATATCGATTGCTCGTGCCATTCGATTTTTATCAACGATTTGGGCATGAGACGGGTCGCCGCGAAATTCGTACCAAAATTGCTCAATTGCGACCAAAAACAGCAACGCATGAACATTGCTAATGAGATGTTAAACTCTGTCCGCGACGAACCAAATTTGCTCCAGAGGGTCATAACTGGTGACGAATCGTGGGTTTATGGTTATGACGTGGAAACTAAAGCTCAATCATCTCAATGGAAGCTGCCGCATGAACCAAGACCGAAAAAGCGCGCCAAGTTCGGTCCGAATGTGAAAGTTTTGCTGACAGTTTTCTTCGATTGCAGGGGCGTGGTGCATCATGAGTTCTTGCCACAGGGAAGAACGGTCAATAAGGAATATTACCTGCAAGTTATGCGCAATTTGCGCGAAGCAATCCGCCAGAAACGCCGGATTTGTGGGAGAACAAAATTGGCTTTTGCACCACGATAACGCCCCTGCTCACGCATCGTTGCTTGTGCGCGACTTTTGGCCAAAAACAAGACACTAATGATGCCGCAGCCACCGTATTCCCAGATCTGGCCCCCTGTGACTTTTTCTTGTTTCCTAAACGAAGAGGCCATGAAAGGACGACGTTACGCTACGCTTGACGAGATAAAGACGGCATCGAAGGAGGAGCTGAACAAGATTAAAAAAAATGATTTTTGAAGTGCTTCGAAGATTGGAAAAACCGTTGGCACAAGTGTATAATATCTCATGGGGATTACTTTGAAGGGGGCAAAATAGATATTCATGAATAAATAAATAATTTTGAAAAAAACAAAATTCGCGATATTTTTTGCACACACCTCGTATATATATATATATATATATATATATATAATATATATATATATATATATATATATATATATATATATATATATATATATATGTATATGTATATATATATATATATATATATATATGTATGTATATATATATATATATATATATATATGTATATATATATATATATAATATATGTATATATATACATGGATATATATATATATATATATATATATATATATATATATGTATATATATACATGGATATATATATATATTATATATATATAAATATATATATATATATATATATATAATATATATATATATATATATATATATATATATATTATATATATATATATATATATATATATATAATATATATATATATATATATATATATATATATATATATATATATATATATATATATATATATATATATATATATATATATATATATATATATATATATATATATATATGTTCTTAATGGTTGTGTCGACAATTGCGACATTAGCTCGCAAAATTATTCGTGCATGTAAGAAAATTATATATATATATACATATATATATATATATATATATATATATATATATATATATATATATATATATATTATATATATATATATATATATATATATATATATATATATATATATATATATATATATATGTCTGTATATATATACATGGATATATATACATGGATATATATATATATATAAATGTCTGTATATATAATATATATATATATATATATATATATATATATATATATGTCTGTATATATATACATGGATATATATATACATGGATATATATATACATGGATATATATATGTGTTCTTAATGGTTGTGTCGACAATTGCGACATTAGCTCGCCAAAATTATTCGTGCATGTAAGAAATATATATATATATATATATATATATATATATATATATTATATATATATATGTATATATATATATATATATATATATATATATATATATATATATATATATATATATATATATATATATGTCTGTATATATATACATGGATATATATACATGGATATATATACATGGATATATATATATATATATATATAATATATATATATATATATATATATATATATATATATTATATATATATATATATATATATATATATAATATATATATATATATATATATATATATATATATATATATTACTGTATATATACATGGATATATATATATATATATATATATATATATATATATATATATATATATATATATATATATATATATATGACTGTATATATACATGGATATATATATATATATATATATATATATATATATATATATATATATATATCTTCTTCTTCTTCTTCTGCTTCTTCTTCTTCTTAGCACTACAGCCCCTCTCGGGCCTTCGCTTCCTGCAAACAGCGCCTCCAACTGTCTCGGTCCGATGACCGCGTCTTCCAATTCCGAAATCCGAGCAGCGATGAACTGTGTTCGTCGACTGAAAATTTTTTGTTTTATTTACAATTTACATCGTGCGTTTTGATTGGATACACATAAGACACTATGAACACTATGAAAATCTCAGAAGAGTAGCGAATAAGATAATTAGGATTAAGAAAAGAAATACTATGACGACCAATTAAGAAGTATAGATGTAAGTTTAGCGAGCAAGAACACAAGACAAGCATGCAAAGTAGTGAAAAGCCAGAAACGTGGTTATCAGCCCAAAACCACGCTCTGTCGTGATGACAGCGGCAATATAATCGCTGATAAAACCAAGATTAAGGAAAGGGTGGGGATCATATTTCAAGAACCTCCTTAATCCTCCGCACAGCTTTCAGAACATCAGAGCCTATAAATGTGTGCGGGAGAGCTTCCATTGGCCCCACCAACTCTGGATGAAGTTTGTTCCATCATCAAAGCTCAAAAGAATGATAAAGCGCCGGGCATCGATGAGATTCCAGTGGAGCTCATCAAATATGGTGTAGTAGTGTTCATCAAGCTATTCACAAAGTCATCCAGTACATGTGGCAACAAGACATATGCCGAAAGAGTGGAGCCAATCAATTATATCCCCTATCCACAAAAAAGGTGACAAGCTACAGAACGAAAATTATAGAGGCATATCACTACTTTGTATGGCGTACAAAATATTTTCCAAAATCTTAGAAAATTAAATCGGATCATACTCCAATAGTATTATTGGGGAGTATCAAGGTGGTTTTAGGGCAGGTAGATAAACTACAGACCAATTGCTCACAGTCAAGCAGCTACTTGAAAAATGCTGGGAGTTCAACATAGACGTACACCAAATTTTCGTTGAAGCAAACAAGCATACGGCAGTATTGATCGTAACGTACTGTACCAATAATACTTCTGCGTTGTAGTCGGATTCTTTTTAACAATTCTTAAGATTTTTCGTGCGTCTGTCTCTGTTAGTTTACATGGTCGATCACTCCTAATTTCGTTTTCCACCTGATTTTTTTTTTCTGAACCGTTTCACGATATCGAAAACTGTCGAACGACTTCTTCCAATTATTTTTGATATTTCAGAAAAGGATTTATTCTCTTTATACAACTTTATTATAACTTTTCTTTCATGTATACACGTTTCTTTGCGATTCTTAGCCATGTTTAACTTTCTTCACTTAAAACTGACAAGTAAATGACTGATATCAGAAAAACACATATCAACATATAATTAGGGGAGTTCCCTTTTAAATTCAGAAATGAAAAGAAAAGAATTGCTCCAAATTTCAATGACTAATTTCACACTTTTCAAAATGTCCGATTACTTTTGTCCACTTGATGCAATGTGAATTTGAATTAGTTGTTAATTTTCTTGTGAAAATCTTTTTATTTCTGTTTTATTTTTTTGTGCAATTAATTGAGAATACAAGTAACTTTTATATAAGGGAAAAATTTTTATTTCATTCAAAGCTTATGCTCGTAAAAGTATTTTATTGCTTGTTTCTTGTATTGTCCGATCACTTTTGGCCACCTCTGTATATATATATATATATATATTATATATATATATATATATATATATATATATATATATATATATATATATATATATATATATATATATATATATGTATATATATGTATATATATATAGTGGTTAGTGTGTATATATATATATATATATATATATATATATATATATATATATATATATATATATATATATATATATCTTCTTCTTCTTCTTCTTCTTAGCACTACAGCCCCTCTCGGGCCTTCGCTTCCTGCAAACAGCGCCTCCAACTGTCTCGGTCCGATGACCGCGTCTTCCAATTCCGAAATCCGAGCAGCGATGAACTGTGTTCGTCGACTGAGTCAGACCAGCGTTTCCTCGGTTTCCCCTCTGGCCTCCGCCCTTCAGTTATCCCAACGAATACCTTCTTGGGTATCGATTCATGTGTCCAGCCCATTGCAGCTTCCGCAGTCTTACAATCCTTGAGACCTCTGGTTCGCCAAAAACTTCATACAACTCATGGTTGTATCGAATTCGCCATTGGTCCCCGTCTAGCTTTGCTCCGATTTTTCGCCTCAGGACCCGTCGTTCAAAGGCGTTCAATATATTTGCGGATGCTTGGGTTAGGGTCCATGTTTCATACCCATATCATAACACAGGTCTTATCACTGATTTGTATACTTGAGCTTTATTCTCTTGTGTATGCGGCTCGTCTTCAAGATCGTCAAAAATGAATAAAATATTTTATTTGCGAGCTGTATTCTTCTGCGTATTTCGTATCTTTCACTCTCCGTTTTCGTTATTTTGGCGCCTAAATACACAAATTCGCTAACATTCTCGATACTGTATCCGCCAAGTGTGATATTTTGTGTATCGGAGATATTTTTTCTCGACTGCGTCATGAGCTTTGTTTTATTTTCATTGATTTGTGGCCCTACTAGTTTTGCTTCGCTGTCAAATTTCAGGAAAAGTTCTTTGGCAGTTGTTAATGACCGTGACAGAATGTTGATGTCGTCCGCATAGGCTACTACTTGGCTCAACTTGTAAAGTAATGTACCTCGCTTCCGTATGACGTACTCCAGAGCAAAATTGAATAGCAATGGGGCCAGCCCAGCACCCTGCTTTAGTCCGATATTTGTGTCAAAGGCAGCGGTGAGTTGGTTATTGATGCGAACTTGGGAGATTGTCGACGTCATTGTCATTTTGGTAAGACGGACTAAATTGGCTGGGATGTCAAAGCAAAGTATTATTTGGTACAGTACGTTACGATCAATACTGCCGTATGCTTGTTTGCTTCAACGAAAATTTGGTGTACGTCTATGTTGAACTCCAGCATTTTTCAAGTAGCTGCTTGACTGTGAGCAATTGGTCTGTAGTTTATCTACCTGCCCTAAAACCACCTTGATACTCCCCAATAATACTATTGGAGTATGATCCGATTTAATTTTCTAAGATTTTGGAAAATATTTTGTACGCCATACAAAGTAGTGATATGCCTCTATAATTTTCGTTCTGTAGCTTGTCACCTTTTTTGTGGATAGGGGATATAATTGATTGGCTCCACTCTTTCGGCATATGTCTTGTTGCCACATGTACTGGATGACTTTGTGAATAGCTTGATGAACACTACTACCACCATATTTGATGAGCTCCACTGGAATCTCATCGATGCCCGGCGCTTTATCATTCTTTTGAGCTTTGATGATGGAACAAACTTCATCCAGAGTTGGTGGGGCCAATGGAAGCTCTCCGCACACATTTATAGGCTCTGATGTTCTGAAGCTGTGCGGAGGATTAAGGAGGTTCTTGAAATATGATCCCCACCTTTCCTTAATCTTGGTTTTATCAGCGATTATATTGCCGCTGTCATCACGACAGAGCGTGGTTTTGGGCTGATAACCACGTTTCTGGCTTTTCACTACTTTGCATGCTTGTCTTGTGTTCTTGCTCGCTAAACTTACATCTATACTTCTTAATTGGTCGTCATAGTATTTTCTTTTCTTAATCCTAATTATCTTATTCGCTACTCTTCTGAGATTTTCATAGTGTTCATAGTGTCTTATGTGTATCCAATCAAAACGCACGATGTAAATTGTAAATAAAACAAAAAATTTTCAGAGAATTATGTTAATATTTTTTATTATAATTGAAGGATCTATAATAATTACTTGTGAAACAAAATACCGCCCCAATGCTCGCTACGGCTACGGTGGTATATTATACTACTCCGATAGTCCATATTTTCAATAACTCTGAGACATAATTGAAGTTCAATATCGTTAATGTACTGAATTATCTCATCCTTCAGCTCTTGAATTGTTCTTGGGTTATTGACGTACATTTTTTCTTTTAATATCCCCAGAGAAAGAAGTCCAACGGTGTCAAATCACATGATCGTGGCGGCCAATTAACATCGCCACAACGTGAGATAACACGGCCCTTGAATTTCTCGCGGAAAGAGTCATTGTTTCGTTGGCTGTGTGGCAAGTGGCACCATCCTGCTGGAACCATATATCGTCTAGGTTCATATATATATATATATATATATATATATATATATATATATATATATATATATATATATATATATATATATATATATATATATATATATACATCTATTTAATATACAAAGGTTAAAAAAGCAGAATTTAAATTGTACAGAGTTGATTTAGCTCCAAAAATGTTTTCCACTTTTCTAAAAATCAGCTTGCAATTTTACTATGCAAAAAATTTTTTTAAAATATTTAAACTTTAATGAGATTTTCATAGGAAAGTGTCCTAATCAGTCAACTTAACTTTATGGTGTATAACTTATCAAACTTTATTCAAGCGTGTTACATATCAATAATTTTATCTCCAACACCAAAAAATTAACTTGTCCAGCAAGATCACGAGAAGGTTTAGAGCTTCCTTGCCAGGAGAGGAAGGCGAGGGAGATAAAATACTTTGCAAGCCGTCAATATATTCAACAGTTTAGTAAGCAGTTTACGCACCCAATAATGGTCAGCAAAGTAGTTTGCCGGCAAAAAGACAACAACAAGCAGATGGTTAAAAGGAATGTAGAAAGGATAAAATAGGTTAATACATATATTAAACTTTTGTTTGACTTTAAATTGTAATATAAAATAAAAATTTACATTCAAAAGTATTTATTCGAAGAAAAATGAAAACTGAACGGTTGTGTTATGACGAAAGTTTCGATAAAATAATTATATTGAAGTGTAATAGTTTTATAAAAACGCGTTCACATTTATAAATTAAATCTATTCTTCTCTCCTTTTGCGATGCAAAATTGTCAATGATTAGATTCTACGTTCTATCAGCACTGAGGAGGTCTTTGAGTAAACTTTTCTCGATTGACAAAAGTGACAAATCACTAAGATGTTCTTCCCCGGTGGAATATCTAAGGTAATTTTTCATTCTTTTCAACGTTAAAAAGCTACGTTCTGCTGAAGCTTTCACAGTTAAAACTAACTGTGAAAGTTTGAAAAATTTAGGAAAACTGCCGTGATTATTGAGGAAATATTGAAAAATTTCTTTAAAGTTTTTACCCTTCATATCACAATCAGAAAAAACGACTGAAAGCTCTGTGATTAAGGATGAAAAGTCAAATCTGCTTGAGTAAGATTGCTGCAAATTAGTGAAAAGTGTAATCGGAAATTTAGTGGAAAAATTTGGGTAAAAGAAAATGTTCAGCAATTTTAAAAATTTTAATTGATTTAGTGAGTCGAATCTTACATTCAACTCTTGACTTATGTTGTCCAGAATTTCACAAAAAAGTTGCCTATAACTTGATTCTAAGTTTATTTCTCCATCCACCGAAAATCAGGATTTTTTTCGGTTCCTGTATAATACCATCTTCAGTAACGTACCTTAATATTGTGGAAAGGTGAGACTATGTGGATACATCAGTTTCATTATTGATACGAAGGGAGACTTCTCAATTTCCTTGCGGATAGTATCAAAAATAATGGAAGAAATTGATCCAATCAAAACATTTTGAATATCCTTTGACAAGCCTGAAAAAAGTTTTGAGTTTTGGAGGTAGTTTTTTAAAATGGAGTTATGGCTTGCAAGCAAAGAAATGGTTTCCACATAATTGCCTCTGTTAGACGAACCAGAAGATTCATTATAGCCACGAAAAAAATTTTTCCTAGAACGTGGAATTAAAAATCCCATTATTACAAACATTATTATCGGTGACTACTGAGGTGCCACTTAAAATCTCTTAATACACATTAAAATAAAATAGTTTAAATCTGCGAAGATCAGGCCCTAGAATGAATGATTTTAATATTATAACATGCCAAGATATCTTTCCCTTTAACAATGCCTACATTTTTATTGCCATCAAGGAATTATAACAGTTGAATCCGATTTTTGAGTACTTGGAAAGAAGGGGTTTTTGTTGGAACTTTCTTTAAAACTGGCGTTTTATGAAGTCATTTATGTGTCTCAGACATTTTTGAAAAATTAAAAAAAATGGAATTTTCTAAATCTGTTTGATTGATTTAAATGAAGATTAGTCTTACCGGAAACTTTCACATCCATATGGAAAATATGGAAGATAGAATATCCATCGAATTTGAACACAAGAGTTCAACATTGGTGATGGATATATTCTGTTGCCAGGTTTGTTGAAATTGATGGAACTGAGACTCATTTATCTCGATATTGGTGGCTGAACGGGGCCTCATAAAGGCAATCGAAATTTCTTGTTGCTTAGTGTTTTTGTTTATGATTTTTGTTCCGCTTTGTTAGGTTGAGTTTTAGTGAATTTATTTAATGTGTATAATTCTGATTAGGAATAAGGTTTAAACTATAGATTAGCTATATTATTATTCTTTAAATAGTTCAAGATTAATGTTGTTGACAAATTTATAGATTTAAGTTTAAACACTTTAGATTGTAAGATGTTTGCATATAGATTAAGAATATTGTTGTGTAATTATATTAGTTTAGGGATATAGTTATTAATATTTATAGTATTGTAAGATCAGTAATTTAAATTTATAGATTTAAGGTAGAAAATTTAAGTATAAGTAAAAATAAAATTTTGTTTTTATATATTCCTAATGTTGTAGTATGGTTGGTTGGTTTTTTCCATAGTTTTCTTACCACTAATTTTATGATAAATAATCATTTTAATGTTTATGTAAATAACGATAATGAGAAATATGATGATGAATAAATATGTTTAAATTTAAAGTGCCCTGGAGGCCATTAAGTTTAAATAATTTTTATTTTTAAATTCCGTTTATGTTTATAAACTGTTATTGTAAGAATGGATTGAATAAAGCATATTATTAATTAATTGATTAAAATTGGGTTAAAGTAAGGCTAGGTATTTAAAAGTTTGTTAAATATTTTCCTTCGAAATTCTTATAGTGAGGCATGATTCCAACGGTCAAATAAATTACTCAAGCTCTCATCTGATTAAGATACTTTAAATATTTATATTTAATCTGGTATGCGGTTAAGTACTCGAAATATTGACTTTGTTTGTTCTATAAATATTACTAACTCTTGATCATTTCAGTGTTTGCTTGAATTTTGCTTAGGACTTATTAAAAGTGAAAGTTGCATAAATTATCTTATTGTTGGGCTCATTTATCACACCAAAATTATTACCTTCGTAACATTTTAAAAATTTGTTAAACATTTTCGAGATTTTAACTAATCTCGTTTGATTAGGCTAAAGTTTGAAATTGTTTATTACATTTTTATACGTTACGCACATTATATTTATTATTTTGTTATGGAATCAACCAAAAAAATTTATATAACTATTGCATTTACTAAACCCTAGGCAAAATCTCAGAAAAAAACGAGAAATGACTTATAGTTGAAACAATTCCAGATTTCAAGTAACAAAATGTAATGTATGTTTTAGTGTAAATAGAAATATTACACCAATACATACATGCATGAAGCTTGAAAACTTTCCTTCTTTCGACTAAAACTTGAAGTTAAAACTCTCCTTTATCACGATCACTATAACTTTGAAATTGTTTCTTTTCACTCGCGACACTTCTCTAATCAATTTTTATATAGTCACTTCACTCGCGACGTTATTAAACTACCTTATTTTCACTCGCGACACTTCCACAATCGATTTTCATGTACTTAGTCTACTCGCGACATTGTTAAACCGTCTAAAATTGATTTTTGGCGCCAGAATAAATTTTACCCAGGCGGATGAGATAAAATGGATGACATTGTAAGAAAGTAAGAGGACAGCGCAACTGTGCGTTGCTTCCTCGACTCCCAGGAAACAGGACCGCCGCTCATCGTGAACGCGTAGCCGGTGTATGACCTCCGGTCATCAATGCAAGCAGCCCAGTCGGCGTCCACGTAGCCGGTCAGGCATCCTCCCTTCGCACTGTAGCTCAGGCCCACGTCGAGCGTACCTTTGAGGTATCGCAAAACTCGCTTTGCAGCTTGCCAGTGGTTGGTTCCGAAGGAATCGTTGAACTGGCTCAGAGCACTCGTAGCATGTGCAATGTCCGGGCGTGTGCACACGGACAGGTAGAGAAGGGCGCCGATGAGTTCTCGATACGGTGGTTTCTCACCGTCTTCCTCACTCCAGATGTCACCCTTTGACAGCTTAACTCCAGGAACAAGTGGCGTTGCAACTGGCCGACAGTCCGACATCCCGAAGCGATCGAGTATGTCCAGCACATACCCGCGTTGACTCATGGTGATCGTCGACTCGTCCCGAGCAAACTCAATTCCCAAGCAGTATGACACGTCGCCCAAATCGTTGATCTGGAAGGACTTGCTCAGAAACTTGTAGACTTCGTCGATCCTCTTGGTATCACGTGACAGGACAAGAATGTCGTCGACGTACACAACGATCAGCAGTGGATCGTTGTCTGCGTCCTTTACGTAGACGCTCGCGTCTCTTGCCGTCGGCCTCGCCCCAAACTTCACCAGCTCCGAGTCCAGACACTGATACCAGCATCGTCCCGCCTGTTTCAGGCCGTATAGAGCCTTGTGCATTTTGCACACCTTGTTCCCGGACGATAGTTGGGACAGCATCTTTGCAGCCTTGTTGACCACTTCACGGGAGCCGTAGTTGTTCTCGACGATGAACTTCAGGACATTACTTGCGTAATGTGGCAACTCCATCCAGATCTCCTCGTCGATGACACCGTTCAGGAAAGCGGTAGAGACGTTAAACTGTCGTACATGCATGCCATGTTGTGCCGCAAATGCCATGGCGAGGCGAATTGAGCTGAACCGAGCCACAGGAGCGTAGGTCTCGCCGCAGTCCATCCGGGGCATTGGGTGAATCCCCTGGCCACGACCCTAGCCTTCCGTTTGGTGACTGCTCCATCAGCTCCGTACTTGTTTCTAAGTACGATGCGGCTGCCGACAGTTGTGCGATTTTTCGGGCGATCCTCCAAGGTCCAAGTGTTGTTTTTCAAAATCGATGAAAATTCGTCTGCCATCGCCAGCATCCACTCGTATTCCTCTGGTCCGGAGACTGCTGACTTCAGTGGAACTTCCGCGATGAGGGCGGTATCTTCTTCTCCGGTTGCATAGTCCTCATCTCCGCTCGCGTCGTCCTGTACAGCATCGTTCTGTACAGCGTCGTTTGCCTCTGCCACGTCGACACTTTCTGCAACATCGTTCCTCCCCGCGACCTCATTTCTCTCCGCGACAGGATGTTCCCTTGGTCTACCAGGACGACCCGTGTAAATCTTCCTCGGTCTGCCTGGTCCACGCTTCGTCGTTGGAGTTTGTCCGACTGGACCTGGGGCTGGAACTTCAACTGGCTCAAAACCTCGGAGAGGTTCGTCGTTTTCGCCAAACATGACCGGTTGCTGCTGTTGCTGATCTGGTTGCTGGACTGTTCTTCTCGTTGAGCGATTCTCTCCTAGTACAACGTCGATGTACTCGTCCGACGATGTGGCAGGACCCTCTACATCCTGCTCGGTGCTTGGCTGAACATCCGCCTGTTCTGGGAAGAACTCCTCGTACTGGTCGACCTTGTTTTCTGCTGTTGTTTTCAGGAACTGGACATCTCGTGAGATCTCGACACGTCGCTCCTCAGGTATCCAGACCCTGAGTGCCTTCGAATCTGCAGCGGGGCCGAGATAAACGCCTTTCCGGGCACGAGGTCCAAACTTTCCGGTATCCTTGGTCCGGTTCAGGCAGTAAACCGGTGCTCCAAACTCCTGAAAACTGCTCACATCCGGGACCTCTCCCATCCACAACTCGAACGGAGTTCGGCCGTCCAATGCTGAAGTTGGACAGCGGTTTCTGGTGAAGTTCGCGATGCACACTGCTTCTGCCCAGAAGGTAGGAGAAGACCGGACTGGATCAACAAACAACGAGCCATCTCGACCAGAGTGCGGTTCCTCCGTTCAGCTATACCGTTTTGTTCCGGATTGTTCGGAACGGTTAGCCGACGTTTGATCCCAGAGCGCTTCAGGAAGTCATCGAACTGTTTGTTTGAATATTCGGTGCCATTATCGGATTGCAGGCACTTAATCTTCCAGTCGTGCTGCGTCTCGACCATCTTCTTGAACGCCTGGAACTGGGAGAACACCTCGTTTTTCCATTGCAAGAATCGCACCTCGCCCCATCGAGTAGCGTCATCTATAAAGGTGACGAAATACCTGGCGTGACCGTTGGATTGCATGCGCATCGGTCCGCACACATCCGAGTGTATCAGCTCGACTGACTTCCTCTCGGAGACCTTGGGGAAGGGCTGGCGTGTCATCTTCGCCTTGATGCACACCTCACAGTCCACCGTTGTATCGTCGTCGCTCAAATCAAGTCCTCGGAGAACGTTGTTTTTTGGATGCCTCGCGAATGTCCTTCACGTTTAAGTGACCCAAAGCCTTGTGCCAATCCATCAGGGACTTCTCTTGAACCCGGCTGGCAAGCGCGGCGCTCGGCTGCTCGGCAGCGCGCGAGTCGTTCACTAAATAGAGTCCGTTGACTCGCTCCGCGCACAACACCACGCGATCGTCCTTCTCGCTGACGACTTCCGCCGAACGTTTGCAAAAGGTCTCTCGGTAACCCTTGTCCACGATCTTCGCGACCGATAACAAGTTCATGCGTAAGTCCGGCACGTACAGCACGTCACTCAAGTTAACTGTCTCATCGTCTTCGTTCACTCGGGTAACCAATCGCGCGACACCCTTGGCACTGATTTTCGTGGAGCTAGAATTGGCCAGGTTCAATGAGTCTGAAAAGTTCTCATCTACACTCTCGAAACTGTCAATGTCACTGGCCATGTGCGCGGTACAACCACTATCTAGACACCACCGTTTTTGCGTCGAATAAACCAGCATGGAACTCTCGTCACCAGGCGCACTCGATTCCACAGCAGCGTACAGGGTAAAGCTACCAGTCTTCGTCTTGTCCTGATCGCTCTTCTTCTTGGATCGACAACCTGCTGCTTTGTGACCCGGTTTGTTGCACTTGTAGCACTTGAACGGGAATTTGCTTCCGTCGCGTTTCTCCGATTTACCCGTTTTCTGTTGATTCGACCTGTCCACTACCATCGCGTTCTGCACTGGTCCATTGTTCTTTCGCGCGTCACTTTCTTCCACGATTTTGATTCGCAGTGTTTCCGGAGTGGGGAGCTCGTCACGTGACTCGATAGCAATCCGGAAACTGTCGAAGTTGGCCGGTAAACTGTAAAGCAACAGTATCGACAGTAGGTCATCGTTTATCGGCACTTCCATGTCGCTCAGTCGATCAACAGCGTCAAAGAATTTTCGGAGATGATCGCGAACGTCGTCGCCCTCGCTCATCCTCTGTAAGACGATTTGTTTCAGCAGGTTCGCTTTCCTCGCGGGGCCCTTAGACTGGTAAACAGTCTCCAACTTTAGCCAAAGTTATCTCGACGTCGCACAATCTTTGACCTGTTTCAGTTCCGAGGATGAAATCCCCAGGAAAATGTCCGACATAGCCTTGCTATCGCCCGTTTCCCATCCTTCTAATTCGGCGTTGTTCTCTTCGCCTGGCTCAGGCTTTACCTTTGAGCCATTCACGGAGCCTCACGCGTCATTTTTTTATGAGTAGGGCCCTCATGTGGATCTTCCACGTGTCAAAGTTGTCCTTTGTTAGAAGTTCGATGCGCGTCATGGCGGTGGTAGCCATCTTGAATTTTGGTTGCTTCGTCGAACGTTCGAGAATCAAACACAACCTCACTCTCGCGTACCGATTTCTGATCAATCTAACTTATTACAGTTTCTTTTATTTCGCGCCGCGTGACCTGGGCCCATAACCTGTCAGGAAAACCAGGAGGTCGTGCAAGAAAACTGTTCAGGTTTATTGTCCAGTAACAAAGATTTATTAGAACTCAAAAGTACAACTTGTCTCGACAGAATACAAAGAAGAACTGAATTTGACAACTATCGTTGTGTTAGATTAAGAACAAAAATATAGGTGGCTCCACAAGCGATTAAAAGGGAATTACAGAAGGGCGGTTCGATTTGAATATAAAACAACGAAATAAAAGTACTGATTTAACAGATATATATATATATATATATATATATATATATATATATATATATATATATATATATATATATATTATATATATATATATATATATATATATATATATATATATATATATATATATATATATATATATATATATATATATGTGTGTGTGTGTGTGTGTGTGTGTGTGTGTGTGTGTGTGTGTGTGTGTGTGTATATAGATGTATATGTATTTAACACATCGTTCAATAAGTCCCTAGACTAACAACGAAAACAACTTTTTTTCAAAAATCATTTTTATTCATCAATATAATCTCCTTTTAGGGTGGTACAATCTTTCCAACGTCTTTCCAACATTTCTATACCATGTTTATAGACGGATTTATCCTTTGCTTCGAAATAGGCTTCAGTTTCGGCAATGACCTCCTCATTCGAGCCAAATTTTTTTCACTGGAGGGTTTTTTTGAGATCAGCAAAGAGCCAGTAGTCGCTGGGGCTAAATCTGGCGAATTCGGGGGGTGGGGAAGCAAATCAAAGCCCAATTCGTTCAATTTTGCCATTGTCGACTCGTTGCTGTTTTTGTTCTCCTGAAAGCAATCGCGGCACCCACTTGGAAAAAACCTTTTTCATGCTCAATTTTTCATGAAGGATTGTAAATACTCTTCCAAATGATATTTGTGTCATTTCTGCAATCTCATGGACCTTCACTTTGCGATTTTTCATTACAATTTTTAACACTTCACTCACATTTTCCTGTGTAACGGCTTCCAATGGCCTACTCGAACGTTCCGCATCGTTTGTGTCCGCACGACCACGTTTAAACTCAGCATACCAAAGAAAAATCGTTGGTTTCGATGGAGAGGAGTCCGGTTAATGTTTTTCAAGCCATTGCTGGGCTTCTACGGTGTTTTTACCCATTAAAAAACAATGTTTTATCAACACGCGAAACTCGCTTTTATCCATTTTTCAAACAAATTACAAAGTGACTTTACTAAAACCTCGATAACTCTGCTGTCTGTGATCCGATCGACGTGAAATTTTTACACGTTTCATGTAAAGGTTCGCACTCTATGGAAACGTAGCAAGTTTGATACTACTAGCACCATCTCTGGATTAGTCTCGGGACTTATTGAACGATATCTTATATATATGTATGCATATATATATATATATATATATATATATATATATATATATATATATATATATATATATATATATATATATATCTATATATATGTGTGTGTGTATAGAGATATATATATATATATATATATATATATATATATATATATATACATAGATATATATGTATAGATGTATGTTCATATATGTTTGTATATAAGTGTGGATTTTTATGACTTTCGTCATAAAAATCACTTTTGGATGCCCTCTACGGACGCAAAGCCTTTCATAGCCAAATAGAATTTTCCGAATAGGTAAAGTCACAGGGAGCCATATCAGGCGAATACGGTGAGTGATTGATGGTTAAAATGCGATTGCTAGTCAAAAAAATCAGTCACAATTGCATTTGGCTATGAAAGGCTTTGCGTCCGTAGAGGGCATCCAAAAGGCATCCGGTCAATGACCTGAAACCTCTTTCGGCTTTGCGTCCGTAGAGGGCATCCAAAAGGCATCCGGTCAATGACCTGAAACCTCTTTCAAAAAGCTTTTGGATCGTGCAAAACAGTATATTGAGGCCGGAGGAGACTATTTTGAATAAATAAATTCGAATTTATCAGAACAAACCTCCTGTCGTTTCTATTTTAGCTCAGCCTCGTTTATTTTGGAAGAACCTGGTACAAGCTCATGATAGTATATTGAACGAGATGTGTGAATGAACAATTGAGCGCTGAGCGTAACTTTCGAAAGTTGGTTGTATAGCGAGTCGATGATGATGATCTTTACGATTCAATAAGAATGAATGCTAGTTTTTTGTTGGTCATTCATGAAATGAATGAAAATTTCTGTATGCGATCATCTGAGTGAAGAGATTAATTGATTAATAGGAGTAAAGTTAGCGTAGGTTCCATGGGTAGGTTTTATGTTGAAATGTTTAACTTCACTAATTCACTATTTAAGAATTCAGAATATTTTTTTTTTTGTGGTAGGGAGGTGAAGGCATTTACGCCCGCCGAGTCTGGCAGTGTGGGACTCCCATGGAGGATACCCTTGGACTACCCACTAAACACCTCCCCTGTCAATCTGAGAACCTAGCCTGGAACCGTTTGACACATTACTTCGGGCCAGGTCTCGTTTTGTTACGCCGTGGGGCGCCTTCAAGCTGGGGAGTCCCTTTCCTAGCGGGAGGGGAGAGGGGAAGAAGAAATGCCAGAAGAGCGATCCCCCAGCCCCAGTGCCCCCGGCTGCTGTGAGTCCCTTTTATATTTCAGGACTGCCCGAGCATAATGTGCCACCTGGTTCCATTTGTCAACCGATTCGAGCATCACCGCAACTATATTATCCGGGGTGAGCTCTCCCGTCTCCCTGTAGAGTTCCCTTCGCAGCCTGGCCCATTTGGTACACGCAAAAAATGTGTGACAGGCATTGTCCTCCTCTCCTGGGCAAAACCGACAATCGGGAGACCGTGACTTACCGATCTTGTGCAGGTAAGACTGAAAAAACCCGTGCCCGCTCAAAAGCTGGGTCAGATAGAAGTCAGTCTCACCATGCCTTCGATTTAGTCACAGTCTCACGTCCGGGATGAGCGAGCGTTGTCTCTCCTCGCTGACAACCATCTCCCTCGCATCCTCGTTTCGGCGCAGGTAAATAGCGCGGCGCAGTTAAATAGCGCGGCGCTCTCTAGCAAGGAGGGCGACAGATATCACGCCTGCAATCACTCTCACCGCCGAGTCGGAGACTGTTGGATACGAAGATGCAATTCTCAGTGCTCCTCTTCTCAAGAGGCGTCATCAAGAGGCGTCTTCTTGATGGGTTGGGTCCCCCTACGTTGGCCATAAGTCGACTCAGGGCCGATATTCCCGAAGCAGCCTTCTCAGCCGTTGCCCTGATTTGCTCAGAGAAACTCATCTTCAAGTCGATCAGTAGCCCCAGGTACTTCACCGCTGGCTTCGATTCGATTTGTATACCTCCAATACTGATCATCTTTACTCTAGGGATTCTCTTTTTTGTCAAGATGACCACTTCGGTTTTCTCCAGTGCTAAACTGAGCCCGCGAGCAGTCATCCAGTCCCTCAGTCGGCGCATTAGCATACCTAGCCTAAGTTGCGCTTGTTCAACGGTGCGTCCAGGGACCAGAGCCGCAACATCATCCGCATAGCCAACCAAGCGCGACTCATCTGGCATCTCAAGTCTCAGTAGCCCGTCGTAAGATACGTTCCACAGGTCCGGACCAAGGATAGATCCCTGGGCAACACCCGATGTAATTGCCATCCTTCGTTGGCCCTGTGTCGTGTCGTAGAGCAGGCTTCGGTCCTTTAGGTAGTTCCTCAAAAGCCGCATTAGATATTCTGGAACTTAAAAAGAGTTTTCTAGCGTATCCAGAATATCCACCCATCTAGCGGAGTCAAGTGTCACCAACAGGACGATCCGTCGCTTGGTGCGACTATATGCCTCTGCCTTTTGGACCGCGTTCACCACCTCTCCAATCGCATCAATGGTAGAACGTCCTGCTCTAAAGCCGTACTGCCGAGGAGATAGGTCCCCAGCAGCACGAATCGCGTCAGTGAGTCTTCCCTTGATGAGTTTCTCTAGCACTTTCCCAGCCGTGTCTAGCATGCATAACGGGCGGTATGCAGACGGCGATTCGGGATTTCCCTTCCCCTTGCTGATCAGTACGAGCCTCGCCACCTTCCATCGTACCGGGAAAACCCCGTCCCGTAGGCAAGCGTTGAATGTGCTGAGCAGCAAGTCAGGACAATGGTGATAGACGAGCTGCAACACCTCAGCTGGACCACCATCTGGACCTGGAGCCTTCCTCGCTTTCAGGGAGAGGACTGCCTCCTCCAGTTCCAGCTGTGTGAAGAGTGGGCACTCTACTGCTGTTTCACCATGGACAGCGTCAACACGGACGGGATGGGCGGGGAAGAGTCCCCGCACTATCGCGTCCATCTTTTCCGCGTCATGTATACAAGGCTTCCGTAGGGCACCAAGTTTCCCCATGACCAGCTTGTAGCCAAGGCCCCACGGATCCTTGTTCACATTGTCCACTAGGTCTTGCCAGCAGCGAGCCTTGCTACTGTTGATCAGTTTGCGAAGGCATTTCCTGGCCGACTTATATGCTGCCACCTGGTTGCATGCCTCGTCACGGTTCCGCGCCCGTTGAGCCTCACGCCGAAGCTTGTGACACTCCCTCCGCTTTTCAGCGATTTCAGTAGACCACCAGTACACTGGAGGCTTGCCGTGCCGGGGTCTTCGGCGGGGCATAGAAGCGCAGCAAGCAGTCGTGATTATGCTCATGGTAGAGTTCACCACGTCTTGAGCTGCCAGTTCTTCCGTCCCCTCCGGAGCTCCCTGCAGCGGCTCACCTGCTGTGAGAACCTTGACGAACCTCTCGACGTCCATTCTTCCAATGTTCCATCCAGTTGTAGAAGGCCGAGAGCACGGACGTCGGGAGATAGCATCACTTATCTCAAGCAGAATGCACTGGTGATCACTGGCTGAGTAGTCCTCTAATACTTTCCAGTTGTGTATCCTCCGTACTAAGGACTCCGAGGCGAATGTCACGTCCGGTATGGTTCCCTCACAGCCAACACGGCGGAAAGTCGGCGTATTTCCGGAGTTTAGTACGACGAGGGCCGTCCTGGCCGCCATTTACAGGATTCGTTTTCCCCGCGGATCCGTCCGAGGCATGCCCCATTCGATTGCTTTAGCATTGAAGTCGCCCCCAACGAGCACTTTACCCTCTGCGTTCGAGACAGCGCCCTCCAGAGCATTAAGCTTGGCTTGGAAAGATGATATCGGCTCGTTAGGCGTTAGGTACACACTAAAGAAGGTGATCCCTGCGCACCGAACCCACACGAAACCATCCCCCCGTCCACAACTCTCCGCTTGAAAATCACTGTTCCGAACCCAGATAGCGGCAGTACCAGTTTCATCAGAGTACCATAATGCAGGACTTTTATTATGGTGTTGCTCACTCAGCAGCAAGAAGTCGGCTTTCCTGTCCCTCGCAAACTGCTCAAGCAGATTTTGGGCGGTTGAACTGCGGTGTAGGCTTAGCTGCAGGATGCGGGTCATCGAAGCTCTGATTTGGCCTTGGCTAGGGCTTCCTGGAACACCCGGCATTTTCCTGATCCCAAGACGTGTCCAAAATCAGGTTTTGGATCAGCATCCTTGCAAAGAATACAGTGTGCCTCCTTCGTACACTCTGTCCCATTTCACTGCATTTGTAACATAGGGAACTCCTATCGGGTCCTTTGCATACTTGTGTGGTGTGACCATAACCAAGGCATTTGAAACATTGAAGAGGCGTTGCTCTTCGCCGTATCCTACAGACAACCCACCCTATTCGTACTTTGCCCTTGTTCAGGAATTGTTCGGCGTCCTTTTCGGTCAAGTCAACTATGGCCATGCGTTGTCCCCTGTTGTTTTCTGGTGTCAGTCTCACTTTGATCCTTCCCACGCTAGGGAACTCCCTTTTGATGGCCTCTTCTACCTCGGCCAGATCCGTCACGCAGTCAATGTCCCGTATTTCGATCGTTGCCATCGGCTCGAGCGGCGGGGCTATAGTTGCGCTGTTGCCGAGGACTTTCTTTACTGCGTCACAGAATGCTTCCTTATTGCCGGCCTCTGCTCCGAATTCGACCAGTATGTGGCCCGATCGCGTTGGTCGTACTACTTTAATGGTAGTATTGGTGTCTTCGGGCCTTACGTTTCCCCTGATGTCCCGCAGCACCTCCGCGTAGGATTGGCCATCTTGGGGCTTTACAAGCAGTGCCTGCTGCCGGGGTCTTCGTCGGGGCTTCTGCCTCTCCTGTTTTGCATCAGGTCCTTTTTCTAATTGGGCGTCCGTGCGAATTTTATTTTCTGGCTTTTTTTGAAGGAGTTTCTTTGCGGCTTTCTTCGCTCCTTTTGTAAGCACTGTCTGGAACCCCCGATCTGGTGCTCCACGTCCGTCAAGTGCCTCTTTCTTCCTTCTTTTATCCCGATCTCCTTCGATTGGGCTAGACGCCATTCTTTTATTGACTTTTAATGATGGAGCTATCTGCATGTCGCCTTTAGATTTCGCCCCAAGCGCCTCTTTAGCCTTCTGTTCAGCTTCGGCCCTTAACCAGCTCCTCCGATAGTGCCCTATGCGATCTAGGAGCTCCTCTAGTTCAAGGAGCCCTTCCTTTGCTACTTTGCTAATTTTTGGGGAGTCGCATGCAGCCTGTATTCTTTTCAGAACATCTCCCGCTTTTCGAAGTAGTCTTTCCTCTTCGTATCGCTGGGCCGCAATTGTACCTTGCAACCATCCTTGGGAGAGGTTTTAGTAACGTAATCTCTTCGTTTGCTTCTGGATTTTTCGTTGCAGTGTCGGTATTTGTGACCCTTGCATCGGTCGCTTCGGTAACGATCGCAGCCGTGACAATCGAATTTTCGGTGCTCTTTACGTTATCTTCCACTGCTCGAACACCTGAAGCATCTTGCTGAGTCTCCCGCTTCTCCTTAGTAGGACGCTCGGGCGTTCGCATAATTTTTTTGCTGCGCCCAAACGCCGCAGGAATCTCAGTCTGCACCAGACTGTCTGCTGTTCTCCGTTTTTCGTCTACCGTCACTGTCGTCGTGTTAGTATTCGTTTTTTTCGTGGTTAGTACAGCGTCGTCGTTATTATTTTTGGTTTCATTTTTTGGATGTTTTTGATCTGTTGATTTTGCTTGCTCCATTTTATTGGGTCCCCCCTCGGAGCCGCTATCTCCGTTCGTGTGTGTAGTCGCCTTTTTGGTCCCATGGTTATCTTTGCAGAGCAGGAAGGCCATGCGAGGGTTGGCACAAGCCCTTATGGGGACAAGTGCTCAGAGCCAGACCAGCGCTAATCGGGAGTCCGTCTCAACCGAACCTACACCACCAACCCAATGGTGCGAACTTCGAACGTACTCCGAGGCCTGCCAAGGTTTTACCGGGACGGAGACGGTATGATAGTTGAATTGGAGCCGTTCACACACGAGTTTCACCATCACATCCGCCAGCCCAAAGCGTCAATTCCAGTTCGTTGTCCAAAGCGTAGTCCAGATACAATAAGAGTCGTTACCTGTCATCCCAGGAGGGAACCTCACGGCACCCCCCATATCCTCGGGTACGTGGGGGCGGAACTCCCCAAAGAATGCTAGCCTCCAAGAGTGGTCTTGTCGACCGGCATTCCCCCTGCGGAGTTTCCTCGGGTACGTGGGGGCGGAACTCCCCAAAGAATGCTAGCCTCCAAGAGTGCTCTTGTCGACCGGCATTCCCCCTGCGGTCAGAACAAACCTCCTGTCGTTTCTATTTTAGCTCTCTCGTTTATTTTGGAAGAACCTGGTACAAGCACATGATATTATATTGAACGAGATGCGTGAATGAACAATTGAGCGCTGAGCGTAACTTTCGAAAGTTGGTTGTATAGCGAGTCGATGATGATCTTTACGATTCAATAAGAATGAATGCTAGTTTTTCGTTGGTCATTCATGAAATGAATGAAAATTTCTGTATGCGATCATCTGAGTGAAGAGATTAATTGATTAATAGGAGTAAAGTTAGCGTAGGTTCCATGGGTAGGTTTTATGTTGAAATGTTTAATTTCACTAATTCACTATTTAAGAATTCAGAATATTAGAAAATATCCTAAAGAGTTTTGTTTTGATAAATTTTATTTCTTCTAGAAAATAATATTGGAAGTATCATGAAAGCATTAGTTGATTTGATAAGGGAAGCAATGCTTCCCTTGCGTACAATGACGCTCCGCCCCTGATATATGTATATATATATATATATATATATATATATATATATATATATATATATATATATATATATATATATATATATATTTATATATATATATATATATATATATATATATATATTTATATATATATATATATATATATATATATATATATATATATATATATATATATATATATATATATATATATATATATATGGATATATTGTCGCGTGTTCTGGTTCGCGGCCAATAATTTTAGTGTTCCGGGACGGCGAAAACGCAATGTCTTTTACATTAAGTTAAAAGAGTTTATTTACTGAGAATGCACAATCATTAATTTAATTATTTTACAAATCGCATTTAAGTTTAATTTTTACTGTCTATCGACTTATATTCCAACTGTCTATATCACGAAAATCACTTCACTCACTTCACTATCAATCAATATCGTCTTTATTTCGCGCTCCACTCTATCGCAGTTTTACTATCGCGGTTTACTATTCCTCCCCATTCATTCAGATCGTCTTTATATAGGGTCTCTAGTCATTCAATCCATTTCTCGTATATTCGCGAATGTTCTAGCGATAACTACGTGTAATATTCGAGCACTACTGAATACCCCGCAGTGACGTCACTTTCAGATATTGATCATGCTTGGTGGGTTCTTGTGCTTTTGAGTACATTCGTTTATTGATAATGATGTTATTAATAGTTGCGATAACAATTGCGACAGTAGCTCGCAGAAATGTTTGGACATGTAACACTGCCCCCACCCCAGTTCTTTTCGCCCCGAAAAGATGTGTCGCCAGTTGTAGTCAGTTCTCCCTGGATGTAATATGGGGCAAGACGGTCCAGGTGCACGATTTTAATTTTGGCTCTCGGCTAACGGTGTTCCTGTATGCGATATACGACGTCGTTGATTCGCTTTGTAACCCGGTATGGTCCCTCCCAATTATGCTGCAACTTTGGAGACCTACCCTTCCGTCGCTGTGGGTTATATAGCCAGACCAAGCCATCTTGCTGGAAGCCATTAGAATGAGCCTTTAGATCATACCTGGTCTTCATGCGGTCAGTAGCCGATTCGAGGTGTTTTCGCACTGTCCGATGTATCTGGTTCAACCGTTGTCTTAGCTCACTTGCGTACTCCGTGATCGTTTGGGGTATCTCAGGGGGTGTCCCGAACTTTATATCAGCTGGCAGACGAATAGTCTTTCCAAAAATGACTTTGGCTGGGGGTTGGCCCGTCGATGCATATTCGGCAGCTCTGTACGCCATCAAAAATAGTGGGATATGTCGGTCGCAGTCCCTTTGGTTCTCGTCAACCATCTTGGCGAGGTGTTTATTGAGTGTGCCGTTGAAAGATTCGACCATTCCATCGGATTGGGGATGCAGCGGTGTTGTCCTCGTTTTCCGTATTCCCAACAGCTCGCAAATCTCGCCAAAAACTAGTGACTCAAAGTTTCGGCCTTGATCCGAATGTAGTTCACAAGGTACGCCGTACCTACTGACCCACTTTAACACTAGCTGTTCGGCTACGGTAGTTGCTTCCTGGTTGGGAATGGGGTAGACCTCGGGCCACTTGCTGAAATAATCGGCCACAACCAGCGTGTATCGATTTCCCCATTCGGATTCGGGAAAAGGTCCTGCGATGTCAACAGCAATCCTTTCAAATGGCACGCCCACGTTATAGGTTTGCATTTGTCCTCTCAGTCGTCGCTTTGGACCTTTGACGGAAGCCCAAATGGTGCATCTACGGCACCAGTCCTCTACGTCTTCTCGAGCGTGGAGCCAGTAAAACCTTTCCCGCAATTTCGCTAAGGTCTTGTTAACTCTCGACGTCCGTGCTCTCGGCCTTCTACAACTGGATGGAATATCGGAAGGATGGACGTCGAGAGGTTCGTCAAGGCTCTCACAGCAGGAGAGCCGCTGCAGGGAGCTCCGGAGGGGATGGAAGAACTGGCAGCTGAAGACGTGGTGAACTCTACTATGAGCATCATTACGACTGCTTGCTGCGCTTCTATGCCCCGTAGAAAACCCCGGCGGCAGCCTATAAGTCGGCCAGGAAATGCCTTCGCAAACTGATCAACAGTAGCAAGGCTCGCTGCTGGCGAGACCTGGTGGACAATGTGAACAAGGATCCGTGGGGCCTTGGCCACAAGCTGGTCATGGGGAAACTTGGTGCCCTACGGAAGCCTTGTATACATGACGCGGAAAAGATGGACGCGATAGTGCGGGGACTCTTCCTCGCCCATCCCGTCCGTGTTGACGCTGTCCATGGTGAAACAGCAGTCGAGTGCCCACTCTTCACACAGCTGGAGCTGGAGGAGGCAGTCCTCTCATTGAGAACGAGGAAGCCTCCAGGTCCAGATGGTGTTCCAGCTGAGGTGTTGCAGCTCGTCTATCACCATTGTCCTGACTTGCTGCTCAGCACATTCAACGCTTGCCTACGGAACGGGGTTTTCCCGGTACGATGGAAGGTGGCGAGGCTCGTGCTGATCAGCAAGGGGAAGGGAAATCCCGGATCGCCGTCTGCATACCGCCCGTTATGCATGCTAGACACGGCTGGGAAAGTGCTAGAGAAACTCATCAAGGGAAGACTCACTGACGCGATTCGTGCTGCTGGGGACCTATCTCCTCGGCAGTACGGCTTTAGAGCAGGATGTTCTACCATTGATGCGATTGCAGAGGTAGTGATCGCGGTCCAAAAGGCAGAGGCATATAGTCGCACCAAGCGACGGATCGTCCTGTTGGTGACACTCGACGTCAGGAATGCCATCAACTCCGCTAGATGGGTGGATATTCTGGATACGCTAGAAAACTCTTTTCAAGTTCCAGAATATCTAATGCGGCTTTTGAGGAACTACCTTAAGGACCGAAGCCTGCTCTACGACACGACACAGGGCCAACGAAGGATGGAAATTACATCGGGTGTTGCCCAGGGATCTATCCTTGGTCCGGACCTATGGAACGTGTCTTACGACGGGCTACTAAGACTTGAGATGCCAGATGAGTCGAGCTTGGTCGGCTATGCGGATGATGTTGCGGCTCTGGTCGCTGGACCGTTGAACAAGCGCGTTCACCGTTGAACAAGCGCAACTTAGGCAAGGTATGCTAATGCGCCGACTGAGGGACTGGATGACTGCTCGCGGGCTGAGTTTAGCACTGGAGAAAACCGAAGTAGTCATCTTGACAAAAAAGAGATCCTTAGAGTAAGGATGATCAGTATTGGAGACATACAAATCAAATCGAAGCCAACGGTGAAGTACCTGGGGCTACTGATCGACTTGAAGATGAGTTCTCTGAGCAAATCAGGGCAACGGCTGAGAAGGCTGCTTCCGGAATATCGGCTCTGAGTCGACTTATGGCCAACGTAGGGGGACCCAGCCCATCAAGAAGACGCCTCTTGATGAGTGCTGTAGGGTCAGTGCTACTGTACGTTCTCAGGTTCTCAGGTTGACAGGGGAGGTGTTTAGTGGGTAGTCCAGTCGCGCATGGGAGTCCCACACTCTGTGCATAAATAGCATTCACCTCCCTACCACAAAAAAAAGGTCTTGTTAACACCAAGGTGGCCTCCCGAGGATCCTTCATGCATTTCCTTAACCACATCGTGGATTCGGCTTTTGGGAAGTATAGTTTGCATCCTATAGGCGCTGCCATCCGCCGTTTCCCATATCCGCTTGAGTACGCCACCCTCCACCTGAAGGGAGTTTTTCAGGGTTGCGCAATGCATCGAAACGTCCTTCCACACATGTCCTTTTCCTCAATCCGTCGGCAATGCTTGCAGTTAGCTGGACATGGACGGCGAGATAGGGCGTCAGCATTTCCATGAACTCCGCACTTCCGATGAACAATTTTGTAATCGTATGACTGCAATCTTTCGATCCATCTCGCAACTTGTCCCGCGGGGTTTGTGAAGTTGAGCAGCCATCTCAGCGATGCATGGTCTGGAACTGCTTTGCGGCTTCGATTTTAGCTAATAGCTCTTTCCTAGTCACGCAGTAGTTCCTCTCACTTTTCGAGAGAACTCGACTATAATGCGAGAGGACTCTTTCTTCGACATCGATCTGCTGGGATATTACAGCTCCAATCCCGCCGTTGCTCGCATCGGTGTCAACTACAAACATTTTTCCGGGTTTTGGGTATGCCAGCACGGGTGATTCACACAGCTTCTCCTTCAAGGTCTCAAAAGCTGCCTGACATTGTTCATTCCAGACATACGGACGATTATTGTCGGTTAGCTGATCGAGACACTTAGCTAACATATTTTGGCAGTCTTTGACGAATCTTCCATAGTAGGCTTCAATCTTCTCAGGGTCCGTTTTGACCCCTTCTGCTGATACGGCGTGTCCCAGCTATTTTACTTCAGCTACAAAAAGGTGACACTTGTCGGGACTAAGTTGCAGATTCGCCAGTCGCAATCGGGAGAACACCTCTTCTACGTTCCGCACATGCTCTTCAAATGTTCTCCCGATAACAATGATGTCATCTAAGTACACCAAGCAGGTTTTCCAGGTTAGGCATCGTAGCACGTATTCCATCAGGCGTTTGAAAGTGGCTGGAGCATTGCAAAGCCCAAATGGCATCACCACAAATTGCCACAATCACTCGGTCCTTCTTGTAGATTTCTATCTACCAGTAGCCACTCTTGAGATCGAGTGTAGAAAACCATTTTACGTTGGCTAAAGTGTCCATGATGTCGTCGATGCGTGGAAGTGGGTAACTATATTTCTTAGTGACGTAGTTAAGCTGCCTATAGTCGACACAAAAGTGAGTGCTACCATCCTTTTTCTTAACTAGAACTACTGGCGCGGCTCATGGGCTGACACAAGCTTCGATAACACCTTGTTTTTCCATGTCCGAGATCAGTACGCTCACTTCTCCTTGTTTGGCTATAGGAAGACGTCTTGGTGTTTGTCGAATCGGCTTGGCTCCCCGTGTATCTATGACGTGAGTTACCATACTCGTTCGGCCTTGATCATCTGGGCTTGTTGAGGAGATGTCACTGTACTTGGTGACTAGATCAGAGGCTCGCTTGAATAGCTGTACTGGGAATTTGGTCTGCTTCAATATTGCAGACGTGGATTCCCGGACTTTGTCTGTGTTTTGCGTCTTTTTCCAATGATAGTCATGAGTGGCTTCCAAAGAGGTGATGGTGGAAACAGGCTGGCAGCTGTAGATGACTTCTCCCGCTTTGATGCTCGTGGTTGAGTCGACGGTGTTAAGGACTCTAACCGGCACGTATCCGTTCCTTAAAGATCTTACAAGGCTTCGTCCTACAATCAAACCGCGCAATGCCGATGTCTTCGTTGGCTCTATCAGATAAGAGCGGCGGTCTCCAGAATCACCATCAAGCTTTGCCTGTATAATGCTCTCGAAAGATTTCGGTACATCAGTGTCAGCACATACTACCACATACATCTTGGGAATTTGAACGCTTGGATCGTCCATCATTACTTCGACATTCCGCCATTCTAATACCCGTTTGCCCAAATTCAACGTGATTCCATGTGGTCGCAGAAAATCCATTCCGAGAATGCAGTCATCCATAATGTTCGCGACAAGAAAATTATGTCAGAACGCAAGGTCTTCCAACTGTATCTGGAGGTTGACCTCTGCATAGTGTAATGTTTTTAAAAGTCTATTTGCGAACGCGGAACCGACCTCTCATCGGTTCTAGACGTTAAGCCTGAGTAGTGCCAACGGATGGTACCAACCGGTCAACCAATCCGTGCACCGTAACCCATTCACGCGGCGGCTGCTTGTCGGCCAGCTAGATCGGAGAGAATTTCGGTCGCGGGTCTCCGAATGGGTTACGCTCACTTACAATATTCAGCCACCTATACATGCCCGTTTTCAAACGCGTTACAAAACAAAATCATACGGAGAAGAAACCTACTTTACGTTACTCCGTATTTCTTCCTATAACCAGTCAAAAAAACAAAATCAAATTTTTACTTCGCGTTCCCGAATTTCCGACGCGGTACCGAAAAGTATACTACGTTAACTCATCCCGACGAAAGCTACTCTAATAAAACGGCAAAACAACAAGGTACCGCGTACCGCGCGCAACGCGAAACCGACCTCAGCGGATTTTCTCAAACCCTACCCTCGCGACGGCATACTTACCCTGCACCTTATTTCCCGCTGGTGCAGTTTCTCCCGTAGCTGTCCGTAGTGAGTGAATCCTGCCCTTGTGAAGTAGTTGTTGCCTCACTAGGTCTGGTCGGATAATCGATCGGGTT
>CAXAJY010000047.1:0-126999 GCA_963969285.1 Odontomyia ornata
AATTTTGGTTTCATTTTGTAGCTGCCAGTCTATTCTTTACGACAAATACAAATTTGTAATATTATTTACAAACACACTACTTTTTATGAAGGTTGAAATAGGAAAAAAAACACCAAAACTTTAAATGGCTTTTTCTCCCCTTAAACGTGCGAATTCGGCGTTTTTACGATTTAATTTTAAGGCTTGGTAGATCTCTCGCTTTGACCGTTCACTGTGCCCACAATTTCCATCCGATTGTCAAAATTATGGTCTCATTTTGTAGCTGCCAGTCTATTCTTTACGACAAGTACAAATTTGTAATATTATTTACAAACACACTATTTTTTTTGAAGGTTGAAATAGGAAAAAAAACACCAAAACTTTTAAATGGCTTTTTCTCCCCTTAAACGTGCGAATTCGGCGTTTTTACGATTTAATTTTAAGGCTTGGTAGATCTCTCGCTTATACCGTTCACTGTGCCCACAATTTCCATCCGATTTTCAAAATTTTGGTCTCATTTTGTAGCTGCCAGTCTATTCTTTACGACAAGTACAAATTTGTAATATTATTTACAAACACACTTTTTTTTATGAAGGTTGAAATAGGAAAAAAAACACCAAAACTTTTAATGGCTTTTTCTCCCCTTAAACGTGCGAATTCGGCATTTTTACGATTTAATTTTAAGGCTTGGTAGATCTCTCGCTTTGACCGTTCACTGTGCCCACAATTTCCATCCGATTGTCAAAATTTTGGTCTCATTTTGTAGCTGTCAGTCTATTCTTTACGACAAGTACAAATTTGTAATATTATTTACAAACACACTTTTTTTTTTATGGAGGTTGAAATAGGAAAAAAAAACACCAAAACTTTAAATGGCTTTTTCTCCCCTTAAACGTGCGAATTCGGCGTTTTTACGATTTAATTTTAAGGCTTGGTAGATCTCTCGCTTTGACCGTTCACTGTGCCCACAAATTCCATCCGATTGTCAAAATTTTGGTCTCATTTTGTAGCTGCCAGTCTATTCTTTACGACAAGTACAAATTTGTAATATTATTTACAAACACACTATTTTTTATGAAGGTTGAAATAGGAAAAAAACACCAAAACTTTAAATGGCTTTTTCTCCCCTTAAACGTGCGAATTCGGCGTTTTTACGATTTAATTTTAAGGCTTGGTAGATCTCTCGCTTTGACCGTTCACTGTGCCCACAATTTCCATCCGATTGTCAAAATTTTGGTCTCATTTTGTAGCTGCCAGTCTATTCTTTACGACAAGTACAAATTTGTAATATTATTTACAAACACACTATTTTTTATGAAGGTTGAAATAGGAAAAAAAAACACCAAAACTTTAAATGGCTTTTTCTCCCCTTAAACGTGCGAACTCGGCGTTTTTACGATTTAATTTTAAGGCTTGGTAGATCTCTCGCTTTGACCGTTCACTGTGCCCACAAATTCCATCCGATTGTCAAAATTTTGGTCTCATTTTGTAGCTGCCAGTCTATTCTTTACGACAAGTACAAATTTGTAATATTATTTACAAACACACTATTTTTTTATGAAGGTTGAAATAGGAAAAAAAAACACCAAAACTTTAAATGGCTTTTTCTCCCCTTAAACGTGCGAATTCGGCATTTTTACGATTTAATTTTAAGGCTTGGTAGATCCCTCGCTTTGACCGTTCACTGTGCCCACAATTTTCATCCGATTGTCAAAATTTTGGTCTCATTTTGTAGCTGCCAGTCTATTCTTTACGACAAGTACAAATTTGTAATATTATTTACAAACACACTTTTTTTTTATGAAGGTTGAAATAGGAAAAAAACACCAAAACTTTAAATGGCTTTTTCTCCCCTTAAACGTGCGAATTCGGCGTTTTTACGATTTAATTTTAAGGCTTGGTAGATTTCTCGCTTTGACCGTTCACTGTGCCCACAATTTTCATCCGATTGTCAAAATTTTGGTCTCATTTTGTAGCTGCCAGTCTATTCTTTACGACAAGTACAAATTTGTAATATTATTTACAAACACACTATTTTTTATGAAGGTTGAAATAGGAAAAAAAACACCAAAACTTTAAATGGCTTTTTCTCCCCTTAAACGTGCGAATTCGGCGTTTTTACGATTTAATTTTAAGGCTTGGTAGATCTCTCGCTTTGACCCGTTCACTGTGCCCACAATTTCCATCCGATTGTCAAAATTTTGGTCTCATTTTGTAGCTGCCAGTCTATTCTTTACGACAAGTACAAATTTGTCATATTATTTACAAACACACTATTTTTTATGAAGGTTGAAAGAGGAAAAAAAACACCAAAACTTTAAATGGCTTTTTCTCCCCTTAAACGTGCGAATTCGGCGTTTTTACGATTTAATTTTAAGGCTTGGTAGATCTCTCGCTTTGACCGTTCACTGTGCCCACAATTTCCATCCGATTGTCAAAATTTTGGTCTCATTTTGTAGCTGCCAGTCTATTCTTTACGACAAGTACAAAGTTGTAATATTATTTACAAACACACTTTTTTTTTATGAAGGTTGAAATAGGAAAAAAACACCAAAACTTTAAATGGCTTTTTCTCCCCTTAAACGTGCGAACTCGGCGTTTTTACGATTTAATTTTAGGCTTGGTAGATCTCTCGCTTTGACCGTTCACTGTGCCCACAAATTCCATCCGATTGTCAAAATTTTGGTCTCATTTTGTAGCTGCCAGTCTATTCTTTACGACAAGTACAAATTTGTAATATTATTTACAAACACACTATTTTTTATGAAGGTTGAAATAGGAAAAAAAAACACCAAAACTTTAAATGGCTTTTTCTCCCCTTAAACGTGCGAATTCGGCGTTTTTACGATTTAATTTTAAGGTTTGGTAGATCACTCGCTTTGACCGTTCACTGTGCCCACAATTTCCATCCGATTGTCAGAAATTTGGTCTCATTTTGTAGCTGCCAGTCTATTCTTTACGACAAGTACAAATTTGTAATATTATTTACAAACACACTATTTTTTATGAAGGTTGAAATAGGAAAAAAACACCAAAACTTTAAATGGCTTTTTCTCCCCTTAAACGTGCGAATTCGGCGTTTTTACGATTTAATTTTAAGGCTTGGTAGATCTCTCGCTTTGATCATTCACTGTGCCCACAATTTTCATCCGATTGTCAAAAGTTTGGTCTCATTTTGTAGCTGCCAGTCTATTCTTTACGGCCAAGTACAAATTTGTAATATTATTTACAAACACACTATTTTTTATGAAGGTTGAAATAGGAAAAAAAACACCAAAACTTTAAATGGCTTTTTCTCCCCTTAAACGTGCGAATTCGGCGTTTTTACGATTTAATTTTAAGGCTTGGTAGATCTCTCGCTTTGACCGTTCACTGTGCCCACAATTTCCATCCGATTGTCAAAATTTTGGTCTTATTTTGTAGCTGCCAGTCTATTCTTAACGACAAGTACAAATTTGTAATATTATTTACAAACACACTATTTTTTATGAAGGTTGAAATAAGAAAAAAAACACCAAAACTTTAAATGGCTTTTTCTCCCCTTAAACGTGTGAATTCGGCGTTTTTACGATTTAATTTTAAGGCTTGGTAGATCTCTCGCTTTGACCGTTCACTGTGCCCACAATTTTCATCCGATTGTCAAAATTTTGGTCTCATTTTGTAGCTGCCAGTCTATTCTTTACGACAAGTACAAATTTGTAATATTATTTACAAACACACTACTTTTTATGAAGGTTGAAATAGAAAAAAAAACACCAAAACTTTAAATGGCTTTTTCTCCCCTTAAACGTGCGAAATCGGCGTTTTTACGATTTAATTTTAAGGCTTGGTAGATCTCTCGCTTTGACCGTTCACTGTGCCCACAATTTCCATCCGATTATCAAAATTTTGGTCTCATTTTGTAGCTGCCAGTCTATTCTTTACGACAAGTACAAATTTGTAATATTATTTACAAACACACTATTTTTTATGAAGGTTGAAATAGGAAAAAAAACACCAAAACTTTAAATGGCTTTTTCTCCCCTTAAACGTGCGAACTCGACGTTTTTACGATTTAATTTTAAGGCTTGGTAGATCTCTCGCTTTGACCGTTCACTGTGCCCACAAATTCCATCCGATTGTCAAAATTTTGGTCTCATTTTGTAGCTGCCAGTCTATTCTTTACGACAAGTACAAATTTGTAATATTATTTACAAACACACTATTTTTTATGAAGGTTGAAATAGGAAAAAAAAACACCAAAACTTTAAATGGCTTTTTCTCCCCTTAAACGTGCGAACTCGGCGTTTTTACGATTTAATTTTAAGGCTTGGTAGATCTCTCGCTTTGACCGTTCACTGTGCCCACAATTTCCATCCGACTGTCAAAATTTTGGTTTCGTTTTGTAGCTGCCAGTCTATTCTTTACGACAAGTACAAATTTGTAATATTATTTACAAACACACTATTTTTTATGAAGGTTGAAATAGGAAAAAAAACACCAAAACTTTAAATGGCTTTTTCTCCCCTTAAACGTGCGAATTCGGCGTTTTTACGATTTAATTTTAAGGCTTGGTAGATCTCTCGCTTTGACCGTTCACTGTGCCCACAATTTCCATCCGATTGTCAAAATTTTGGTCTCATTTTGTAGCTGCCAGTCTATTCTTTACGACAAGTACAAATTTGTAATATTATTTACAAACACACTATTTTTTATGAAGGTTGAAATAGGAAAAAAAACACCAACACTTTAAATGGCTTTTTCTCCCCTTAAACGTGCGAATTCGGCGTTTTTACGATTTAATTTTAAGGCTTGGTAGATCTCTCGCTTTGACCGTTCACTGTGCCCACAAATTCCATCCGATTGTCAAAATTTTGGTCTCATTTTGTAGCTGCCAGTCTATTCTTTACGACAAGTACAAATTTGTAATATTATTTACAAAAACACTATTTTTTATGAAGGTTGAAATAGGAAAAAAAACACCAAAACTTTAAATGGCTTTTTCTCCCCTTAAACGTGCGAATTCGGCGTTTTTACGATTTAATTTTAAGGCTTGGTAGATCTCTCGCTTTGACCGTTCACTGTGCCCACAGTTTCCATCCGATTGTCAAAATTTTGGCCTCATTTTGTAGCTGCCAGTCTATTCTTTACGACAAGTACAAATTTGTAATATTATTTACAAACACACTATTTTTTATGAAGGTTGAAAAAGGAAAAAAAAACACCAAAACTTTAAATGGCTTTTTCTCCCCTTAAACGTGCGAATTCGGCGTTTTTACGATTTATTTTTAAGGCTTGGTAGATCTCTCGCTTTGACCGTTCACTGTGCCCACAATTTCCATCCGATTGTCAAAAATTTGGTCTCATTTTGTAGCTGCCAGTCTATTCTTTACGACAAGTACAAATTTGTAATATTATTTACAAACACACTATTTTTTATGAAGGTTGAAATACGAAAAAAAAACACCAGAACTTTAAATGGCTTTTTCTCCCCTTAAACGTGCGAATTCGGCGTTTTTACGATTTAATTTTAAGGCTTGGTAGATCTCTCGCTTTGACCGTTCACTGTGCCCACAATTTTCATCCGATTGTCAAAATTTTGGTCTCATTTTGTAGCTGCCAGTCTATTCTTTACGACGAGTACAAATTTGTAATATTATTTACAAACACACTATTTTTTATGAAGGTTGAAATAGGAAAAAAAAACACCAAAACTTTAAATGGCTTTTTCTCCCCTTAAACGTGTGAACTCGGCGTTTTTACGATTTAATTTTAAGGCTTGGTAGGTCTCTCGCTTTGACCGTTCACTGTGCCCACAAATTCCATCCGATTGTCAAAATTTTGGTCTCATTTTGTAGCTGCCAGTCTATTCTTTACGACAAGTACAAATTTGTAATATTATTTACAAACACACTATTTTTTATGAAGGTTGAAATAGGAAAAAAAACACCAAAACTTTAAATGGCTTTTTCTCCCCTTAAACGTGCGAACTCGGCGTTTTTACGATTTAATTTTAAGGCTTGGTAGATCTCTCGCTTTGACCGTTCACTGTGCCCACAAATTCCATCCGATTGTCAAAATTTTGGTCTCATTTTGTAGCTGCCAGTCTATTCTTTACGACAAGTACAAATTTGTAATATTATTTACAAACACACTATTTTTTATGAAGGTTGAAATAGGAAAAAAAACACCAAAACTTTAAATGGCTTTTTCTCCCCTTAAACGTGCGAATTCGGCGTTTTTACGATTTAATTTTAAGGCTTGGTAGATCTCTCGCTTTGACCGTTCACTGTGCCCACAATTTCCATCCGATTGTCAAAATTTTGGTCTCATTTTGTAGCTGCCAGTCTATTCTTTACGACAAGTACAAATTTGTAATATTATTTACAAACACACTATTTTTTATGAAGGTTGAAATAGGAAAAAAAACACCAAAACTTTAAATGGCTTTTTCTCCCCTTAAACGTGCGAACTCGGCGTTTTTACGATTTAATTTTAAGGCTTGGTAGATCTCTCGCTTTGACCGTTCACTGTGCCCACAAATTCCATCCGATTGTCAAAATTTTGGTCTCATTTTGTAGCTGCCAGTCTATTCTTTACGACAAGTACAAATTTGTAATATTATTTACAAACACACTATTTTTTATGAAGGTTGAAATAGGAAAAAAAACACCAAAACTTTAAATGGCTTTTTCTCCCCTTAAACGTGCGAATTCGGCGTTTTTACGATTTAATTTTAAGGCTTGGTAGATCTCTCGCTTTGACCGTTCACTGTGCCCACAATTTCCATCCGATTGTCAAAATTTTGGTCTCATTTTGTAGCTGCCAGTCTATTCTTTACGGCAAGCACAAATTTGTAATATTATTTACAAACACACTATTTTTTATGAAGGTTGAAATAGGAAAAAAAACACCAAAACTTTAAATGGCTTTTTCTCCCCTTAAACGTGTGAACTCGGCGTTTTTACGATTTAATTTTAAGGCTTGGTAGATCTCTCGCTTTGACCGTTCACTGTGCCCACAAATTCCATCCGATTGTCAAAATTTTGGTCTCATTTTGTAGCTGCCAGTCTATTCTTTACGACAAGTACAAATTTGTAATATTATTTACAAACACACTATTTTTTATGAAGGTTGAAATAGGAAAAAAAACACCAAAACTTTAAATGGCTTTTTCTCCCCTTAAACGTGCGAATTCGGCGTTTTTACGATTTAATTTTAAGGCTTGGTAGATCTCTCGCTTTGACCGTTCACTGTGCCCACAATTTCCATCCGATTGTCAAAATTTTGGTCTCATTTTGTAGCTGCCAGTCTATTCTTTACGACAAGTACAAATTTGTAATATTATTTACAAACACACTATTTCTTATGAAGGTTGAAATAGGAAAAAAAACACCAAAACTTTAAATGGCTTTTTTCTCCCCTTAAACGTGCGAATTCGGCGTTTTTACGATTTAATTTTAAGGCTTGGTAGATCTCTCGCTTTGACCGTTCACTGTGCCCACAATTTTCATCCGATTGTCAAAATTTTGGTCTCATTTTGTAGCTGCCAGTCTATTCTTTACGACAAGTACAAATTTGTAATATTATTTACAAACACACTATTTTTTATGAAGGTTGAAATAGGAAAAAAAACACCAAAACTTTAAATGGCTTTTTCTCCCCTTAAACGTGCGAATTCGGCGTTTTTACGATTTAATTTTAAGGCTTGGTAGATCTCTCGCTTTGACCGTTCACTGTGCCCACAATTTTCATCCGATTTTCAAAATTTTGGTCTCATTTTGTAGCTGCCAGTCTATTCTTTACGACAAGTACAAATTTGTAATATTATTTACAAACACACTATTTTTTATGAAGGTTGAAATAGGAAAAAAAACACCAAAACTTTAAATGGCTTTTTCTCCCCTTAAACGTGCGAATTCGGCGTTTTTACGATTTAATTTTAAGGCTTGGTAGATCTCTCGCTTTGGCCGTTCACTGTGCCCACAATTTCCATCCGATTGTCAAAATTTTGGTCTCATTTTGTAGCTGCCAGTCTATTCTTTACGACAAGTACAAATTTGTAATATTATTCACAAACACACTACTTTTTATGAAGGGTTGAAATAGGAAAAAAAAGACCAAAACTTTAAATGGCTTTTTCTCCCCTTAAACGTGCGAATTCGGCGTTTTTACGATTTAATTTTAAGGCTTGGTAGATCTCTCGCTTTGACCATTCACTGTGCCCACAATTTTCATCCGATTGTCAAAATTTTGGTCTCATTTTGTAGCTGCCAGTCTATTCTTTACGACAAGTACAAATTTGTAATATTATTTACAAACACACTATTTTTTATGAAGGTTGCAATAGGAAAAAAAACACCAAAACTTTAAATGGCTTTTTCTCCCCTTAAACGTGCAAATTCGGCGTTTTTACGATTTAATTTTAAGGCTTGGTAGATCTCTCGCTTTGGAGCGTTCACTGTGCCCACAGTTTCCATCCGAATGTCAAAAATTTGGTCGCATTTTGTAGCTGCCAGTCTATTCTTTACGACAAGTACAAATTTGTAATATTATTTACAAACACACTATTTTTTATGAAGGTTGAAATAGGAAAAAAAACACCAAAACTTTAAATGGCTTTTTCTCCCCTTAAACGTGCGAATTCGGCGTTTTTTACGATTTAATTTTAAGGCTTGGTAGATCTCTCGCTTTGACCGTTCACTGTGCCCACAAATTCCATCCGATTGTCAAAATTTTGGTCTCATTTTGTAGCTGCCAGTCTATTCTTTACGACAAGTACAAATTTGTAATATTATTTACAAACACACTATTTTTTATGAAGGTTGAAATAGGAAAAAAAACACCAAAACTTTAAATGGCTTTTTCTCCCCTTAAACGTGCGAATTCGGCGTTTTTACGATTTAATTTTAAGGCTTGGTAGATCTCTCGCTTTGACCGTTCACTGTGCCCACAATTTCCATCCGATTGTCAAAATTTTGGTCTCATTTTGTAGCTGCCAGTCTATTCTTTACGACAAGTACAAATTTGTCATATTATTTACAAACACACTATTTTTTTTTGAAGGTTGAAATAGGAAAAAAAACACCAAAACTTTAAATGGCTTTTTCTCCCCTTAAACGTGCGAATTCGGCGTTTTTACGATTTAATTTTAAGGCTTGGTAGATCTCTCGCTTTGACCGTTCACTGTGCCCACAATTTCCATCCGATTGTCAAAATTTTGGTCTCATTTTGTAGCTGCCAGTCTATTCATTACGACAAGTACAAATTTGTAATATTATTTACAAACACACTATTTTTTATGAAGGTTGAAATAGGAAAAAAAACACCAACACTTTAAATGGCTTTTTCTCCCCTTAAACGTGCGAATTCGGCGTTTTTACGATTTAATTTTAAGGCTTGGTAGATCTCTCGCTTTGACCGTTCACTGTGCCCACAATTTCCATCCGATTGTCAAAAATTTGGTCTCATTTTGTAGCTGCCAGTCTATTCTTTACGACAAGTACAAATTTGTCATATTATTTACAAACACACTATTTTTTTTGAAGGTTGAAATAGGAAAAAAAACACCAAAACTTTAAATGGCTTTTCTCCCCTTAAACGTGCGAATTCGGCGTTTCTACGATTTAATTTTAAGGCTTAGTAGATCTCTCGCTTTGACCGTTCACTGTGCCCACAATTTCCATCCGATTGTCAAAATTTTGGTCTCATTTTGTAGCTGCCAGTCTATTCTTTACGACAAGTACAAATTTGTAATATTATTTACAAACACACTATTTTTTATGAAGGTTGAAATAGGAAAAAAAACACCAAAACTTTAAATGGCTTTTTCTCCCCTTAAACGTGCGAATTCGGCGTTTTTACGATTTAATTTTAAGGCTTGGTAGATCTCTCGCTTTGACCGTTCACTGTGCCCACAATTTTCATCCGATTGTCAAAATTTTGGTCTCATTTTGTAGCTGCCAGTCTATTCTTTACGACAAATAAAAATTTGTAATATTATTTACAAACACACTATTTTTTATGAGGGTTCAAAGCGGAAAAATAAACACCAAAACTTTAAATGGCTTTTTCTCCCCTTAAACGTGCGAATTCGGCGTTTTTACGATTTAATTTTAAGGCTTGGTAGATCTCTCGCTTTGACCGTTCACTGTGCCCACAATTTCCATCCGATTGTCAAAACTTTGGTCTCATTTTGTAGCTGCCAGTCTATTCTTAACGACAAGTACAAATTTGTAATATTATTTACAAACACACTATTTTTTATGAAGGTTGAAATAGGAAAAAAAACACCAAAACTTTAAATGGCTTTTTCTCCCCTTAAACGTGCGAATTCGGCGTTTTTACGATTTAATTTTAAGGCTTGGTAGATCTCTCGTTTTGACCGTTCACTGTGCCCACAATTTCCATCCGATTGTCAAAAATTTGGTCTCATTTTGTAGCTGCCAGTCTATTCTTTACGACAAGTACAAATTTGTAATATTATTTACAAACACACTATTTTTTATGAAGGTTGAAATAGGAAAAAAAACACCAAAACTTTAAATGGCTTTTTCTCTCCTTAAACGTGCGAATTTGGCATTTTTACGATTTAATTTTAAGGCTTGGTAGATCTCTCGCATTGACCGTTCACTGTGCCCACAATTTCCATCCGATTGTCAAAATTTTGGTCTCATTTTGTAGCTGCCAGTCTATTCTTTACGACAAGTACAAATTTGTAATATTATTTACAAACACACTATTTTTTATGAAGGTTGAAATAGGAAAAAAAACACCAAAACTTTAAGTGGCTTTTAATCCCCTTAAACGTGCGAATTCGGCGTTTTTACGATTTAATTTTAAGGCTTGGTAGATCTCTCGCTTTGACCGTTCACTGTGCCCACAATTTCCATCCGATTGTCAAAATTTTGGTCTCATTTTGTAGCTGCCAGTCTATTCTTTACGACAAGTACAAATTTGTAATATTATTTACAAACACACTATTTTTTATGAAGGTTGAAATAGGAAAAAAAACACCAAAACTTTAAATGGCTTTTCCTCCCCTTGAACGTGCGAATTCGGCGTTTTTACGATTTAATTTTAAAGCTTGGTAGATCTCTCGCTTTGACCGTTCACTGTGCCCACAATTTCCATCCGATTGTCAAAATTTTGGTCTCATTTTGTAGCTGCCAGTCTATTCTTTACGACAAGTACAAATTTGTAATATTATTTACAAACACACTTTTTTTTATGAAGGTTGAAATAGGAAAAAAACACCAAAACTTTCAATGGCTTTTTCTCCCCTTAAACGTGCGAATTCGGCGTTTTTACGATTTAATTTTAAGGCCTGGTAGACCTCTCGCTTTGACCGTTCACTGTGCCCACAATTTCCATCCGATTGTCAAAATTTTGGTCTCATTTTATAGCTACCAGTCTATTCTTTACGACAAGTACAAATTTGTAATATTATTTACAAACACACTATTTTTTATGAAGGTTGAAATAGGAAAAAAAACACCAAAACTTTAAATGGCTTTTTCTCCCCTTAAACGTGCGAGTTCGGCGTTTTTACGATTTAATTTTAAGGCTTGGTAGATCTCTCGCTTTGACCGTTCACTGTGCCCACAATTTCCATCCGATTGTCAAAATGTTGGTCTCATTTTGTAGCTGCCAGTCTATTCTTTACGACAAGTACAAATTTGTAATAGTATTTACAAACACACTATTTTTTATGAAGGTTGAAATAGGAAAAAAAACACCAAAACTTTAAATGGCTTTTTCTCCCCTTAAACGTGCGAATTCGGCGTTTTTACGACTTAATTTTAAGGCTTGGTAGATCTCTCGCTTTGACCGTTCACTGTGCCCACAAATTCCATCCGATTGTCAAAAATTTGGTCTCATTTTGTAGCTGCCAGTCTATTCTTTACGACAAATACAAATTTGTAATATTATTTACAAACACACTATTTTTTATGAAGGTTGAAATAGGAAAAAAAACACCAAAACTTTAAATGGCTTTTTCTCCCCTTAAACGTGCGAATTCGGCGTTTTTACGATTTAATTTTAAGGCTTGGTAGATCTCTCGTTTTGACCGTTCACTCTGCCCACAATTTCCATCCGATTGTCAAAAATTTGGTCTCATTTTGTAGCTGCCAGTCTATTCTTTACGACAAGTACAAATTTGTAATATTATTTACAAGCACATTTTTTTTTATGAAGGTTGAAATAGGAAAAAAAACACCAAAACTTTAAATGGCTTTTTCTCCCCTTAAACGTGCGAATTCGGCGTTTTTACGATTTAATTTTAAGGCTTGGTAGATCTCTCGCTTTGACCGTTCACTGTGCCCACAATTTCCATCCGATTGTCAAAATTTTGGTCTCATTTTGTAGCTGCCAGTCTATTCTTTACGACAAGTACAAATTTGTAATATTATTTACAAACACACTATTTTTTTTGAAGGTTGAAATAGGAAAAAAACACCAAAACTTTAAATGGCTTTTTCTCCCCTTAAACGTGCGAATTCGGCGTTTTTACGATTTAATTTTAAGGCTTGGTAGATCTCTCGCTTTGACCGTTCACTGTGCCCACAATTTCGATCCGATTGTCAAAACTTTGGTCTCATTTTGTAGCTGCCAGTCTATTCTTTACGACAAGTACAAATTTGTAATATTATTTACAAACACACTATTTTTTATGAAGGTTGAAATAGGAAAAAAAACACCAAAACTTTAAATGGCTTTTTCTCCCCTTAAACGTGCGAATTCGGCGTTTTTACGATTTAATTTTAAGGCTTGGTAGATCTCTCGTTTTGACCGTTCACTGTGCCCACAATTTCCATCCGATTGTCAAAAATTTGGTCTCATTTTGTAGCTGCCAGTCTATTCTTTACGACAAATACAAATTTGTAATATTATTTACAAACACACTATTTTTTATGAAGGTTGAAGTAGGAAAAGAAACACCAAAACTTTAAATGGCTTTTTCTCCCCTTAAACGTGCGAATTCGGCGTTTTTACGATTTAATTTTAAGGCTTGGTAGATCTCTCGCATTGACCGTTCACTGTGCCCACAATTTCCATCCGATTGTCAAAATTTTGGTCTCATTTTGTAGCTGCCAGTCTATTCTTTACGACAAGTACAAATTTGTAATATTATTTACAAACACACTATTTTTTATGAAGGTTGAAATAGGAAAAAAAACACCAAAACTTTAAGTGGCTTTTAATCCCCTTAAACGTGCGAATTCGGCGTTTTTACGATTTAATTTTAAGGCTTGGTAGATCTCTCGCTTTGACCGTTCACTGTGCCCACAATTTCCATCCGATTGTCAAAATTTTGGTCTCATTTTGTAGCTGCCAGTCTATTCTTTACGACAAGTACAAATTTGTAATATTATTTACAAACACACTATTTTTTATGAAGGTTGAAATAGGAAAAAAAACACCAAAACTTTAAATGGCTTTTCCTCCCCTTGAACGTGCGAATTCGGCGTTTTTACGATTTAATTTTAAAGCTTGGTAGATCTCTCGCTTTGACCGTTCACTGTGCCCACAATTTCCATCCGATTGTCAAAATTTTGGTCTCATTTTGTAGCTGCCAGTCTATTCTTTACGACAAGTACAAATTTGTAATATTATTTACAAACACACTTTTTTTTATGAAGGTTGAAATAGGAAAAAAACACCAAAACTTTCAATGGCTTTTTCTCCCCTTAAACGTGCGAATTCGGCGTTTTTACGATTTAATTTTAAGGCCTGGTAGACCTCTCGCTTTGACCGTTCACTGTGCCCACAATTTCCATCCGATTGTCAAAATTTTGGTCTCATTTTATAGCTACCAGTCTATTCTTTACGACAAGTACAAATTTGTAATATTATTTACAAACACACTATTTTTTATGAAGGTTGAAATAGGAAAAAAAACACCAAAACTTTAAATGGCTTTTTCTCCCCTTAAACGTGCGAGTTCGGCGTTTTTACGATTTAATTTTAAGGCTTGGTAGATCTCTCGCTTTGACCGTTCACTGTGCCCACAATTTCCATCCGATTGTCAAAATGTTGGTCTCATTTTGTAGCTGCCAGTCTATTCTTTACGACAAGTACAAATTTGTAATAGTATTTACAAACACACTATTTTTTATGAAGGTTGAAATAGGAAAAAAAACACCAAAACTTTAAATGGCTTTTTCTCCCCTTAAACGTGCGAATTCGGCGTTTTTACGACTTAATTTTAAGGCTTGGTAGATCTCTCGCTTTGACCGTTCACTGTGCCCACAAATTCCATCCGATTGTCAAAAATTTGGTCTCATTTTGTAGCTGCCAGTCTATTCTTTACGACAAATACAAATTTGTAATATTATTTACAAACACACTATTTTTTATGAAGGTTGAAATAGGAAAAAAAACACCAAAACTTTAAATGGCTTTTTCTCCCCTTAAACGTGCGAATTCGGCGTTTTTACGATTTAATTTTAAGGCTTGGTAGATCTCTCGTTTTGACCGTTCACTCTGCCCACAATTTCCATCCGATTGTCAAAAATTTGGTCTCATTTTGTAGCTGCCAGTCTATTCTTTACGACAAGTACAAATTTGTAATATTATTTACAAGCACATTTTTTTTTATGAAGGTTGAAATAGGAAAAAAAACACCAAAAACTTTAAATGGCTTTTTCTCCCCTTAAACGTGCAAATTCGGCGTTTTTACGATTTAATTTTAAGGCTTGGTAGATCTCTCGCTTTGACCGTTCACTGTGCCCACAATTTCCATCCGATTGTCAAAATTTTGGTCTCATTTTGTAGCTGCCAGTCTATTCTTTACGACAAGTACAAATTTGTAATATTATTTACAAACACACTATTTTTTTTGAAGGTTGAAATAGGAAAAAAACACCAAAACTTTAAATGGCTTTTTCTCCCCTTAAACGTGCGAATTCGGCGTTTTTACGATTTAATTTTAAGGCTTGGTAGATCTCTCGCTTTGACCGTTCACTGTGCCCACAATTTCGATCCGATTGTCAAAACTTTGGTCTCATTTTGTAGCTGCCAGTCTATTCTTTACGACAAGTACAAATTTGTAATATTATTTACAAACACACTATTTTTTATGAAGGTTGAAATAGGAAAAAAAACACCAAAACTTTAAATGGCTTTTTCTCCCCCTTAAACGTGGGAATTCGGCGTTTTTACGATTTAATTTTAAGGCTTGGTAGATCTCTCGTTTTGACCGTTCACTGTGCCCACAATTTCCATCCGATTGTCAAAAATTTGGTCTCATTTTGTAGCTGCCAGTCTATTCTTTACGACAAATACAAATTTGTAATATTATTTACAAACACACTATTTTTTATGAAGGTTGAAGTAGGAAAAGAAACACCAAAACTTTAAATGGCTTTTTCTCCCCTTAAACGTGCGAATTCGGCGTTTTTACGATTTAATTTTAAGGCTTGGTAGATCTCTCGCTTTGACCGTTCACTGTGCCCACAATTTCCATCCGATTGTCAAAATTTTGGTCTCATTTTGTAGCTGCCAGTCTATTCTTTACGACAAGTAAAAATTTGTAATATTATTTACAAACACACTATTTTTTATGAAGGTTGAAATAGGAAAAAAAACACCAAAACTTTAAATGGCTTTTTCTCCCCTTAAACGTGCGAATTCGGCGTTTTTACGATTTAATTTTAAGGCTTGGTAGATCTATCGCTTTGAATGTTCACTGTGCCCACAATTTTCATCCGATTGTCAAAATTTTGGTCTCATTTTGTAGCTGCCAGTCTATTCTTTACGACAAGTACAAATTTGTAATATTATTTACAAACACACTATTTTTTATGAAGGTTGAAATAGGAAAAAAAACACCAAAACTTTAAATGGCTTTTCCTCCCCTTAAACGTGCAAATTTGGCGTTTTTACGATTTAATTTTAAGGCTTGGTAGGTCTCATGCCTTGACCGTTCACTGTGCCCACAATTTCCATCCGATTGTCAAAATTTTGGTCTCATTTTGTAGCTGCCAGTCTATTCTTTACGACAAGTACAAATTTGTAATATTATTTACAAACACACTTTTTTTTATGAAGGTTGAAATAGGAAAAAAACACCAAAACTTTCAATGGCTTTTTCTCCCCTTAAACGTGCGAATTCGGCGTTTTTACGATTTAATTTTAAGGCTTGGTAGATCTCTCGCTTTACCGTTCACTGTGCCCACAATTTTCATCCGATTGTCAAAATTTTGGTCTCATTTTGTAGCTGCCAGTCTATTCTTTACGACAAGTACAAATTTGTAATATTATTTACAAACACACTATTTTTTATGAAGGTTGAAATAGGAAAAACAACACCAAAACTTTAAATGGCTTTTTCTCCCCTTAAACGTGCGAATTCGGCGTTTTTACGATTTAATTTTAAGGCTTGGTAGATCTCTCGCTTTGACCGTTCACTGTGCCCACAATTTCCATCCGATTGTCAAAATGTTGGTCTCATTTTGTAGCTGCCAGTCTATTCTTTACGACAAGTACAAATTTGTAATAGTATTTACAAAAACACACTATTTTTTATGAAGGTTGAAATAGGAAAAAAACACCAAAACTTTAAATGGCTTTTTCTCCCCTTAAACGTGCGAATTCGGCGTTTTTACGATTTAATTTTTAAGGCTTGGTAGATCTCTCGCTTTGACCGTTCACTGTGCCCACAATTTCCATCCGATTGTCGAAAATTTGGTCTCATTTTGTAGCTGCCAGTCTATTCTTTACGACAAGTACAAATTTGTAATATTATTTACAAACACACTATTTTTTATGAAGGTTGAAATAGGAAAAAAAACACCAAAACTTTAAATGGCTTTTTCTCCCCTTAAACGTGCGAATTCGGCGTTTTTACGATTTAATTTTAAGGCTTGGTAGATCTCTCGTTTTGACCGTTCACTCTGCCCACAATTTTCATCCGATTGTCAAAATTTTGGTCTCATTTTGTAGCTGCCAGTCTATTCTTTACGACAAGTACAAATTTGTAATATTATTTACAAACACACTATTTTTTATGAAGGTTGAAATAGGAAAAAACACCAAAACTTTAAATGGCTTTTTCTCCACTTAAACGTGCGAATTCGGCGTTTTTACGATTTAATTTTAAGGCTTGGTAGATCTCTCGCTTTGACCGTTCACTGTGCCCACAATTTCCATCCGATTGTCAAAATTTTGGTCTCATTTTGTAGCTGCCAGTCTATTCTTTACGACAAGTACAAATTTGTAATATTATTTACAAACACACTATTTTTTATGAAGGTTGAAATAGGAAAAAAAAACACCAAACTTTAAATGGCTTTTTCTCCCCTTAAACGTGCGAATTCGGCGTTTTTACGATTTAATTTTAAGGCTTGGTAGATCTCTCGCTTTGACCGTTCACTGTGCCCACAATTTCCATCCAATTGTCAAAATTTTGGTCTCATTTTGTAGCTGCCAGTCTATTCTTTACGACAAGTACAAATTTGTAATATTATTTACAAACACACTATTTTTTATGAAAGTTGAAATAGGAAAAATAACACCAAAACTTTAAATGGCTTTTTCTCCCCTTAAACGTGCGAATTCGGCGTTTTTACGATTTAATTTTAAGGCTTGGTAGATCTCTTGCTTTGACCGTTCACTCTGCCCACAATTTCCATCCGATTGTCAAAATTTTGGTCTCATTTTGTAGCTGCCAGTCTATTCTTTACGACAAGTACAAATTTGTAATATTATTTACCAACAAACTATTTTTTATGAAGGTTGAAATAGGAAAAAAAACACCAAAACTTTAAATGGCTTTTTCTCCCCTTAAACGTGCGAAATCGGCGTTTTTACGATTTAATTTTAAGGCTTGGTAGATCTCTCGCTTTGACCGTTCACTGTGCCCACAATTTCCATCCGATTGTCAAAATTTTGGTCTCATTTTGTAGCTGCCAGTTTATTCTTTACGACAAGTACAAATTTGTAATATTATTTACAAACACACTATTTTTTTATGAAGGTTGAAATAGGAAAAAAAACACCAAAACTTTAAATGGCTTTTTCTCCCCTTAAACGTGCGAATTCGGCGTTTTTACGATTTAATTTTAAGGCTTGGTAGATCTCTCGCTTTGACCGTTCACTGTGCCCACAATTTCCATCCGATTGTCAAAATTTTGGTCTCATTTTGTAGCTGCCAGTCTATTCTTTACGACAAGTACAAATTTGTAATATTATTTACAAACACACTATTTTTTATGAAGGTTGAAATAGGAAAAAAAACACCAAAACTTTAAATGGCTTTTTCTCCCCTTAAACGTGTGAATTCGGCGTTTTTACGATTTAATTTTAAGGCTTGGTAGATCTCTCGCTTTGACCGTTCACTGTGCCCACAATTTCCATCCGATTGTCAAAATTTTGAGCTCATTTTGTAGCTGCCAGTTTATTCTTTACGACAAGTACAAACTTGTAATATTATTTACAAACACACTATTTTTTATGAAGGTTGAAATAGGAAAAAAACAGCAAAACTTTAAATGGCTTTTTCTCCCCTTAAACGTGCGAATTCAGCGTTTTTACGATTTAATTTTAAGGCTTGGTAGATCTCCCGCTTTGAACGTTCACTGTGCCCACAATTTCCATCCGATTGTCAAAATTTTGGTCTCATTTTGTAGCTGCCAGTCTATTCTTTACGACAAGTACAAGTTTGTAATATTATTTACAAACACACAATTTTTATGAAGGTTGAAATAGGAAAAAAAACACCAAAACTTTAAATGGCCTTTTTTTCTCCCCTTAAACGTGCGAAATCGGCGTTTTTACGATTTAATTTTAAGGCTTGGTAGATCTCTCGCTTTGACCGTTCACTGTGCCCACAATTTCCATCCGATTGTCAAAATTTTGGTCTCATTTTGTAGCTGCCAGTCTATTCTTTACGACAAGTACAAATTTGTAATATTATTTACAAACACACTTTTTTTTTTATGAAGGTTGAAATAGGAAAAAAAACACCAAAACTTTAAATGGCTTTTTCTCCCCTTAAACGTGCAAATTCGGCGTTTTTACGATTTAATTTTAAGGTTTGGTAGATCTCTCGCTTTGACCGTTCACTGTGCCCACAATTTCCATCCGATTGTCAAAATTTTTGTCTCATTTTGTAGCTGCCAGTCTATTCTTTACGACAAGTACAAATTTGTAATATTATTTACAAACACACTATTTTTTATGAAGGTAGAAATAGGAAAAAAAAACACCAAAACTTTAAATGGCTTTTTCTCCCCTTAAACGTGCGAATTCGGCGTTTTTACGATTTAATTTTAAGGCTTGGTAGATCTCTTGCTTTGACCGTTCACTGTGCCCACAATTTCCATCCGATTGTCAAAATTTTGGTCTAATTTTGTAGCTGCCAGTCTATTCTTTACGACAAGTACAAATTTGTAATATTATTTACAAACACACTATTTTTTTATGAAGGTTTAAATAGGAAAAAAAACACCAAAACTTTAAATGGCTTTTTCTCCCCTTAAACGTGCGAATTCGGCGTTTTTACGATTTAATTTTAAGGTTTGGTAGATCTCTCGCATTGACCGTTCACTGTGCCCACAATTTCCATCCGATTGTCAAAATTTTGGTTTCATTTTGTAGCTGCCAGTCTATTCTTTACGACAAGTACAAATTTGTAATATTATTTACAAACACACTATTTTTTATGAAGGTTGAAATAGGAAAAAAACACCAAAACTTTCAATGGCTTTTTCTCCCCTTAAACGTGCGAATTCGGCGTTTTTACGATTTAATTTTAAGGCTTGGTAGATCTCTCGCTTTGACCGTTCACTGTGCCCACAATTTCCATCCGATTGTCAAAATTTTGGTCTCATTTTGTAGCTGCCATTGTATTCTTTACGACAAGTACAAATTTGTAATATTATTTACAAACACACTATTTTTTATGAAGGTTGAAATAGGAAAAAAAACACCAAAACTTTAAATGGCTTTTTCTCCCCTTAAACGTGCGAATTCGGCGTTTTTACGATTTAATTTTAAGGCTTGGTAGATCTCTCGCTTTGACTGTTCACTGTGCCCACAATTTCCATCCGATTGTCAAAATGTTGGTCTCATTTTGTAGCTGCCAGTCTATTCTTTACGACAAGTACAAATTTGTAATATTATTTACAAACACACTATTTTTTATGAAGGTTGAAATAGGAAAAAAAAACACCAAAACTTTAAATGGCTTTTTCTCCCCTTAAACGTGCAAATTCGGCGTTTTTACGATTTAATTTTAAGGCTTGGTAGATCTCTCGCTTTGACCGTTCACTGTGCCCACAATTTCCATCCGATTGTCAAAATTTTGGTCTCATTTCGTAGCTGCCAGTCTATTCTTTACGACAAGTACAAATTTGTAATATTATTTACAAACACACTATTTTTTATGAAGGTTGAAATAGGAAAAAAAACACCAAAACTTTAAATGGCTTTTTCTCCCCTTAAACGTGCGAATTCGGCGTTTTTACGATTTAATTTTAAGGCTTGGTAGATCTCTCGTTTTGACCGTTCACTGTGCCCACAATTTTCATCCGATTGTCAAAATTTTGGTCTCATTTTGTAGCTGCCAGACTATTTTTTACGACAAGTACAAATTTGTAATATTATTTACAAACACACTATTTTTTATGAAGGTTGAAATAGGAAAAAAAACACCAAAACTTTAAATGGCTTTTTCTCCCCTTAAACGTGCAAATTCAGCGTTTTTACGATTTAATTTTAAGGCTTGGTAGATCTCTCGCTTTGACCGTTCACTGTGCCCACATTTTCCATCCGATTGTCAAAATTTTGGTCTCATTTTGTAGCTGCCAGTCTATTCTTTACGACAAGTACAAATTTGTAATATTATTTACAAACACACTATTTTTTATGAAGGTTGAAATAGGAAAAAAACACCAAAACTTTAAATGGCTTTTTCTCCCCTTAAACGTGCGAATTCGGCGTTTTTACGATTTAATTTTAAGGCTTGGTAGATCTCTCGCTTTGACCGTTCACTGTGCCCACAATTTCCATCCGATTGTCAAAATTTTGGTCTCATTTTGTAGCTGCCAGTCTATTCTTTACGACAAGTACAAATTTGTAATATTATTTACAAACACACTATTTTTTATGAAGGTTGAAATAGGAAAAAAAAACACCAAAACTTTAAATGGCTTTTTCTCCCCTTAAACGTGCGAATTCGGTGTTTTTACGATTTAATTTTAAGGCTTGGTAGATCTCTCGCTTTGACCGTTCACTGTGCCCACAATTTCCATCCGATTGTCAAAATTTTGGTCTCATTTTGTAGCTGCCAGTCTATTCTTCACGACAAGTACAAATTTGTAATATTATTTACAAACACACTATTTTTTATGAAGGTTGAAATAGGAAAAAAAAACACCAAAAATTTAAATGGCTTTTTCTCCCCTTAAACGTGCGAATTCGGCATTTTTACGATTTAATTTTAAGGCTTGGTAGATCTCTCGCTTTGACCGTTCACTGTGCCCACAATTTCCATCCGATTGTCAAAATGTTGGTCTCATTTTGTAGCTGCCAGTCTATTCTTTACGACAAGTACAAATTTGTAATAGTATTTACAAACACACTATTTTTTATGAAGGTTGAAATAGGAAAAAAAACACCAAAACTTTAAATGGCTTTTTCTCCCCTTAAACGTGCAAATTCGGCGTTTTTACGATTTAATTTTAAGGCTTGGTAGATCTCTCGCTTTGACCGTTCACTGTGCCCACAATTTCCATCCGATTGTCAAAATTTTGGTCTCATTTTGTAGCTGCCAGTCTATTCTTTACGACAAGTACAAATTTGTAATATTATTTACAAACACACTATTTTTTATGACGGTTGAAATAGGAAAAAAACCCCCAAAACTTTAAATGGCTTTTTCTCCCCTTAAACGTGCGAATTCGGCGTTTTTACGATTTAATTTTAAGACTTGGTAGATCTCTCGCTTTGACCGTTCACTGTGCCCACAATTTCCATCCGATTGTCAAAATTTTGGTCTCATTTTGTAGCTGCCAGTCTATTCTTTACGACAAGTACAAATTTGTAATATTATTTACAAACACACTATTTTTTATGAAGGTTGAAATAGGAAAAAAAACACCAAAACTTTAAATGGCTTTTTCTCCCCTTAAACGTGCGAATTCGGCGTTTTTACGATTTAATTTTAAGGCTTGGTAGATCTCTCGCCTTGACCGTTCACTGTGCCCACAATTTCCATCCGATTGTCAAAATTTTGGTCTCATTTTGTAGCTGCCAGTCTATTCTTTACGACAAGTACAAATTTGTAATATTATTTACAAACACACTATTTTTTATGAAGGTTGAAATAGGAAAAAAAAAACACCAAAACTTTAAATGGCTTTTTCTCCCCTTAAACGTGCGAACTCGGCGTTTTTACGATTTAATTTTAAGGCTTGGTAGATGTCTCGCTTTGAACGTTCACTGTGCCCACAATTTTCATTCGATTGTCAAAATTTTGGTTTCATTTTGTAGCTGTCAGTCTATTCTTTACGACAAGTACAAATTTGTAATATTATTTACAAACACACTATTTTTTATGAAGGTTGAAATAGGAAAAAAACACCAAAACTTTAAATGGCTTTTTCTCCCCTTCAACGTGCGAATTCGGCGTTTTTACGATTTAATTTTAAGGCTTGGTAGATCTCTCGGTTTGACCGTTCACTGTGCCCACAATTACCATCCGATTGTCAAAATTTTGGTCTCATTTTGTAGCTGCCAGTCTATTCTTTACGACAAGTACAAATTTGTAATATTATTTACAAACACACTATTTTGTATGAAGGTTGAAGTAGGAAAAAAAACACCAAAATTTTAGATGGCTTTTTCTCCCCTTAAACGTGCGAATTCGGCGTTTTTACGATTTAATTTTAAGGCTTGGTAGATCCCTCGCTTTGACCGTTCACTGTGCCCACAATTTCCATACGATTGTCAAAATTTTGGTTTCATTTTGTAGCTGCCAGTCTATCCTTTACGACAAGTACAAATTTGTAATATTATTTACAAACACACTATTTTTTATGAAGGTTGAAATAGGAAAAAAACCCCCAAAACTTTAAATGGCTTTTTCTCCCCTTAAACGTGCGAATTCGGCGTTTTTACGATTTAATTTTAAGGCTTGGTAGATCTCTCGCTTTGACCGTTCACTGTGCCCACAATTTCCATTCGATTGTCAAAATTTTGGTCTCATTTTGTAGCTGCCAGTCTATTCTTTACGACAAGTACAAATTTGTAATATTATTTACAAACACACTATTTTTTATGAAGGTTGAAATAGGAAAAAAAACACCAAAACTTTAAATGGCTTTTTCTCCCCTTAAACGTGCGAATTCGGCGTTTTTACGATTTAATTTTAAGGCTTGGTAGATCTCTCGCTTTGACCGTTCACTGTGCCCACAATTTCCATCCGATTGTCAAAATTTTGGTTTCATTTTGTAGCTGCCAGTCTATTCTTTACGACAAGTACAAATTTGTAATATTATTTACAAACACACTATTTTTTATGAAGGTTGAAATAGGAAAAAAAACACCAAAACTTTAAATGGCTTTTTCTCCCCTTAAACGTGCGAATTCGGCGTTTTTACGATTTAATTTTAAGGCTTGGTAGATCTCTCACTTTGACCGTTCACTGTGCCCACGATTTCCATCCGATTGTCAAAATTTTGGTCTCATTTTGTAGCTGCCAGTCTATTCTTTACGACAAGTACAAATTTGTAATATTATTTACAAACACACTATTTTTTATGAAGGTTGAAATAGGAAAAAAAACACCAAAACTTTAAATGGCTTTTTCTCCCCTTAAACGTGTGAATTCGGCGTTTTTACGATTTAATTTTAAGGCTTGGTAGATCTCTCGCTTTGACCGTTCACTGTGCCCACAATTTCCATCCGATTGTCAAAATTTTGGTCTCATTTTGTAACTGCCAGTCTATTCATTACGACAAGTACAAATTCGTAATATTATTTACAAACACACTTTTTTTTATGAAGGTTGAAATAGGAAAAAAAACACCAAAACTTTAAATGGCTTTTTCTCCCCTTAAACGTGCGAATTCGGCGTTTTTACGATTTAATTTTAAGGCTTGGTAGATCTCTCGCTTGGACCGTTCACTGTGCCCACAATTTCCATCCGATTGTCAAAATTTTGGTCTCATTTTATAGCTGCCAGTCTATTCTTTACGACAAGTACAAATTTGTAATATTATTTACAAACACACTATTTTTTATGAAGGTTGAAATAGGAAAAAAAACACCAAAACTTTAAATGGCTTTTTCTCCCCTTAAACGTGCGAATTCGGCGTTTTTACGATTTAATTTTAAGGCTTGGTAGATCTCTCGCTTTGACCGTTCACTGTGCCCACAATTTCCATCCGATTGTCAAAATGTTGGTCTCATTTTGTAGCTGCCAGTCTATTCTTTACGACAAGTACAAATTTGTAATATTATTTACAAACACACTATTTTTTATGAAGGTTGAAATAGGAAAAAAAACACCAAAACTTTAAATGGCTTTTTCTCCCCTTAAACGTGCGAATTCGGCGTTTTTACGATTTAATTTTAAGGCTTGATAGATCTCTCGCTTTGAATGTTCACTGTGCCCACAATTTTCATCCGATTGTCAAAATTATGGTTTCATTTTGTAGCTGCCAGTCTATTCTTTACGACAAGTACAAATTTGTAATATTATTTAGAAACACACTATTTTTTATGAAGGTTGAAATAGGAAAAAAACACCAAAACTTTAAATGGCTTTTTCTCCCCTTAAACGTGTGAATTCGGCGTTTTACGATTTAATTTTAAGGCTTGGTAGATCTCTCGGTTTGACCGTTCACTGTGCCCACAATTTCCATCCGATAGTCAAAATTTTGGTCTCATTTTGTAGCTGCCAGTCTATTCTTTATGACGAGTACAAATTTGTAAATTATTTACAAACACACTATTTTGTATGAAGGTTGAAATAGGAAAAAAAAACACCAAAATTTTAAATGGCTTTTTCTCCCCTTAAACGTGCGAATTCGGCGTTTTTACGATTTAATTTTAAGGCTTGGTAGATCTCTCGCTTTGACCGTTCACTGTGCCCACAATTTCCATCCGATTGTCAAAATTTTGGTTTCATTTTGTAGCTGCCAGTCTATTCTTTACGACAAGTACAAATTTGTAATATTATTAACAAACACACTATTTTTTATGAAGGTTGAAATAGGAAAAAAAACACCAAAACTTTAAATGGCTTTTTCTCCCCTTAAACGTGTGAATTCGGCGTTTTTACGATTTAATTTTAAGGCTTGGTAGATCTCTCGCTTTGACCGTTCACTGGGCCCACAATTTCCATCCGAATGTCAAAATTTTGGTCTCATTTTGTAGCTGCCAGTCTATTCTTTACGACAAGTACAAATTTGTAATATTATTTACAAACACACTATTTTTTATGAAGGTTGAAATAGGAAAAAAAACACCAAAACTTTAAATGGCTTTTTCTCCCCTTAAACGTGTGAATTCGGCGTTTTTACGATTTAATTTTAAGGCTTGGTAGATCTCTCGGTTTGACCGTTCACTGTGCCCACAATTTCCATCCGATTGTCAAAATTTTGGTCTCATTTTGTAGCTGCCAGTCTATTCTTTACGACAAGTACAAATTTGTAATATTATTTACAAACACACTATTTTTTATGAAGGTTGAAATAGGAAAAAAAACACCAAAACTTTAAATGGCTTTTTCTCCCCTTAAACGTGCGAATTCGGCGTTTTTACGATTTAATTTTAAGGCTTGGTAGATCTCTCGCTTTGACCGTTCACTGTGCCCACAATTTCCATCCGATAGTCAAAATTTTGGTCTCATTTTGTAGCTGCCAGTCTATTCTTTACGACAAGTACAAATTTGTAATATTATTTACAAACACACTATTTTGTATGAAGGTTGAAATAGGAAAAAAAACACCAAAATTTTAGATGGCTTTTTCTCCCCTTAAACGTGCGAATTCGGCGTTTTTACGATTTAATTTTAAGGCTTGGTAGATCTCTCGCTTTGACCGTTCACTGTGCCCACAATTTTCATCCGATTGTCAAAATTTTGGTCTCATTTTGTAGCTGCCAGTCTATTTTTTACGACAAGTACAAACTTGTAATATTATTTACAAACACACTATTTTTTATGAAGGTTGAAATAGGAAAAAAAACACCAAAACTTTAAATGGCTTTTTCTCCCCTTAAACGTGCGAATTCGGCGTTTTTACGATTTAATTTTAAGGCTTGGTAGATCTCTCGCTTTGACCGTTCACTGTGCCCACAATTTCCATCCGATTGTCAAAATTTTGGCCTCATTTTGTAGCTGCCAGTCTATTCTTTACGACAAATACAAATTTGTAATATTATTTACAAACACACTATTTTTTATGAAGGTTGAAATAGGAAAAAAAAACACCAAAACTTTAAATGGCTTTTTCTCCCCTTAAACGTGCGAATTCGGCGTTTTTACGATTTAATTTTAAGGCTTGGTAGATCTCTCGCTTTGACCGTTCACTGTGCCCACAATTTCCATCCGATTGTCAAAATTTTGGTCTCATTTTGTAGCTGCCAGTCTATTCTTTACGACAAGTACAAATTTGTAATATTATTTACAAACACACTATTTTTTATGAAGGTTGAAATAGGAAAAAAAACACCAAAACTTTAAATGGCTTTTTCTCCCCTTTAACGTGCGAATTCGGCGTTTTTACGATTTAATTTTAAGGCTTGGTAGATCTCTCGCTTTGACCGTTCACTGTGCCCACAATTTCCATCCGATTGTCAAAATTTTGGTCTCATTTTGTAGCTGCCAGTCTATTCTTTACGACAAGTACAAATTTGTAATATTATTTACAAACACACTATTTTTTATGAAGGTTGAAATAGGAAAAAAAACACCAAAACTTTAAATGGCTTTTTCTCCCCTTAAACGTGTGAATTCGGCGTTTTTACGATTTAATTTTAAGGCTTGGTAGATCTCTCGCTTTGACCGTTCACTGTGCCCACAATTTCCATCCGATTGTCAAAATTTTGGTCTCATTTTGTAGCTGCCAGTCTATTCTTTACGACAAGTACAAATTTGTAATATTATTTACAAACACACTATTTTTTATGAAGGTTGAAATAGGAAAAAAAACACCAAAACTTTAAATGGCTTTTTCTCCCCTTAAACGTGCGAATTCGGCGTTTTTACGATTTAATTTTAAGGCTTGGTAGATCTCTCGCTTTGACTGTTCACTGTGCCCACAATTTCCATCCGATTGTCAAAATTTTGGTCTCATTTTGTAGCTGCCAATCTATTCTTTACGACAAGTACAAATTTGTAATATTATTTACAAACACACTATTTTTTAATGAAGGTTGAAATAGGAAAAAAAACACCAAAACTTTAAATGGCTTTTTCTCCCCTTAAACGTGCGAATTTGGCGTTTTTACGATATAATTTTAAGGCTTGGTAGATCTCTCGCTTTGACCGTTCACTGTGCCCACAATTTCCATCCGATTGTCAAAATTTTAGTCTCATTTTGTAGCTGCCAGTCTATTCTTTACGACAAGTACAAATTTGTAATATTATTTACAAACACACTATTTTTTATGAAGGTTGAAATAGGAAAAAAAACACCAAAACTTTAAATGGCTTTTTCTCCCCTTAAACGTGCGAATTCGGCGTTTTTACGATTTAATTTTAAGGCTTGGTAGATCTCTCGCTTTGATCGTTTACTGTGCCCACAATTTCCATCCGATTGTCAAAATTTTGGTCTCATTTTGTAGCTGCCAGTCTATTCTTTATGACAAGTACGAATCTGTAATATTATTTACAAACACACTATTTTTTATGAAGGTTGAAATAGGAAAAAAAACACCAAAACTTTAAATGGCTTTTTCTCCCCTTAAACGTGCGAATTCAGCGTTTTTACGATTTAATTTTAAGGCTTGGTAGATCTCTCGCTTTGACCGTTCACTGTGCCCACAATTTCCATCCGATTGTCAAAATTTTGGTCTCATTTTGTAGCTGCCAGTCTATTCTTTACGACAAGTACAAATTTGTAATATTATTTACAAACACACTATTTTTTATGAAGGTTGAAATAGGAAAAAAAAAACACTAAAACTTTAAATGGCTTTTTCTCCCCTTAAACGTGCGAATTCGGCGTTTTTCGATTTAATTTTAAGGCTTGGTAGATTTCTCGCTTTGACCGTTCACTGTGCCCACAATTTTTATCCGATTGTTAAAATTTAGGTCTCATTTTGTAGCTGCCAGTCTATTCTTTACGACAAGTACAAATTTGTAATATTATTTACAAACACACTATTTTTTATGGAGCTTGAAATAGGAAAAAAAAACACCAAAACTTTAAATGGCTTTTTCTCCCCTTAAACGTGCGAATTCGGCGTTTTTACGATTTAATTTTAAGGCTTGGTAGATCTCTCGCTTTGACCGTTCACTGTGCCCACAATTTCCATCCGATTGTCAAAATTTTGGTCTCATTTTGTAGCTGCCAGTCTATTCTTTACGACAAGTACAAATTTGTAATATTATTTACAAACACACTATTTTTTATGAAGGTTGAAATAGGAAAAAAACACCAAAACTTTAAATGGCTTTTTCTCCCCTTAAACGTGCGAATTCGGCGTTTTTACGATTTAATTTTAAGGCTTGGTAGATCTCTTGCTTTGACCGTTCACTGTGCCCCCAATTTCCATCCTATTGTCAAAATTTTGGTCTCATTTTGTAGCTGCCAGTCTATTCTTTACGACAAGTACAAATTTGTAATATTATTTACAAACACACTATTTTTTATGAAGGTTGAAATAGGAAAAAAAACACGAAAACTTTAAATGGCTTTTTCTCCCCTTAAACGTGCGAATTCAGCGTTTTCACGATTTAATTTTAAGGCTTGGTAGATCTCTCGCTTTGACCGTTCACTGTGCCCACAATTTCCATCCGGTTGTCAAAATTTTGGTCTCATTTTGTAGCTGCCAGTCTATTCTTTACGACAAGTACAAATTTGTAATATTATTTACAAACACACTATTTTTTATGAAGGTTGAAATAGGAAAAAAAACACCAAAACTTTAAATGGCTTTTTCTCCCCTTAAACGTGCGAATTCGGCGTTTTTACGATTTAATTTTAAGGCTTGGTAGATCTCTCGCTTTGACCGTTCACTGTGCCCACAATTTCCATCCGATTGTCAAAATTTTGGTCTCATTTTGTAGCTGCCAGTCTATTCTTTACGACAAGTACAAATTTGTAATATTATTTACAAACACACTATTTTTTATGAAGGTTGAAATAGGAAAAAAACACCAAAACTTTAAATGGCTTTTTCTCCCCTTAAACGTGCGAATTCGGCGTTTTTACGATTTAATTTTAAGGCTTGGTAGATCTCTTGCTTTGACCGTTCACTGTGCCCCCAATTTCCATCCTATTGTCAAAATTTTGGTCTCATTTTGTAGCTGCCAGTCTATTCTTTACGACAAGTACAAATTTGTAATATTATTTACAAACACACTATTTTTTATGAAGGTTGAAATAGGAAAAAAAACACCAAAACTTTAAATGGCTTTTTCTCCCCTTAAACGTGCGAATTCAGCGTTTTTACGATTTAATTTTAAGGCTTGGTAGATCTCTCGCTTTGACCGTTCACTGTGCCCACAATTTCCATCCGATTGTCAAAATTTTGGTCTCATTTTGTAGCTGCCAGTCTATTCTTTACGACAAGTACAAATTTGTAATATTATTTACAAACACACTATTTTTTATGAAGGTTGAAATAGGAAAAAAAAACACTAAAACTTTAAATGGCTTTTTCTCCCCTTAAACGTGCGAATTCGGCGTTTTTTCGATTTAATTTTAAGGCTTGGTAGATTTCTCGCTTTGACCGTTCACTGTGCCCACAATTTTTATCCGATTGTTAAAATTTAGGTCTCATTTTGTAGCTGCCAGTCTATTCTTTACGACAAGTACAAATTTGTAATATTATTTACAAACACACTATTTTTTATGGAGCTTGAAATAGGAAAAAAAACACCAAAACTTTAAATGGCTTTTTCTCCCCTTAAACGTGCGAATTCGGCGTTTTTACGATTTAATTTTAAGGCTTGGTAGATCTCTCGCTTTGACCGTTCACTGTGCCCACAATTTCCATCCGATTGTCAAAATGTTGGTCTCATTTTGTAGCTGCCAGTCTATTCTTTACGACAAGTACAAATTTGTAATATTATTTACAAACACACTATTTTTTTTGAAGGTTGAAATAGGAAAAAAAACACCAAAACTTTAAATGGCTTTTTCTCCCCTTAAACGTGCGAATTCGGCGTTTTCACGATTTAATTTTAAGGCTTGGTAGATCTCTCGCTTTGACCGTTCACTGTGCCCACAATTTCCATCCGGTTGTCAAAATTTTGGTCTCATTTTGTAGCTGCCAGTCTATTCTTTACGACAAGTACAAATTTGTAATATTATTTACAAACACACTATTTTTTATGAAGGTTGAAATAGGAAAAAAAACACCAAAACTTTAAATGGCTTTTTCTCCCCTTAAACGTGCGAATTCGGCGTTTTTACGATTTAATTTTAAGGCTTGGTAGATCTCTCGCTTTGACCGTTCACTGTGCCCACAATTTCCATCCGATTGTCAAAATTTTGGTCTCATTTTGTAGCTGCCAGTCTATTCTTTACGACAAGTACAAATTTGTAATATTATTTACAAACACACTATTTTTTATGAAGGTTGAAATAGGAAAAAAACACCAAAACTTTAAATGGCTTTTTCTCCCCTTAAACGTGCGAATTCGGCGTTTTTACGATTTAATTTTAAGGCTTGGTAGATCTCCTGCTTTGACCGTTCACTGTGCCCCCAACTTCCATCCTATTGTCAAAATTTTGGTCTCATTTTGTAGCTGCCAGTCTATTCTTTACGACAAGTACAAATTTGTAATATTATTTACAAACACACTATTTTTTATGAAGGTTGAAATAGGAAAAAAAACACCAAAACTTTAAATGGCTTTTTCTCCCCTTAAACGTGCGAATTCGGCGTTTTTACGATTTAATTTTAAGGCTTGGTAGATCTCTTGCTTTGACCGTTCACTGTGCCCCCAATTTCCATCCTATTGTCAAAATTTTAGTCTCATTTTGTAGCTGCCAGTCTATTCTTTACGACAAGTACAAATTTGTAATATTATTTACAAACACACTATTTTTTATGAAGGTTGAAATAGGAAAAAAAACACCAAAACTTTACATGGCTTTTTCTCCCCTTAAACGTGCGAATTCGGCGGTTTAACGATTTAATTTTAAGGCTTGGTAGATCTCTCGCTTTGACTCTTCACTGTGCCCACAATTTCCATCCGATTGTCAAAATTTTGGTCTCATTTTGTAGCTGCCAGTCTATTCTTTACGACAAGTACAAATTTGTAATATTATTTACAAACACACTATTTTTTATGAAGGTTGAAATAGGAAAAAAAACACCAAAACTTTACATGGCTTTTTCTCCCCTTAAACGTGCGAATTCGGCGTTTTTACGATTTAATTTTAAGGCTTGGTAGATCTCTCGCTTTGACCGTTCACTGTGCCCACAATTTCCATCTGATTGTCAAAATTTTGGTCTCATTTTGTAGCTGCCAGTCTATTCTTTACGACAAGTTCAAATTTTTAATATTATTTACAAACACACTATTTTTTATGAAGGTTGAAATAGGAAAAAAAACACCAAAACTTTAAATGGCTTTTTCTCCCCTTAAACGTGCGAACTCGGCGTTTTTACGATTTAATTTTAAGGCTTGGTAGATCTCTCGCTTTGATCGTTCACTCTGCCCACAATTTCTATCCGATAGTCAAAATTTTGGTCTCATTTTGTAGCTGCCAGTCTATTCTTTACGACAAGTACAAATTTGTAATATTATTTACAAACACACTATTTTTTATGAAGGTTGAAATAGGAAAAAAAACACCAAAACTTTAAATGGCTTTTTCTCCCCTTAAACGTGCGAATTCGGCGTTTTTACGATTTAATTTTAAGGCTTGGTAGATCTCTCGCTTTGACCGTTCACTGTGCCCACAATTTCCATCCAATTGTCAAAATTTTGGTCTCATTTTGTAGCTGCCAGTCTATTCTTAACGACAAGTACAAATTTGTAATATTATTTACAAACACACTATTTTTTATGAAGGTTGAAATAGGAAAAAAAACACCAAAACTTTAAATGGCTTTTTCTCCCCTTAAACGTGCGAATTCGGCGTTTTTACGATTTAATTTTAAGACTTGGTAGATCTCTCGCTTTGACCGTTCACTGTGCCCACAATTTCCATCCGATTGTCAAAATTTTGGTCTCATTTTGTAGCTGCCAGTCTATTCTTTACGACAAGTACAAATTTGTAATATTATTTACAAACACACTATTTTTTATGAAGGTTGAAATAGGAAAAAAAACACCAAAACTTTAAATGGCTTTTTCTCCCCTTAAACGTGCGAATTCGGCGTTTTTACGATTTAATTTTAAGGCTTGGTAGATCTCTCGCTTTGACCGTTCACTGTGCCCACAATTTCCATCCGATTGTCAAAATTTTGGTCTCATTTTGTAGCTGCCAGTCTATTCTTTACGACACGTACAAATTTGTAATATTATTTACAAACACACTATTTTTTATGAAGGTTGAAATAGGAAAAAAAACACCAAAACTTTAAATGGTTTTTTCTCCCCTTAAACGTGCGAATTCGGCGTTTTTACGATTTAATTTTAAGGCTTGGTAGATCTCTCGCTTTGACCGTTCACTGTGCCCACAATTTTCATCCGATTGTCAAAATTTTGGTCTCATTTTGTAGCTGCCAGTCTATTCTTTACGACAAGTACAAATTTGTAATATTATTTACAAACACACTATTTTTTATGAAGGTTGAAATAGGAAAAAAACACCAAAACTTTAAATGGCTTTTTCTCCCCTTAAACGTGTGAATTTGGCGTTTTTACGATTTAATTTTAAGGCTTGGTAGATCTCTCGCTTTGACCGTTCACTGTGCCCACAAGTTTCATCCGATTGTCAAAATTTTGGTCTCATTTTGTAGCTGCCAGTCTATTCTTTACGACAAGTACAAATTTGTAATATTATTTACAAACACACTATTTTTCATGAAGGTTGAAATAGGAAAAAAACACCAAAACTTCAAATGGCTTTTTCTCCCCTCAAACGTGCGAATTCGGCGTTTTTACGATTTAATTTTAAGGCTTGGTAGATCTCTCGCTTTGACCGTTCACTGTGCCCACAATTTTCATCCGATTGTCAAAGTTTTGGTCTCATTTTGTAGCTGCCAGTCTATTCTTAACGACAAGTACAAATTTGTAATATTATTTACAAACACACTATTTTTTATGAAGGTTGAAAAAGGAAAAGAAAACACCAAAACTTTAAATGGCTTTTTCTCCCCTTAAACGTGTGAATTCGGCGTTTTTACGATTTAATTTTAAGGCTTGGTAGATCTCTCGCTTTGACCGTTCACTGTGCCCACAATTTCCATCCGATTGTCAAAATGTTGGTCTCATTTTGTAGCTGCCAGTCTATTGTTTACGACAAGTACAAATTTGTAATATTATTTACAAACACACTATTTTTTATGAAGGTTGAAAAAGGAAAAGAAAACACCAAAACTTTAAATGGCTTTTTCTCCCCTTAAACGTGTGAATTCGGCGTTTTTACGATTTAATTTTAAGGCTTGGTAGATCTCTCGCTTTGACCGTTCACTGTGCCCACAATTTTCATCCGATTGTCAAAATTTTGGTCTCATTTTGTAGCTGCCAGTCTATTCTTTACGACAAGTACAAATTTGTAATATTATTTACAAACACACTATTTTTTATGAAGGTTGAAAAAGGAAAAGAAAACACCAAAACTTTAAATGGCTTTTTCTCCCCTTAAACGTGTGAATTCGGCGTTTTTACGATTTAATTTTAAGGCTTGGTAGATCTCTCGCTTTGACCGTTCACTGTGCCCACAATTTCCATCCGATTGTCAAAATGTTGGTCTCATTTTGTAGCTGCCAGTCTATTGTTTACGACAAGTACAAATTTGTAATATTATTTACAAACACACTATTTTTTATGAAGGTTGAAATAGGAAAAAAACACCAAAACTTTAAATGGCTTTTTCTCCCCTTAAACGTGTGAATTTGGCGTTTTTACGATTTAATTTTAAGGCTTGGTAGATCTCTCGCTTTGACCGTTCACTGTGCCCACAAGTTTCATCCGATTGTCAAAATTTTGGTCTCATTTTGTAGCTGCCAGTCTATTCTTTACGACAAGTACAAATTTGTAATATTATTTACAAACACACTATTTTTCATGAAGGTTGAAATAGGAAAAAAACACCAAAACTTCAAATGGCTTTTTCTCCCCTCAAACGTGCGAATTCGGCGTTTTTACGATTTAATTTTAAGGCTTGGTAGATCTCTCGCTTTGACCGTTCACTGTGCCCACAATTTTCATCCGATTGTCAAAGTTTTGGTCTCATTTTGTAGCTGCCAGTCTATTCTTAACGACAAGTACAAATTTGTAATATTATTTACAAACACACTATTTTTTATGAAGGTTGAAATAGGAAAAAAAAACACCAAAACTTTAAAAGGCTTTTTCTCCCCTTAAACGTGCGAATTCGGCGTTTTTACGATTTAATTTTAAGGTTTGGTAGATCTCTCGCTTTGACCGTTCACTGTGCCCACAATTTCCATCCGATTGTCAAAATTTTGGTCTCATTTTGTAGCTGCCAGTCTATTCTTTACGACAAGTACAAATTTGTCATATTATTTACAAACACATTATTTTTTATGAAGGTTGAAATAGGAAAAAAAACACCAAAACTTTAAATGGCTTTTTCTCCCCTTAAACGTGCGAATTCGGCGTTTTTACGATTTAATTTTAAGGCTTGGTAGATCTCTCGCTTTGACCGTTCACTGTGCCCACAATTTTCATCCGATTGTCAAAATTTTGGTCTCATTTTGTAGCTGCCAGTCTATTCTTTACGACAAGTACAAATTTGTAATATTATTTACAAACACACTATTTTTTATGAAGGTTGAAATAGGAAAAAAAACACCAAAACTTTAAATGGCTTTTTCTCCCCTTAAACGTGCGAATTCGGCGTTTTTACGATTTAATTTTAAGGCTTGGTAGATCTCTCGCTTTGACCGTTCACTGTGCCCACAATTTCCATCCGATTGTCAAAATTTTGGTTTCATTTTGTAGCTGCCAGTCTATTCTTTATGACAAGTACAAATTTGTAATATTATTTACAAACACACTATTTTTTATGAAGGTTGAAATAGGAAAAAAAACACCAAAACTTTAAATTGCTTTTTCTCCCCTTAAACGTGCGAATTCGGCGTTTTTACGATTTAATTTTAAGGCTTGGTAGATCTCTCGCTTTGACCGTTCACTGTGCCCACAATTTCCATCCGATTGTCAAAATTTTGGTCTCATTTTGTAGCTGCCAGTCTATTCTTTATGACAAGTACGAATTTGTAATATTATTTACAAACACACTATTTTTTATGAAGGTTGAAATAGGAAAAAAAACACCAAAACTTTAAATGGCTTTTTCTCCCCTTAAACGTGCGAACTCGGCGTTTTTACGATTTAATTTTAAGGCTTGGTAGATCTCTCGCTTTGATCGTTCACTCTGCCCACAATTTCCATCCGATTGTCAAAATTTTGGTCTCATTTTGTAGCTGCCAGTCTATTCTTTACGACAAGTACAAATTTGTAATATTATTTACAAACACACTATTTTTTATGAAGGTTGAAATAGGAAAAAAAACACCAAAACTTTAAATGGCTTTTTCTCCCCTTAAACGTGCGAATTCGGCGTTTTTACGATTTAATTTTAAGGCTTGGTAGATCTCTCGCTTTGACCGTTCACTGTGCCCACAATTTCCATCCAATTGTCAAAATTTTGGTCTCATTTTGTAGCTGCCAGTCTATTCTTTACGACAAGTACAAATTTGTAATATTATTTACAAACACACTATTTTTTATGAAGGTTGAAATAGGAAAAAAAACACCAAAACTTTAAATGGCTTTTTCTCCCCTTAAACGTGCGAATTCGGCGTTTTTACGATTTAATTTTAAGGCTTGGTAGATCTCTCGCTTTGACCGTTCACTGTGCCCACAATTTCCATCCGATTGTCAAAATTTTGGTCTCATTTTGTAGCTGCCAGTCTATTCTTTACGACAAGTAGAACTTTGTAATATTATTTACAAACACACTATTTTTTATGAAGGTTGAAATAGGAAAAAAAACACCAAAACTTTAAATGGCTTTTTCTCCCCTTAAACGTGCGAATTCGGCGTTTTTACGATTTAATTTTAAGGCTTGGTAGATCTCTCGCTTTGACCGTTCACTGTGCCCACAATTTCCATCCGATTGTCAAAATTTTGGTCTCATTTTGTAGCTGCCAGTCTATTCTTTACGACACGTACAAATTTGTAATATTATTTACAAACACACTATTTTTTATGAAGGTTGAAATAGGAAAAAAAACACCAAAACTTTAAATGGTTTTTTCTCCCCTTAAACGTGCGAATTCGGCGTTTTTACGATTTAATTTTAAGGCTTGGTAGATCTCTCGCTTTGACCGTTCACTGTGCCCACAATTTTCATCCGATTGTCAAAATTTTGTTCTCATTTCCTAGCTGCCAGTCTATTCTTTACGACAAGTACAAATTTGTAATATTATTTACAAACACACTATTTTTTATGAAGGTTGAAATAGGAAAAAAACACCAAAACTTTAAATGGCTTTTTCTCCCCTTAAACGTGTGAATTCGGCGTTTTTACGATTTAATTTTAAGGCTTGGTAGATCTCTCGCTTTGACCGTTCACTGTGCCCACAAGTTTCATCCGATTGTCAAAATTTTGGTCTCATTTTGTAGCTGCCAGTCTATTCTTTACGACAAGTACAAATTTGTAATATTATTTACAAACACACTATTTTTTATGAAGGTTGAAATAGGAAAAAAACACCAAAACTTTAAATGGCTTTTTCTCCCCTTAAACGTGTGAATTTGGCGTTTTTACGATTTAATTTTAAGGCTTGGTAGATCTCTCGCTTTGACCGTTCACTGTGCCCACAAGTTTCATCCGATTGTCAAAATTTTGGTCTCATTTTGTAGCTGCCAGTCTATTCTTTACGACAAGTACAAATTTGTAATATTATTTACAAACACACTATTTTTCATGAAGGTTGAAATAGGAAAAAAACACCAAAACTTCAAATGGCTTTTTCTCCCCTCAAACGTGCGAATTCGGCGTTTTTACGATTTAATTTTAAGGCTTGGTAGATCTCTCGCTTTGACCGTTCACTGTGCCCACAATTTTCATCCGATTGTCAAAATTTTGGTCTCATTTTGTAGCTGCCAGTCTATTCTTAACGACCAGTACAAATTTGTAATATTATTTACAAACACACTATTTTTTATGAAGGTTGAAATAGGAAAAAAAAACACCAAAACTTTAAATGGCTTTTTCTCCCCTTAAACGTGCGAATTCGGCGTTTTTACGATTTAATTTTAGGGTTTGGTAGATCTCTCGCTTTGACCGTTCACTGTGCCCACAATTTCCATCCGATTGTCAAAATTTTGACCTCATTTTGTAGCTGCCAGTCTATTCTTTACGACAAGTACAAATTTGTAATATTATTTACAAACACACTATTTTTTATGAAGGTTGAAATAGGAAAAAAAACACCAAAACTTTAAATGGCTTTTTCTCCCCTTAAACGTGCGAATTCGGCGTTTTTACGATTTAATTTTAAGGCTTGGTAGATCTCTCGGTTTGACCGTTCACTCTGCCCACAATTTCCATCCGATAGTCAAAATTTCGGTCTCATTTTGTAGCTGCTAGTCTATTCTATACGACGAGTACAAATTTGTAATATTATTTACAAACACACTATTTTGTATGAAGGTTGAAATAGGAAAAAAAACACCAAAACTTTAAATGGCTTTTTCTCCCCTTAAACGTGCGAATTCGGCGTTTTTACGATTTAATTTTAAGGCTTGGTAGATCTCTCGCTTTGACCGTTCACTGTGCCCACAATTTCCATCCGATTGTCAAAATTTTGGTTTCATTTTGTAGCTGCCAGTCTATTCTTTACGACAAGTACAAATTTGTAATATTATTTACAAACACACTATTTTTTATGAAGGTTGAAATAGGAAAAAAAACACCAAAACTTTAAATGGCTTTTTCTCCCCTTAAACGTGCGAATTCGGCGTTTTTACGATTTAATTTTAAGGCTTGGTAGATCTCTCGCTTTGACCGTTCACTGTGCCCACAATTTTCATCCGATTGTCAAAATTTTGGTCTCATTTTGTAGCTGCCAGTCTATTCTTTACGACAAGTACAAATTTGTAATATTATTTACAAACACACTATTTTTTATGAAGGTTGAAATAGGAAAAAAAACACCAAAACTTTAAATGGCTTTTTCTCCCCTTAAACGTGCGAATTCGGCGTTTTTACGATTTAATTTTAAGGCTTGGTAGATCTCTCGCTTTGACCGTTCACTGTGCCCACAATTTCCATCCGATTGTCAAAATTTTGGTCTCATTTTGTAGCTGCCAGTCTATTCTTTATGACAAGTACAAATTTGTAATATTATTTACAAACACATTATTTTTTATGAAGGTTGAAATAGGAAAAAAAAAACACCAAAACTTTAAATGGCTTTTTCTCCCCTTAAACGTGCGAATTCGGCGTTTTTACGATTTAATTTTAAGGCTTGGTAGATCTCTCGCTTTGGCCGTTCACTGTGCCCACAATTTCCATCCGATTGTCAAAATTTTGGTCTCATTTTGTAGCTGCCAGTCTATTCTTTACGACAAGTACAAATTTGTAATATTATTTACAAACACACTAGTTTTTATGAAGGTTGAAATAGGAAAAAAAACACCAAAACTTTAAATGGCTTTTTCTCCCCTTAAACGTGCGAATTCGGCGTTTTTACGATTTAATTTTAAGGCTTGGTAGATCTCTCGCTTTGACCGTTCACTGTGCCCACAATTTCCATCCGATTGTCAAAATTTTGGTCTCATTTTGTAGCTGCCAGTCTATTCTTTATGACAAGTACAAATTTGTAATATTATTTACAAACACATTATTTTTTATGAAGGTTGAAATAGGAAAAAAAAACACCAAAACTTTAAATGGCTTTTTCTCCCCTTAAACGTGCGAATTCGGCGTTTTTACGATTTAATTTTAAGGCTTGGTAGATCTCTCGCTTTGACCGTTCACTGTGCCCACAATTTCCATCCGATTGTCAAAATTTTGGTCTCATTTTGTAGCTGCCAGTCTATTCTTTACGACAAGTACAAATTTGTAATATTATTTACAAACACACTATTTTTTATGAAGGTTGAAATAGGAAAAAAAACACCAAAACTTTAAATGGCTTTTTCTCCCCTTAAACGTGCGAATTCGGCGTTTTTACGATTTAATTTTAAGGCTTGGTAGATCTCTCGCTTTGACCGTTCACTGTGCCCACAATTTTCATCCGATTGTCAAAATTTTGGTCTCATTTTGTAGCTGCCAGTCTATTCTTTACGACAAGTACAAATTTGTAATATTATTTACAAACACACTATTTTTTATGAAGGTTGAAATAGGAAAAAAAACACCAACGCTTTAAATGGCTTTTTCTCCCCTTAAACGTGCGAATTCGGCGTTTTTACGATTTAATTTTAAGGCTTGGTAGATCTCTCGCTTTGACCGTTCACTGTGCCCACAATTTCCATCCGATTGTCAAAATTTTGGTTTCATTTTGTAGCTGCCAGTCTATTCTTTACGACAAGTACAAATTTGTAATATTATTTACAAACACACTATTTTTTATGAAGGTTGAAATAGGAAAAAAAACACCAAAACTTTAAATGGCTTTTTCTCCCCTTAAACGTGCGAATTCGGCGTTTTTACGATTTAATTTTAAGGCTTGGTAGATCTCTCGCTTTGACCGTTCACTGTGCCCACAATTTCCATCCGATTGTCAAAATTTTGGTCTCATTTTGTAGCTGCCAGTCTATTCTTTACGACAAGTACAAATTTGTAATATTATTTACAAACACACTATTTTGTATGAAGGTTGAAATAGGAAAAAAAACACCAAAACTTTAAATGGCTTTTTCTCCCCTTAAACGTGCGAATTCGGCGTTTTTACGATTTAATTTTAAGGCTTGGTAGATCTCTCGCTTTGACCGTTCACTGTGCCCACAATTTCCATCCGATTGTCAAAATTTTGGTCTCATTTTGTAGCTGCCAGTCTATTCTTTATGACAAGTACAAATTTGTAATATTATTTACAAACACATTATTTTTTATGAAGGTTGAAATAGCAAAAAAAAACACCAAAACTTTAAATGGCTTTTTCTCCCCTTAAACGTGCGAATTCGGCGTTTTTACGATTTAATTTTAAGGCTTGGTAGATCTCTCGCTTTGATCGTTCACTGTGCCCACAAGTTTCATCCGATTGTCAAAATTTTGGTCTCATTTTGTAGCTGCCAGTCTATTCTTTACGACAAGTACAAATTTGTAATATTATTTACAAACACACTATTTTTCATGAAGGTTGAAATAGGAAAAAAAACACCAAAACTTTAAATGGCTTTTTCTCCCCTTAAACGTGCGAATTCGGCATTTTTACGATTTAATTTTAAGGCTTGGTAGATCTCTCGCTTTGACCGTTCACTGTGCCCACAATTTCCATCCGATTGTCAAAATTTTGGTCTCATTTTGTAGCTGCCAGTCTATTCTTTACGACAAGTACAAATTTGTAATATTATTTACAAACACACTATTTTTTATGAAGGTTGAAGTAGGAGAAAACAACACCAAAACTTTAAATGGCTTTTTCTCCCCTTAAACGTGCGAATTCGGCGTTTTTACGATTTAATTTTAAGGCTTGGTAGATCCCTCGCTTTGACCGTTCACTGTGTCGACAATTTTCATCCGATTGTCAAAATTTTGGTCTCATTTTGTAGCTGCCAGTCTATTCTTTACGACAAATACAAATTTGTAATATTATTTACAAACACACTATTTTTTATAAAGGTTGAAATACGAAAAAAAAACACCAAAACTTTAAATGGCTTTTTCTCCCCTTAAACGTGCGAATTCGGCGTTTTTACGATTTAATTTTAAGGCTTGGTAGATCTCTCGCTTTGACCGTTCACTGTGCCCACAATTTCCATCCGATTGTCAAAATTTTGGTCTCATTTTGTAGCTGCCAGTCTATTCTTTATGACAAGTACAAATTTGTAATATTATTTACAAACACATTATTTTTTATGAAGGTTGAAATAGGAAAAAAAAACACCAAAACTTTAAATAGCTTTTTCTCCCCTTAAACGTGCGAATTCGGCGTTTTTACGATTTAATTTTAAGGCTTGGTAGATCTCTCGCTTTGATCGTTCACTGTGCCCACAAGTTTCATCCGATTGTCAAAATTTTGGTCTCATTTTGTAGCTGCCAGTCTATTCTTTACGACAAGTACAAATTTGTAATATTATTTACAAACACACTATTTTTCATGAAGGTTGAAATAGGAAAAAAAACACCAAAACTTTAAATGGCTTTTTCTCCCCTTAAACGTGCGAATTCGGCATTTTTACGATTTAATTTTAAGGCTTGGTAGATCTCTCGCTTTGACCGTTCACTGTGCCCACAATTTCCATCCGATTGTCAAAATTTTGGTCTCATTTTGTAGCTGCCAGTCTATTCTTTACGACAAGTACAAATTTGTAATATTATTTACAAACACACTATTTTTTATGAAGGTTGAAGTAGGAGAAAACAACACCAAAACTTTAAATGGCTTTTTCTCCCCTTAAACGTGCGAATTCGGCGTTTTTACGATTTAATTTTAAGGCTTGGTAGATCCCTCGCTTTGACCGTTCACTGTGTCGACAATTTTCATCCGATTGTCAAAATTTTGGTCTCATTTTGTAGCTGCCAGTCTATTCTTTACGACAAGTACAAATTTGTAATATTATTTACAAACACACTATTTTTTATAAAGGTTGAAATAGGAAAAAAAAACACCAAAACTTTAAATGGCTTTTTCTCCCCTTAAACGTGCGAATTCGGCGTTTTTACGATTTAATTTTAAGGCTTGGTAGATCTCTCGCTTTGACCGTTCACTGTGCCCACAATTTCCATCCGATTGTCAAAATTTTGGTCTCATTTTGTAGCTGCCAGTCTATTCTTTACGACAAGTTCAAATTTTTAATATTATTTACAAACACACTATTTTTTATGAAGGTTGAAATAGGAAAAAAAACACCAAAACTTTAAATGGCTTTTTCTCCCCTTAAACGTGCGAATTCGGCGTTTTTACGATTTAATTTTAAGGCTTGGTAGATCTCTTGCTTTGACCGTTCACTGTGCCCACAATTTCCATCCGATTGTCAAAATTTTGGTCTCATTTTGTAGCTGCCAGTCTATTCTTTACGACAAGTACAAATTTGTAATATTATTTACAAACACACTATTTTTTATGAAGGTTGAAATAGGAAAAAAAACACCAAAACTTTAAATGGCTTTTTCTCCCCTTAAACGTGCGAATTCGGCGTTTTTACGATTTAATTTTAAGGCTTGGTAGATCTCTCGCTTTGACTGTTCCCTGTGCCCACAATTTCCATCTGATTGTCAAAATTTTGGTCTCATTTTGTAGCTGCCAGTCTATTCTTTACGACAAGTACAAATTTGTAATATTATTTACAAACACACTATTTTTTATGAAGGTTGAAATAGGAAAAAAAAACACCAAAACTTTAAATGGCTTTTTCTCCCCTTAAACGTGCGAATTCGGCGTTTTTACGATTTAATTTTAAGGCTTGGTAGATCTCTCGCTTTGACCGTTCACTGTGCCCACAATTTCCATCCGATTGTCAAAATTTTGGTCTCATTTTGTAGCTGCCAGTCTATTCTTTACGACAAGTACAAATTTGTAATATTATTTACAAACACACTATTTTTTATGAAGGTTGAAATAGGAAAAAAAACACCAAAACTTTAAATGGCTTTTTCTCCCCTTAAACGTGCGAATTCGGCGTTTTTACGATTTAATTTTAAGGCTTGGTAGATCTCTCGCTTTGACTGTTCCCTGTGCCCACAATTTCCATCTGATTGTCAAAATTTTGGTCTCATTTTGTAGCTGCCAGTCTATTCTTTACGACAAGTACAAATTTGTAATATTATTTACAAACACACTATTTTGTATGAAGGTTGAAATAGGAAAAAAAACACCAAAACTTTAAATGGCTTTTTCTCCCCTTAAACGTGCGAATTCGGCGTTTTTACGATTTAATTTTAAGGCTTGGTAGATCTCTCGCTTTGACCGTTCACTGTGCCCACAATTTCCATCCGATTGTCAAAATTTTGGTCTCATTTTGTAGCTGCCAGTCTATTCTTTACGACAAGTACAAATTTGTAATATTATTTACAAACACACTATTTTTTATGAAGGTTGAAATAGGAAAAAAACACCAAAACTTTAAATGGCTTTTTCTCCCCTTAAACGTGCGAATTCGGCGTTTTTACGATTTAATTTTAAGGCTTGGTAGATCTCTCGCTTTGACCGTTCACTGTGCCCACAATTTTTATCCGATTGTCAAAATTTAGGTCTCATTTTGTAGCTGCCAGTCTATTCTTTACGACAAGTACAAATTTGTAATATTATTTACAAACACACTATTTTTTATGGAGCTTGAAATAGGAAAAAAAACACCAAAACTTTAAATGGCTTTTTCTCCCCTTAAACGTGCGAATTCGGCGTTTTTACGATTTAATTTTAAGGCTTGGTAGATCTCTCGCTTTGACCGTTCACTGTGCCCACAATTTCCATCCGATTGTCAAAATTTTGGTCTCATTTTGTAGCTGCCAGTGTATTCTTTACGACAAGTACAAATTTGTAATATTATTTACAAACACACTATTTTTTATGAAGGTTGAAATAGGAAAAAAAACACCAAAACTTTAAATGGCTTTTTCTCCCCTTAAACGTGCAAATTCGGCGTTTTCACGATTTAATTTTAAGGCTTGGTAGATCTCTCGCTTTGACCGTTCACTGTGCCCACAATTTCCATCCGGTTGTCAAAATTTTGGTCTCATTTTGTAGCTGCCAGTCTATTCTTTACGACAAGTACAAATTTGTAATATTATTTACAAACACACTATTTTTTATGAAGGTTGAAATAGGAAAAACACCAAAACTTTAAATGGCTTTTTCTCCCCTTAAACGTGCGAATTCGGCGTTTTTACGATTTAATTTTAAGGCTTGGTAGATCTCTCGCTTTGACCGTTCACTGTGCCCACAATTTCCATCCGATTGTCAAAATTTTGGTTTCATTTTGTAGCTGCCAGTCTATTCTTTACGACAAGTACAAATTTGTAATATTATTTACAAACACACTATTTTTTATGAAGGTTGAAATAGGAAAAAAAACACCAAAACTTTAAATGGCTTTTTCTCCCCTTAAACGTGCGAATTCGGCGTTTTTACGATTTAATTTTAAGGCTTGGTAGATCTCTCGCTTTGACCGTTCACTGTGCCCACAATTTCCATCCGATTGTCAAAATTTTGGTCTCATTTTGTAGCTGCCAGTCTATTCTTTACGACAAGTACAAATTTGTAATATTATTTACAAACACACTATTTTGTATGAAGGTTGAAATAGGAAAAAAAACACCAAAACTTTAAATGGCTTTTTCTCCCCTTAAACGTGCGAATTCGGCGTTTTTACGATTTAATTTTAAGGCTTGGTAGATCTCTCGCTTTGACCGTTCACTGTGCCCACAATTTCCATCCGATTGTCAAAATTTTGGTCTCATTTTGTAGCTGCCAGTCTATTCTTTATGACAAGTACAAATTTGTAATATTATTTACAAACACATTATTTTTTATGAAGGTTGAAATAGGAAAAAAAAACACCAAAACTTTAAATGGCTTTTTCTCCCCTTAAACGTGCGAATTCGGCGTTTTTACGATTTAATTTTAAGGCTTGGTAGATCTCTCGCTTTGATCGTTCACTGTGCCCACAAGTTTCATCCGATTGTCAAAATTTTGGTCTCATTTTGTAGCTGCCAGTCTATTCTTTACGACAAGTACAAATTTGTAATATTATTTACAAACACACTATTTTTCATGAAGGTTGAAATAGGAAAAAAAACACCAAAACTTTAAATGGCTTTTTCTCCCCTTAAACGTGCGAATTCGGCATTTTTACGATTTAATTTTAAGGCTTGGTAGATCTCTCGCTTTGACCGTTCACTGTGCCCACAATTTCCATCCGATTGTCAAAATTTTGGTCTCATTTTGTAGCTGCCAGTCTATTCTTTACGACAAGTACAAATTTGTAATATTATTTACAAACACACTATTTTTTATGAAGGTTGAAGTAGGAGAAAACAACACCAAAACTTTAAATGGCTTTTTCTCCCCTTAAACGTGCGAATTCGGCGTTTTTACGATTTAATTTTAAGGCTTGGTAGATCCCTCGCTTTGACCGTTCACTGTGTCGACAATTTTCATCCGATTGTCAAAATTTTGGTCTCATTTTGTAGCTGCCAGTCTATTCTTTACGACAAATACAAATTTGTAATATTATTTACAAACACACTATTTTTTGTAAAGGTTGAAATAGGAAAAAAAAACACCAAAACTTTAAATGGCTTTTTCTCCCCTTAAACGTGCGAATTCGGCGTTTTTACGATTTAATTTTAAGGCTTGGTAGATCTCTCGCTTTGACCGTTCACTGTGCCCACAATTTCCATCCGATTGTCAAAATTTTGGTCTCATTTTGTAGCTGCCAGTCTATTCTTTATGACAAGTACAAATTTGTAATATTATTTACAAACACATTATTTTTTATGAAGGTTGAAATAGGAAAAAAAAAACACCAAAACTTTAAATAGCTTTTTCTCCCCTTAAACGTGCGAATTCGGCGTTTTTACGATTTAATTTTAAGGCTTGGTAGATCTCTCGCTTTGATCGTTCACTGTGCCCACAAGTTTCATCCGATTGTCAAAATTTTGGTCTCATTTTGTAGCTGCCAGTCTATTCTTTACGACAAGTACAAATTTGTAATATTATTTACAAACACACTATTTTTCATGAAGGTTGAAATAGGAAAAAAAACACCAAAACTTTAAATGGCTTTTTCTCCCCTTAAACGTGCGAATTCGGCATTTTTACGATTTAATTTTAAGGCTTGGTAGATCTCTCGCTTTGACCGTTCACTGTGCCCACAATTTCCATCCGATTGTCAAAATTTTGGTCTCATTTTGTAGCTGCCAGTCTATTCTTTACGACAAGTACAAATTTGTAATATTATTTACAAACACACTATTTTTTATGAAGGTTGAAGTAGGAGAAAACAACACCAAAACTTTAAATGGCTTTTTCTCCCCTTAAACGTGCAAATTCGCCGTTTTTACGATTTAATTTTAAGGCTTGGTAGATCCCTCGCTTTGACCGTTCACTGTGTCGACAATTTTCATCCGATTGTCAAAATTTTGGTCTCATTTTGTAGCTGCCAGTCTATTCTTTACGACAAATACAAATTTGTAATATTATTTACAAACACACTATTTTTTATAAAGGTTGAAATAGGAAAAAAAAACACCAAAACTTTAAATGGCTTTTTCTCCCCTTAAACGTGCGAATTCGGCGTTTTTACGATTTAATTTTAAGGCTTGGTAGATCTCTCGCTTTGACCGTTCACTGTGCCCACAATTTCCATCCGATTGTCAAAATTTTGGTCTCATTTTGTAGCTGCCAGTCTATTCTTTACGACAAGTTCAAATTTTTAATATTATTTACAAACACACTATTTTTTATGAAGGTTGAAATAGGAAAAAAAACACCAAAACTTTAAATGGCTTTTTCTCCCCTTAAACGTGCGAATTCGGCGTTTTTACGATTTAATTTTAAGGCTTGGTAGATCTCTTGCTTTGACCGTTCACTGTGCCCACAAATTCCATCCGATTGTCAAAATTTTGGTCTCATTTTGTAGCTGCCAGTCTATTCTTTACGACAAGTACAAATTTGTAATATTATTTACAAACACACTATTTTTTATGAAGGTTGAAATAGGAAAAAAAACACCAAAACTTTAAATGGCTTTTTCTCCCCTTAAACGTGCGAATTCGGCGTTTTTACGATTTAATTTTAAGGCTTGGTAGATCTCTCGCTTTGACTGTTCCCTGTGCCCACAATTTCCATCTGATTGTCAAAATTTTGGTCTCATTTTGTAGCTGCCAGTCTATTCTTTACGACAAGTACAAATTTGTAATATTATTTACAAACACACTATTTTTTATGAAGGTTGAAATAGGAAAAAAAACACCAAAACTTTAAATGGCTTTTTCTCCCCTTAAACGTGCGAATTCGGCGTTTTTACGATTTAATTTTAAGGCTTGGTAGATCTCTCGCTTTGACCGTTCACTGTGCCCACAATTTCCATCCGATTGTCAAAATTTTGGTCTCATTTTGTAGCTGCCAGTCTATTCTTTACGACAAGTACAAATTTGTAATATTATTTACAAACACACTATTTTTTATGAAGGTTGAAATAGGAAAAAAAACACCAAAACTTTAAATGGCTTTTTCTCCCCTTAAACGTGCGAATTCGGCGTTTTTACGATTTAATTTTAAGGCTTGGTAGATCTCTCGCTTTGACTGTTCCCTGTGCCCACAATTTCCATCTGATTGTCAAAATTTTGGTCTCATTTTGTAGCTGCCAGTCTATTCTTTACGACAAGTACAAATTTGTAATATTATTTACAAACACACTATTTTTTATGAAGGTTGAAATAGGAAAAAAAACACCAAAACTTTAAATGGCTTTTTCTCCCCTTAAACGTGCGAATTCGGCGTTTTTACGATTTAATTTTAAGGCTTGGTAGATCTCTCGCTTTGACCGTTCACTGTGCCCACAATTTCCATCCGATTGTCAAAATTTTGGTCTCATTTTGTAGCTGCCAGTCTATTCTTTACGACAAGTACAAATTTGTAATATTATTTACAAACACACTATTTTTTATGAAGGTTGAAATAGGAAAAAAACACCAAAACTTTAAATGGCTTTTTCTCCCCTTAAACGTGCGAATTCGGCGTTTTTACGATTTAATTTTAAGGCTTGGTAGATCTCTCGCTTTGACCGTTCACTGTGCCCACAATTTTTATCCGATTGTCAAAATTTAGGTCTCATTTTGTAGCTGCCAGTCTATTCTTTACGACAAGTACAAATTTGTAATATTATTTACAAACACACTATTTTTTATGGAGCTTGAAATAGGAAAAAAAACACCAAAACTTTAAATGGCTTTTTCTCCCCTTAAACGTGCGAATTCGGCGTTTTTACGATTTAATTTTAAGGCTTGGTAGATCTCTCGCTTTGACCGTTCACTGTGCCCACAATTTCCATCCGATTGTCAAAATTTTGGTCTCATTTTGTAGCTGCCAGTGTATTCTTTACGACAAGTACAAATTTGTAATATTATTTACAAACACACTATTTTTTATGAAGGTTGAAATAGGAAAAAAAACACCAAAACTTTAAATGGCTTTTTCTCCCCTTAAACGTGCAAATTCGGCGTTTTCACGATTTAATTTTAAGGCTTGGTAGATCTCTCGCTTTGACCGTTCACTGTGCCCACAATTTCCATCCGGTTGTCAAAATTTTGGTCTCATTTTGTAGCTGCCAGTCTATTCTTTACGACAAGTACAAATTTGTAATATTATTTACAAACACACTATTTTTTATGAAGGTTGAAATAGGAAAAAAAACACCAAAACTTTAAATGGCTTTTTCTCCCCTTAAACGTGCGAATTCGGCGTTTTTACGATTTAATTTTAAGGCTTGGTAGATCTCTCGCTTTGACCGTTCACTGTGCCCACAATTTCCATCCGATTGTCAAAATTTTGGTCTCATTTTGTAGCTGCCAGTCTATTCTTTACGACAAGTACAAATTTGTAATATTATTTACAAACACACTATTTTTTATGAAGGTTGAAATAGGAAAAAAACACCAAAACTTTAAATGGCTTTTTATCCCCTTAAACGTGCGAATTCGGCGTTTTTACGATTTAATTTTAAGGCTTGGTGGATCTCTTGCTTTGACCGTTCACTGTGCCCCCAATTTCCATCCTATTGTCAAAATTTTGGTCTCATTTTGTAGCTGCCAGTCTATTCTTTACGACAAGTACAAATTTGTAATATGATTTACAAACACACTATTTTTTATGAAGGTTTAAATAGGAAAAAAAACACCAAAACTTTAAATGGCTTTTTCTCCCCTTAAACGTGCGAATTCGGCGTTTTTACGATTTAATTTTAAGGCTTGGTAGATCTCTTGCTTTGACCGTTCACTGTGCCCCCAATTCCCATCCTATTGTCAAAATTTTGGTCTCATTTTGTAGCTGCCAGTCTATTCTTTACGACAAGTACAAATTTGTAATATTATTTACAAACACACTATTTTCTATGAAGGTTGAAATAGGAAAAAAAACACCAAAACTTTAAATGGCTTTTTCTCCCCTTAAACGTGCGAATTCGGCGTTTTTACGATTTAATTTTAAGGCTTGGTAGATCTCTTGCTTTGACCGTTCACTGTGCCCACAATTTCCATCCGATTGTCAAAATTTTGGTCTCATTTTGTAGCTGCCAGTCTATTCTTTACGACAAGTACAAATTTGTAATATTATTTACAAACACACTATTTTGTATGAAGGTTGAAATAGGAAAAAGAACACCAAAACTTTAAATGGCTTTTTCTCCGCTTAAACGTGCGAATTCGGCGTTTTTACGATTTACATTTAAGGCTTGGTAGATCTCTCGCTTTGACCGTTTACTGTGCCCACAATTTCCATCCGATTGTCATAATTTTTGTCTCATTTTGTAGCTGCCAGTCTATTCTTTACGACAAGTACAAATTTGTAATATTATTTACAAACACACTATTTTTTATGAAGGTTGAAATAGGAAAAAAACACCAAAACTTTAAATGGCTTTTTCTCCCCTTAAACTTGCGAATTCGGCATTTTTACGATTTAATTTTAAGGCTTGGTAGATCTCTCGCTTTGACCGTTCACTGTGCCCACAATTTTTATCCGATTGTCAAAATTTTGGTCTCATTTTGTAGCTGCTAGTCTATTCTTTACGACAAGTACAAATTTGTAATATTATTTACAAACACACTATTTTTTATGAAGGTTGAAATAGGAAAAAAAACACCAAAACTTTAAATGGCTTTTTCTCCCCTTAAACGTGCGAATTCGGCGTTTTTACGATTTAATTTTAAGGCTTGGTAGATCTCTCGCTTTGACTCTTCACTGTGCCCACAATTTCCATCCGATTGTCAAAATTTTGGTCTCATTTTGTAGCTGCCAGTCTATTCTTTACGACAAGTACAAATTTGTAATATTATTTACAAACACACTATTTTTTATGAAGGTTGAAATAGGAAAAAAAACACCAAAACTTTAAATGGCTTTTTCTCCCCTTAAACGTGCGAATTCGGCGTTTTTACGATTTAATTTTAAGGCTTGGTAGATCTCTCGCTTTGACCGTTCACTGTGCCCACAATTTCCATCTGATTGTCAAAATGTTGGTCTCATTTTGTAGCTGCCAGTCTATTCTTTACGACAAGTACAAATTTGTAATATTATTTACAAACACACTATTTTTTATGAAGGTTGAAATAGGAAAAAAAACACCAAAACTTTAAATGGCTTTTTCTCCCCTTAAACGTGCGAATTCGGCGTTTTTACGATTTAATTTTAAGGCTTGGTAGATCTCTCGCTTTGATCGTTCACTGTGCCCACAATTTCCATCCGATTGTCAAAATTTTGGTCTCATTTTGTAGCTGCCAGTCTATTCTTTACGACAAGTACAAATTTGTAATATTAGTTACAAACACACTATTTTTTATGAAGGTTGAAATAGGAAAAAAAACACCAAAACTTTAAATGGCTTTTTCTCCCCTTAAACGTGCGAATTCGGCGTTTTTACGATTTAATTTTAAGGCTTGGTAGATCTCTCGCTTTGACCGTTCACTGTGCCCACAATTTCCATCCGATTGTCAAAATTTTGGTCTCATTTTGTAGCTGCCAGTCTATTCTTTACGACAAGTACAAATTTGTAATATTATTTACAAACACTCTTTTTTTTTATGAAGGTTGAAATAGGAAAAAAAACACCAAAACTTTAAATGGCTTTTTCTCCCCTTAAACGTGCGAATTCGGCGTTTTTACGATTTAATTTTAAGACTTGGTAGATCTCTCGCTTTGACCGTTCACTATGCCCACAATTTTCATCCGATTGTCATGATTGTAGTCTCATTTTGTAGCTGCCAGTCTATTCTTTACGACAAGTACAAATTTGTAATATTATTTACAAACACACTATTTTTTATGAAGGTTGAAATAGGAAAAAAAACACCAAAACTTTAAATGGCTTTTTCTCCCCTTAAACGTGCGAATTCGGCGTTTTTACGATTTAATTTTAAGGCTTGGTAGATCTCTCGCTTTGACCGTTCACTGTGCCCACAATTTCCATCCGATTGTCAAAATTTTGGTCTCATTTTGTAGCTGCCAGTCTATTCTTTACGACAAGTACAAATTTGTAATATTATTTACAAACACACTATTTTTTATGAAGGTTGAAATAGGAAAAAAAACACCAAAACTTTAAATGGCTTTTTCTCCCCTTAAACGTGCGAATTCGGCGTTTTTACGATTTAATTTTAAGGCTTGGTAGTTCTCTTGCTTTGACCGTTCACTGTGCCCCCAATTTCCATCCTATTGTCAAAATTTTGGTCTCATTTTGTAGCTGCCAGTCTATTCTTTACGACAAGTACAAATTTGTAATATTATTTACAAACACACTATTTTCTATGAAGGTTGAAATAGGAAAAAAAACACCAAAACTTTAAATGGCTTTTTCTCCCCTTAAACGTGCGAATTCGGCGTTTTTACGATTTAATTTTAAGGCTTGGTAGATCTCTTGCTTTGACCGTTCGCTGTGCCCACAATTTCCATCCGATTGTCAAAATTTTGGTCTCATTTTGTAGCTGCCAGTCTATTCTTTACGACAAGTACAAATTTGTAATATTATTTACAAACACACTATTTTTTATGAAGGTTGAAATAGGAAAAAAAACACCAAAACTTTAAATGGCTTTTTCTCCCCTTAAACGTGCGAATTCGGCATTTTTACGATTTAATTTTAAGGCTTGGTAGATCTCTCGCTTTGACCGTTCACTGTGCCCACAATTTCCATCCGATTGTCAAAATTTTGGTCTCATTTTGTAGCTGCCAGTCTATTCTTTACGACAAGTACAAATTTGTAATATTATTAACAAACACACTATTTTTTATGAAAGTTGAAATAGGAAAAAAAACACCAAAACTTTAAATGGCTTTTTCTCCCCTTAAACGTGCGAATTCGGCGTTTTTACGATTTAATTTTAAGGCTTGGTAGATCTCTCGCTTGACCGTTCACTGTGCCCACAATTTTTATCCGATTGTCAAAATTTTGGTCTCATTTTGTAGCTGCCAGTCCATTCTTTACGACAAGTACAAATTTGTAATATTATTTACAAACACACTATTTTTTATGAAGGTTGAAATAGGAAAAAAAACACCAAAACTTTAAATGGCTTTTTCTCCCCTTAAACGTGCGAATTCGGCGTTTTTACGATTTAATTTTAAGGCTTGGTAGATCTCTCGCTTTGACCGTTCACTGTGCCCACAATTTCCATCCGATTGTCAAAATTTTGGTCTCATTTTGTAGCTGCCAGTCTATTCTTTACGACAAGTACAAATTTGTAATATTATTTACAAACACACTATTTGTTATGAAGGTTGAAATAGGAAAAAAAACACCAAATCTTTAAATGGCTTTTTCTCCCCTTAAACGTGCGAATTCGGCGTTTTTACGATTTAATTTTAAGGCTTGGTAGATCTCTCGCTTTGACCGTTCACTGTGCCCACAATTTTCATCCGATTGTCAAAATTTTGGTCTCATTTTGTAGCTGCCAGTCTATTCTTTACGACAAGTATACATTTGTAATATTAATTACAAACACACTATTTTCTATGAAGGTTGAAATAGGAAAAAAAACACCAAAACTTTAAATGGCTTTTAATCCCCTTAAACGTGCAAATTCGGCGTTTTCACGATTTAATTTTAAGGCTTGGTAGATCTCTCGCTTTGACCGTTCACTGTGCCCACAATTTCCATCCGATTGTCAAAATTTTGGTCTCATTTTGTAGCTGCCAGTCTATTCTTTATGACAAATACAAATTTGTAATATTATTTACAAACACACTATTTGTTATAAAGGTTGAAATAGGAGAAAAAACACCAAAACTTTAAATGGCTTTTTCTCCCCTTAAACGTGCGAATTCGGCGTTTTTAACGATTTAATTTTAAGGCTTGGTAGATCTCTCGCTTTGACCGTTCACTGTGCCCACAATTTCCATCCGATTGTCAAAATTTTGGTCTCATTTTGTAGCTGCCAGTCTATTCTTTACGACAAGTACAAATTTGTAATATTATTTACAAACGCACTATTTTTTATGAAGGTTGAAATCGGAAAAAAAACACCAAAACTATAATGGCTTTTTCTCCCCTTAAACGTGCGAATTCGGTGTTTTTACGATTTAATTTTAAGGCTTGGTAGATCTCTCGCTTTGACCGTTCACTGTGCCCACAATTTCCATCCAATTGTCAAAATTTTGGTCACATTTTGTAGCTGCCAGTCTATTCTTTACGACAAGTACAAATTTGTAATATTATTTACAAACACACTATTTTTTATGAAGGTTGAAATAGGAAAAAAAAACACCAAAACTTTAAATGGCTTTTTCTCCCCTTAAACGTGCGAATTCGGCGTTTTTACGATTTAATTTTGAGGCTTGGTAGATCTCTCGCTTTGATCGTTCACTGTGCCCACAATTTCCATCCGATTGTCAAAATTTTGGTCTCATTTTGTAGCTGCCAGTCTATTCTTTACGACAAGTACAAATTTGTAATATTATTTACAAACACACTATTTTTTATGAAGGTTGAAATAGGAAAAAAAACAACAAAACTTTAAATGGCTTTTTCTCCCCTTAAACGTGCGAATTCGGCGTTTTTACGATTTAATTTTAAGGCTTGGTAGATCTCTCGCTTTGACCGTTCACTGTGCCCACAATTTCCATCCGATTGTCAAAATTTTGGTCTCATTTTGTAGCTGCCAGTCTATTCTTTACGACAAGTACAAATTTGTAATATTAGTTACAAACACACTATTTTTTATGAAGGTTGAAATAGGAAAAAAAACACCAAAACTATAATGGCTTTTTCTCCCCTTAAACGTGCGAATTCGGCGTTTTTACGATTTAATTTTAAGGCTTGGTAGATCTCTCGCTTTGACCGTTCACTGTGCCCACAATTTCCATCCAATTGTCAAAATTTTGGTCACATTTTGTAGCTGCCAGTCTATTCTTTACGACAAGTACAAATTTGTAATATTATTTACAAACACACAATTTTTATGAAGGTTGAAATAGGAAAAAAAACACCAAAACTTTAAATGGCTTTTTCTCCTCTTAAACGTGCGAATTCGGCGTTTTTACGATTTAATTTTAAGGCTTGGTAGATCTCTCGCTTTGACCGTTCACTGTGCCTACAATTTCCATCCGATTGTCAAAATTTTGGTCTCATTTTGTAGCTGCCAGTCTATTCTTAACGACAAGTACAAATTTGTAATATTATTTACAAACACACTATTTTTTATGAAGGTTGAAATAGGAAAAAAAAAACACCAAAACTTTAAATGGCTTTTTCTCCCCTTAAACGTGCGAATTCGGCGTTTTTACGATTTAATTTTGAGGCTTGGTAGATCTCTCGCTTTGATTGTTCACTGTGCCCACAATTTCCATCCGATTGTCAAAATTTTGGTCTCATTTTGTAGCTGCCAGTCTATTCTTTACGACAAGTACAAATTTGTAATATTATTTACAAACACACTATTTTTTATGAAGGTTGAAATAGGAAAAAAAACAACAAAACTTTAAATGGCTTTTTCTCCCCTTAAACGTGTGAATTCGGCGTTTTTACGATTTAATTTTAAGGCTTGGTAGATCTCTCGCTTTGACCGTTCACTGTGCCCACAATTTCCATCCAATTGTCAAAATTTTGGTCTCATTTTGTAGCTGCCAGTCTATTCTTTACGACAAGTATACATTTGTAATATTATTTACAAACACACTATTTTTTATGAAGGTTGAAATAGGAAAAAAAACACCAAAACTTTAAATGGCTTTTAATCCCCTTAAACGTGCAAATTCGGCATTTTCACGATTTAATTTTAAGGCTTGGTAGATCTCTCGCTTTGACCGTTCACTGTGCCCACAATTTCCATCCGATTGTGAAAATTTTGGTCTCATTTTGTAGCTGCCAGTCTATTCTTTATGACAAATACAAATTTGTAATATTATTTACAAACACACTATTTTTTATAAAGGTTGAAATAGGAAAAAAAACACCAAAACTTTAAATGGCTTTTTCTCCCCTTAAACGTGCGAATTCGGCGTTTTTACGATTTAATTTTAAGGCTTGGTAGATCTCTCGCTTTGACCGTTCACTGTGCCCACAATTTCCATCCGATTGTCAAAATTTTGGTCTCATTTTGTAGCTGCCAGTCTATTCTTTACGACAAGTACAAATTTGTAATATTATTTACAAACGCACTATTTTTTATGAAGGTTGAAATAGGAAAAAAACACCAAAACTTTAGATGGCTTTTTCTCCCCTTAAACGTGCGAATTCGGCGTTTTTACGATTTAATTTTAAGGCTTGGTAGATCTCTCGCTTTGACCGTTCACTGTGCCCACAATTTCCATCCGATTGTCAAAATTTTGGTCTCATTTTGTAGCTGCCAGTCTATTCTTTACGACAAGTACAAATTTGTAATATTATTTACAAACACACTATTTTTTATGAAGGTTGAAATAGGAAAAAAAACACCAAAACTGTAAATGGCTTTTTCTCCCCTTAAACGTGCGAATTCGGCGTTTTTACGATTTAATTTTAAGGCTTGGTAGATCTCTCGCTTTGACCGTTCACTGTGCCCACAATTTCCATCCGATTGTCAAAATTTTGGTCTCATTTTGTAGCTGCCAGTCTATTCTTTACGACAAGTACAAATTTGTAATATTATTTACAAACACACTATTTTTTATGAAGGTTGAAATAGGAAAAAAAAAACACCAAAACTTTAAATGGCTTTTTCTCCCCTTAAACGTGCGAATTCGGCGTTTTTACGATTTAATTTTAAGGCTTGGTAGATCTCTCGCTTTGACCGTTCACTGTGCCCACAATTTCCATCCAATTGTCAAAATTTTGGTCTCATTTTGTAGCTGCCAGTCTATTCTTTACGACAAGTACAAATTTGTAATATTATTTACAAACGCACTATTTTTTATGAAGGTTGAAATAGGAAAAAAACACCAAAACTTTAGATGGCTTTTTCTCCCCTTAAACGTGCGAATTCGGCGTTTTTACGATTTAATTTTAAGGCTTGGTAGATCTCTCGCTTTGACCGTTCACTGTGCCCACAATTTCCATCCGATTGTCAAAATTTTGGTCTCATTTTGTAGCTGCCAGTCTATTCTTTACGACAAGTACAAATTTGTAATATTATTTACAAACACACTATTTTTTATGAAGGTTGAAATAGGAAAAAAAACACCAAAACTTTAAATGGCTTTTTCTCCCCTTAAACGTGCGAATTCGGCGTTTTTACGATTTAATTTTAAGGCTTGGTAGATCTCTCGCTTTGACCGTTCACTGTGCCCACAATTTCCATCCGATTGTCAAAATTTTGGTCTCATTTTGTAGCTGCCAGTCTATTCTTTACGACAAGTACAAATTTGTAATATTATTTACAAACACACTATTTTTTATGAAGGTTGAAATAGGAAAAAAAACACCAAAATTTTAAATGGCTTTTTCTCCCCTTAAACGTGCGAATTCGGCGTTCTTACGATTTAATTTTAAGGCTTGGTAGATCTCTCGCTTTGACCGTTCACTGTGCCCACAATTTCCATCCAATTGTCAAAATTTTGGTCTCATTTTGTAGCTGCCAGTCTATTCTTTACGACAAGTACAAATTTGTAATATTATTTACAAACACACTATTTTTTATGAAGGTTGAAATAGGAAAAAAAACACCAAAACTTTAAATGGCTTTTTCTCCCCTTAAACGTGCGAATTCGGCATTTTTACGATTTAATTTTAAGGCTTGGTAGATCTCTCGCTTTGACCGTTCACTGTGCCCACAATTTCCATCCGATTGTCAAAATTTTGGTCTCATTTTGTAGCTGCCAGTCTATTCTTAACGACAAGTACAAATTTGTAATATTATTTACAAACACACTATTTTTTATGAAGGTTGAAATAGGAAAAAAAACACCAAAACTTTAAATGGCTTTTTCTCCCCTTAAACGTGCGAATTCGGCGTTTTTACGATTTAATTTTAAGGCTTGGTAGATCTCTCGCTTTGACCGTTCACTGTGCCCACAATTTTCATCCGATTGTCAAAATTTTGGTCTCATCTTGTAGCTGCTAGTCTATTCTTTACGACAAGTACAAATTTGTAATATTATTTACAAACACACTATTTTTTATGAAGGTTGAAATAGGAAAAAAAACACCAAAATTTTAAATGGCTTTTTCTCCCCTTAAACGTGCGAATTCGGCGTTTTTACGATTTAATTTTAAGGCTTGGTAGATCTCTCGCTTTGACCGTTCACTGTGCCCACAATTTCCATCCAATTGTCAAAATTTTGGTCTCATTTTGTAGCTGCCAGTCTATTCTTTACGACAAGTACAAATTTGTAATATTACTTACAAACACACTAATTTTTATGAAGGTTGAAATAGGAAAAAAAACACCAAAACTTTAAATGGCTTTTTCTCCCCTTAAACGTGCGAATTCGGCGTTTTTACGATTTAATTTTAAGGCTTGGTAGATCTCTCGCTTTGACCGTTCACTGTGCCCACAATTTTTATCCGATTGTCAAAATTTTGGTCTCATTTTGTAGCTGCCAGTCTATTCTTAACGACAAGTACAAATTTGTAATATTATTTACAAACACACTATTTTTTATGAAGGTTGAAATAAGAAAAAAAACACCAAAACTTTAAATGGCTTTTTCTCCCCTTAAACGTGCGAATTCGGCGTTTTTACGATTTAATTTTAAGGCTTGGTAGATCTCTCGCTTTGACCGTTCACTGTGCCCACAATTTCCATCCAATTGTCAAAATTTTGGTCTCATTTTGTAGCTGCCAGTCTATTCTTTACGACAAGTACAAATTTGTAATATTATTTACAAACACACTATTTTTTATGAAGGTTGAAATAGGAAAAAAAACACCAAAACTTTAAATGGCTTTTTCTCCCCTTAAACGTGCGAATTCGGCGTTTTTACGATTTAATTTTAAGGCTTGGTAGATCTCTCGCTTTGACCGTTCACTGTGCCCACAATTTCCATCCGATTGTCAAAATTTTGGTCTCATTTTATAGCTGCCAGTCTATTCTTTACGACAAGTACAAATTTGTAATATTATTTACAAACACACTTTTTTTTTATGAAGGTTGAAATAGGAAAAAAAACACCAAAACTTTACATGGCTTTTTCTCCCCTTAAACGTGCGAATTCGGCGTTTTTACGATTTAATTTTAAGGCTTGGTAGGTCTCTCGCTTTAATCGTTCACTGTGCCCACAATTTACATCCGATTGTCAAAATTTTGGTCTCATTTTGTAGCTGCCAGTCTATTCTTTACGACAAGTACAAATTTGTAATATTATTTACAAACACACTATTTTTTATGAAGGTTGAAATAGGAAAAAAAACACCAAAACTTTAAATGGCCTTTTCTCCCCTTAAACGTGCGAATTCGGCGTTTTTACGATTTAATTTTAAGGCTTGGTAGATCTCTCGCTTTGACCGTTCACTGTGCCCACAATTTCCATCCAATTGTCAAAATTTTGGTCTCATTTTGTAGCTGCCAGTCTATTCTTTACGACAAGTACAAATTTGTAATATTATTTACAAACACACTATTTTTTATGAAGGTTGAAATAGGAAAAAAAACACCAAAACTTTAAATGGCTTTTTCTCCCCTTAAACGTGCGAATTCGGCGTTTTTACGATTTAATTTTAAGGCTTGGTAGATCCCTCGCTTTGACTGTTCACTGTGCCCACAATTTACATCTAATTGTCAAAATTTTGGTCTCATTTCGTAGCTACCAGTCTATTCTTTACGACAAGTACAAATTTGTAATATTATTTACAAACACACTATTTTTTATGATGGTTGAAATAGGAAAAAAAACACCAAAACTTTAAATGGCTTTTTCTCCCCTTAAACGTGCGAACTCGGCGTTTTTACGATTTAATTTTAAGGCTTGGTAGATCCCTCGCTTTGACTGTTCACTGTGCCCACAATTTCCATCCAATTGTCAAAATTTTGGTCTCATTTCGTAGCTGCCAGTCTATTCTTTACGACAAGTACAAATTTGTAATATTATTTACAAACACACTATTTTTTATGAAGGTTGAAATAGGAAAAAAAACACCAAAACTTTAAATGGCTTTTTCTCCCCTTAAACGTGCGAATTCGGCGTTTTTACGATTTAATTTTAAGGCTTGGTAGATCTCTCGCTTTGACCGTTCACTGTGCCCACAAATTCCATCCGATTGTCAAAATTTTGGTCTCATTTTGTAGCTGCCAGTCTATTCTTTACGAAAAGTACAAATTTGTAATATTATTTACAAACAGACAATTTTTAATGAAGGTTGAAATAGGAAAAAAAACACCAAAACTTTAAATGGCTTTTTCTCCCCTTAAACGTGCGAATTCGGCATATTTACGATTTAATTTTAAGGCTTGGTAGATCCCTCGCTTTGACCGTTCACTGTGCCCACAATTTCCATCCGATTGTCAAAATTTCGGTCTCATTTTGTAGCTGCCTGTCTATTCTTTACGACAAGTACAAATTTGTAATATTATTTACAAACACACTATTTTTTATGAAGGTTGAAATAGGAAAAAAAACACCAAAACTTTAAATGGCATTTTCTCCCCTTAAACGTGCGAACTCGGCGTTTTTACGATTTAATTTTAAGGCTTGGTAGATCCCTCGCTTTGACTGTTCACTGTGCCCACAATTTCCATCCGATTGTCAAAATTTTGGTCGTCTCATTTTGTAGCTGCCAGTCTATTTTTTACGACAAGTACAAATTTGTAATATTATTTACAAACACACTATGTTTTATGAAGGTTGAAATAGAAAAAAAAACACCAAAACTTTAAATGGCTTTTTCTCCCCTTAAACGTGCGAATTCGGCGTTTTTACGATTTAATTTTAAGGCTTGGTAGATCTCTCGCTTTGACCGTTCACTGTGCCCACAATTTCCATCCGATTGTCAAAATTTTGGTCTCATTTTGTAGCTGCCAGTCTATTCTTTACGATAAGTACAAATTTGTAATATTATTTACAAATACACTATTTTTTATGAAGGTTGAAATAGGAAAAAAAACACCAAAACTTTAAATGGCTTTTTCTCCCCTTAAACGTGCGAATTCGGCGTTTTTACGATTTAATTTTAAGGCTTGGTAGATCTCTCGCTTTGACCGTTCACTGTGCCCACAATTTCCATCCGATTGTCAAAATTTTGGTCTCATTTTGTAGCTGCCAGTCTATTCTTTACGACAAGTACAAATTTGTAATATTATTTACAAACACACTATTTTTTATGAAGGTTGAAATAGGAAAAAAAAACACCAAAACTTTAAATGGCTTTTTCTCCCCTTAAACGTGCGAATTCGGCGTTTTTACGATTTAATTTTAAGGCTTGGTAGATCTCTAGTTTTGACCGTTCACTGTGCCCACAATTTCCATCCGATTGTCAAAATTTTGGTCTCATTTTGTAGCTGCCAGTCTATTCTTTACGACAAGTACAAATTTGTAATATTATTTACAAACACACTATTTTTAATGAAGGTTGAAATAGGAAAAAAACACCAAAACTTTAAATGGCTTTTTCTCCCCTTAAACGTGCAAATTCGGCGTTTTTACGATTTAATTTTAAGGCTTGGTAGATCTCTCGCTTTGACCGTTCACTATGCCCACAATTTCCATCCGATTGTCAAAATTTTGGTCTCATTTTGTAGCTGCCAGTCTATTCTTTACGACAAGTACAAATTTGTAATATTATTTACAAACACACTATTTTTTATGAAGGTTGAAATAGGAAAAAAAACACCAAAACTTTAAATGGCTTTTTCTCCCCTTAAACGTGCGAATTCGGCGTTTTTACGATTTAATTTTAAGGCTTGGTAGATCTCTCGCTTTGACCGTTCACTGTGCCCACAATTTCCATCCGATTGTCAAAATTTTGGTCTCATTTTGTAGCTGCCAGTCTATTCTTTACGACAAATACAAATTTGTAATATTATTTACAAACACACTATTTTTTATGAAGGTTGAAATAGGAAAAAATAACACCAAAACTTTAAATGGCTTTTTCTCCCCTTAAACGTGCGAATTCGGCGTTTTTACGATTTAATTTTAAGGCTTGGTAGATCTCTCGCTTTGACCGTTCACTGTGCCCACAATTTCCATCCGATTGTCAAAATTTCGGTCTCATTTTGTAGCTACCAGTCTATTCTTTACGACAAGTACAAATTTGTAATATTATTTACAAACACACTATTTTTTATGAAGGTTGAAATAGGAAAAAAAAAACCAAAACTTTAAATGGCTTTTTCTCCCCTAAAACGTGCGAATTCGGCGTTTTTACGATTTAATTTTAAGGCTTGGTAGATCTCTCGCTTTGACCGTTCACTGTGCCCACAATTTCCATCCGATTGTCAAAATTTTGGTCTCATTTTGTAGCTGCCAGTCTATTCTTTACGACAAGTACAAATTTGTAATATTATTTACAAACACACTATTTTTTATGAAGGTTGAAATAGGAAAAAAAACACCAAAACTTTAAATGGCTTTTTCTCCCCTTAAACGTGCGAATTCGGCGTTTTTACGATTTAATTTTAAGGCTTGGTAGATCTCTCGCTTTGACCGTTCACTGTGCCCACAATTTCCATCCGATTGTCAAAATTTTGGTCTCATTTTGTAGCTGCCAGTCTATTCTTTACGACAAGTACAAATTTGTAATATTATTTACAAACACACTATTTTTTATGAAGGCTGAAATTTTGTAGCTGCCAGTCTATTCTTTACGACAAGTACAAATTTGTAATATTATTTACAAACACACTATTTTTTATGAAGGTTGAAATAGGAAAAAAAACACCAAAACTTTAATTGGCTTTTTCTCCCCTTAAACGTGCGAATCCGGCGTTTTTACGATTTAATTTTAAGGCTTGGTAGATCTCTCGCTTTGACCGTTCACTGTGCCCACAACTTCCATCCGATTGTCAAAATTTTGGTCTCATTTTGTAGCTGCCAGTTCATTCTTTACGACAAGTACAAATTTGTAATATTATTTACAAACACACTTTTTTTTATGAAGGTTGAAATAGGAAAAAAAACAACAAAACTTTAAATGGCTTTTTCTCCCCTTAAACGTGCGAATTTGGCGTTTTTACGATTTAATTTTAAGGCTTGGTAGATCTCTCGCTTTGACCGTTCACTGTGCCCACAATTTCCATCCGATTGTCAAAATTTTGGTCTCATTTTGTAGCTGCCAGTCTATTCTTTACGACAAGTACAAATTTGTAATATTATTTACAAACACACTATTTTTTATGAAGGTTGAAATAGGAAAAAAAACACCAAAACTTTAAATGGCTTTTTCTCCCCTTAAACGTGCGAATTTGGCGTTTTTACGATTTAATTTTAAGGCTTGGTAGATCTCTAGCTTTGACCGTTCACTGTGCCCACAATTTCCATCCGATTGTCAAAATTTTGGTCTCATTTTGTAGCTGCCAGTCTATTCTTTACGACAAGTACAAATTTGTAATATTATTTACAAACACACTCTTTTTTATGAAGGTTGAAATAGGAAAAAAACACCAAAACTTTAAATGGCTTTTTCTCCCCTTAAACGTGCGAATTCGGCGTTTTTACGATTTAATTTTAAGGCTTGGTAGATCTCTCGCTTTGACCGTTCACTGTGCCCACAATTTCCATCCGATTGTCAAAATTTTGGTCTCATTTTGTAGCTGCCAGTCTATTCTTTACGACAAGTACAAATTTGTAATATTATTTACAAACACACTATTTTTTATGAAGGTTGAAATGGGAAAAAAAACACCAAAACTTTAAATGGCTTTTTCTCCCCTTAAACGTGCGAATTTGGCGTTTTTACGATTTAATTTTAAGGCTTGGTAGATCTCTAGCTTTGACCGTTCACTGTTCCCACAATTTCCATCCGATTGTCAAAATTTTGGTCTCATTTTGTAGCTGCCAGTCTATTCTTTACGACAAGTACAAATTTGTAATATTATTTACAAAAACACTATTTTTTATGAAGGTTGAAATAGGAAAAAAAAAACCAAAACTTTAAATGGCTTTTTCTCCCCTAAAACGTGCGAATTCGGCGTTTTTACGATTTAATTTCAAGGCTTGGTAGATCTCTCGCTTTGACCGTTCACTGTGCCCACAATTTCCATCCGATTGTCAAAATTTTGGTCTCATTTTGTAGCTGCCAGTCTATTCTTTACGACAAGTACAAATTTGTAATATTATTTACAAACACACTATTTTTTATGAAGGTTGAAATAGGGAAAAAAACACCAAAACTTTAAATGGCTTTTTCTCCCCTTAAACGTGCGAATTCGGCGTTTTTACGATTTAATTTTAAGGCTTGGTAGATCTCTCGCTTTGACCGTTCACTGTGCCCACAATTTCCATCCGATTGTCAAAATTTTGGTCTCATTTTGTAGCTGCCAGTCTATTCTTAACGACAAGTACAAATTTGTAATATTATTTACAAACACACTATTTTTTATGAAGGTTGAAATAGGAAAAAAAACACCAAAACTTTAAATGGCTTTTTCTCCCCTTAAACGTGCGAATTCAGCGTTTTTACGATTTAATTTTAGGGCTTGGTAGATCTCTAGCTTTGACCGTTCACTGTGCCCACAATTTCCATCCGATTGTCAAAATTTTGGTCTCAGTTTGTAGCTGCCAGTCTATTCTTTACGACAAGTACAAATTTGTAATATTATTTACAAACACACTATTTTTTATGAAGGTTGAAATAGGAAAAAAAACACCAAAGCTTTAAATGGCTTTTTCTCCCCTTAAACGTGCGAATTCGGCGTTTTTACGATTTAATTTTAAGGCTTGGTAGATCTCTCGCTTTGACCGTTCACTGTGCCCACAATTTCCATCCGATTGTCAAAATTTTGGTCTCATTTTGTAGCTGCCAGTCTATTCTTTACGACAAGTACAAATTCGTAATATTATTTACAAACACACTATTTTTTATGAAGGTTGAAATAGGGAAAAAAACACCAAAACTTTAAATGGCTTTTTCTCCCCTTAAACGTGCGAATTCGGCGTTTTTACGATTTAATTTTAAGGCTTGGTAGATCTCTCGCTTTGACCGTTCACTGTGCCCACAATTTTTATCCGATTGTCAAAATTTTGGTCTCATTTTGTAGCTGCCAGTCTATTCTTTACGACAAGTACAAATTTGTAATATTATTTACAAACACACTATTTTTTATGAAGGTTGAAATAAGAAAAAAAACATCAAAACTTTAAATGGCTTTTTCTCCCCTTAAACGTGCGAATCCGGCGTTTTTACGATTTAATTTTAAGGCTTGGTAGATCTCTCGCTTTGACCGTTCACTGTGCCCACAATTTCCATCCGATTGTCAAAATTTTGGTCTATTTTGTAGCTGCCAGTCTATTCTTTACGACAAGTACAAATTTGTAATATTATTTACAAACACACTATTTTTTATGAAGGTTGAAATAGGGAAAAAAACACCAAAACTTTAAATGGCTTTTTCTCCCCTTAAACGTGCGAATTCGGCGTTTTTACGATTTAATTTTAAGGCTTGGTAGATCTCTCGCTTTGATCGTTCACTGTGCCCACAATTTCCATCCGATTGTCAAAGTTTTGGTCTCATTTTGTAGCTGCCAGTCTATTCTTTACGACAAGTACAAATTTGTAATATTATTTACAAACACACTATTTTTTATGAAGGTTGAAATAGGAAAAAAAAAACACCAAAACTTTAAATGGCTTTTTCTCCCCTTAAACGTGCGAATTCGGCGTTTTTACGATTTAATTTTAAGGCTTGGTAGATCTCTCGCTTTGACCGTTCACTGTGCCCACAATTTCCATCCGATTGTCAAAATTTTGGTCTCATTTTGTAGCTGCCAGTCTATTCTTTACGACAAGTACAAATTTGTAATATTATTTACAAACACACTATTTTTTATGAAGGTTGAAATAGGAAAAAAACACCAAAACTTTAAATGGCTTTTTCTCCCCTTAAACGTGCGAATTCGGCGTTTTTACGATTTAATTTTAAGGCTTGGTAGATCTCTCGCTTTGATCGTTCACTGTGCCCACAATTTCCATCCGATTGTCAAAATTTTGGTCTATTTTGTAGCTGCCAGTCTATTCTTTACGACAAGTACAAATTTGTAATATTATTTACAAACACACTATTTTTAATGAAGGTTGAAATAGGAAAAAAACACCAAAACTTTAAATGGCTTTTTCTCCCCTTAAACGTGCAAATTCGGCGTTTTTACGATTTAATTTTAAGGCTTGGTAGATCTCTCGCTTTGACCGTTCACTGTGCCCACAATTTCCATCCGATTGTCAAAATTTTGGTCTCATTTTGTAGCTGCCAGTCTATTCTTTACGACAAGTACAAATTTGTAATATTATTTACAAACACACTATTTTTTATGAAGGTTGAAATAAGAAAAAAAACATCAAAACTTTAAATGGCTTTTTCTCCCCTTAAACGTGCGAATCCGGCGTTTTTACGATTTAATTTTAAGGCTTGGTAGATCTCTCGCTTTGACCGTTCACTGTGCCCACAATTTCTATCCGATTGTCAAAATTTTGGCCTCATTTTGTAGCTGCCAGTCTATTCTTTACGACAAGTACAAATTTGTAATATTATTTACAAACACACTATTTTTTATGAAGGTTGAAATAAGAAAAAAAACATCAAAACTTTAAATGGCTTTTTCTCCCCTTAAACGTGCGAATCCGGCGTTTTTACGATTTAATTTTAAGGCTTGGTAGATCTCTCGCTTTGACCGTTCACTGTGCCCACAATTTCCATCCGATTGTCAAAATTTTGGTCTATTTTGTAGCTGCCAGTCTATTCTTTACGACAAGTACAAATTTGTAATATTATTTACAAACACACTATTTTTTATGAAGGTTGAAATAGGGAAAAAAACACCAAAACTTTAAATGGCTTTTTCTCCCCTTAAACGTGCGAATTCGGCGTTTTTACGATTTAATTTTAAGGCTTGGTAGATCTCTCGCTTTGATCGTTCACTGTGCCCACAATTTCCATCCGATTGTCAAAATTTTGGTCTCATTTTGTAGCTGCCAGTCTATTCTTTACGACAAGTACAAATTTGTAATATTATTTACAAACACACTATTTTTTATGAAGGTTGAAATAGGAAAAAAAAAACACCAAAACTTTAAATGGCTTTTTCTCCCCTTAAACGTGCGAATTCGGCGTTTTTACGATTTAATTTTAAGGCTTGGTAGATCTCTCGCTTTGACCGTTCACTGTGCCCACAATTTCCATCCGATTGTCAAAATTTTGGTCTCATTTTGTAGCTGCCAGTCTATTCTTTACGACAAGTACAAATTTGTAATATTATTTACAAACACACTATTTTTTATGAAGGTTGAAATAGGAAAAAAACACCAAAACTTTAAATGGCTTTTTCTCCCCTTAAACGTGCGAATTCGGCGTTTTTACGATTTAATTTTAAGGCTTGGTAGATCTCTCGCTTTGATCGTTCACTGTGCCCACAATTTCCATCCGATTGTCAAAATTTTGGTCTATTTTGTAGCTGCCAGTCTATTCTTTACGACAAGTACAAATTTGTAATATTATTTACAAACACACTATTTTTAATGAAGGTTGAAATAGGAAAAAAACACCAAAACTTTAAATGGCTTTTTCTCCCCTTAAACGTGCAAATTCGGCGTTTTTACGATTTAATTTTAAGGCTTGGTAGATCTCTCGCTTTGACCGTTCACTGTGCCCACAATTTCCATCCGATTGTCAAAATTTTGGTCTCATTTTGTAGCTGCCAGTCTATTCTTTACGACAAGTACAAATTTGAAATATTATTTACAAACACACTATTTTTTATGAAGGTTGAAATAGGAAAAAAAACACCAAAACTTTAAATGGCTTTTTCTCCCCTTAAACGTGCGAATTCGGCGTTTTTACGATTTAATTTTAAGGCTTGGTAGATCTCTCGCTTTGACCGTTCACTGTGCCCACAATTTCCATCCGATTGTCAAAATTTTGGTCTCATTTTGTAGCTGCCAGTCTATTCTTTACGACAAATACAAATTTGTAATATTATTTACAAACACACTATTTTTTATGAAGGTTGAAATAGGAAAAAATAACACCAAAACTTTAAATGGCTTTTTCTCCCCTTAAACGTGCGAATTCGGCGTTTTTACGATTTAATTTTAAGGCTTGGTAGATCTCTCGCTTTGACCGTTCACTGTGCCCACAATTTCCATCCGATTGTCAAAATTTCGGTCTCATTTTGTAGCTACCAGTCTATTCTTTACGACAAGTACAAATTTGTAATATTATTTACAAACACACTATTTTTTATGAAGGTTGAAATAGGAAAAAAAAAACCAAAACTTTAAATGGCTTTTTCTCCCCTTAAACGTGCGAATTCGGCGTTTTTACGATTTAATTTTAAGGCTTGGTAGATCTCTCGCTTTGACCGTTCACTGTGCCCACAATTTCCATCCGATTGTCAAAATTTTGGTCTCATTTTGTAGCTGCCAGTCTATTCTTTACGACAAGTACAAATTTGTAATATTATTTACAAACACACTATTTTTTATGAAGGTTGAAATAGGAAAAAAAACACCAAAACTTTAAATGGCTTTTTCTCCCCTTAAACGTGCGAATTCGGCGTTTTTACGATTTAATTTTAAGGCTTGGTAGATCTCTCGCTTTGACCGTTCACTGTGCCCACAATTTCCATCCGATTGTCAAAATTTTGGTCTCATTTTGTAGCTGCCAGTCTATTCTTTACGACAAGTACAAATTTGTAATATTATTTACAAACACACTATTTTTTATGAAGGCTGAAATTTTGTAGCTGCCAGTCTATTCTTTACGACAAGTACAAATTTGTAATATTATTTACAAACACACTATTTTTTATGAAGGTTGAAATAGGAAAAAAAACACCAAAACTTTAATTGGCTTTTTCTCCCCTTAAACGTGCGAATCCGGCGTTTTTACGATTTAATTTTAAGGCTTGGTAGATCTCTCGCTTTGACCGTTCACTGTGCCCACAATTTCCATCCGATTGTCAAAATTTCGGTCTCATTTTGTAGCTGCCAGTCTATTCTTTACGACAAGTACAAATTTGTAATATTATTTACAAACACACTATTTTTTATGAAGGTTGAAATAGGAAAAAAAACACCAAAACTTTAAATGGCTTTTTCTCCCCTTAAACGTGCGAATTCGGCGTTTTTACGATTTAATTTTAAGGCTTGGTAGATCTCTCGCTTTGACCGTTCACTGTGCCCACAATTTCCATCCGATTGTCAAAATTTTGGTCTCATTTTGTAGCTGCCAGTCTATTCTTTACGACAAGTACAAATTTGTAATATTATTTACAAACACACTATTTTTTATGAAGGTTGAAATAGGAAAAAAAACACCAAAACTTTAAATGGCTTTTTCTCCCCTTAAACGTGCGAATTTGGCGTTTTTACGATTTAATTTTAAGGCTTGGTAGATCTCTAGCTTTGACCGTTCACTGTGCCCACAATTTCCATCCGATTGTCAAAATTTTGGTCTCATTTTGTAGCTGCCAGTCTATTCTTTACGACAAGTACAAATTTGTAATATTATTTACAAACACACTCTTTTTTATGAAGGTTGAAATAGGAAAAAAAACACCAAAACTTTAAATGGCTTTTTCTCCCCTTAAACGTGCGAATTCGGCGTTTTTACGATTTAATTTTAAGGCTTGGTAGATCTCTCGCTTTGACCGTTCACTGTGCCCACAATTTCCATCCGATTGTCAAAATTTTGGTCTCATTTTGTAGCTGCCAGTCTATTCTTTACGACAAGTACAAATTTGTAATATTATTTACAAACACACTATTTTTTATGAAGGTTGAAATGGGAAAAAAACACCAAAACTTTAAATGGCTTTTTCTCCCCTTAAACGTGCGAATTTGGCGTTTTTACGATTTAATTTTAAGGCTTGGTAGATCTCTCGCTTTGATCGTTCACTGTTCCCACAATTTCCATCCGATTGTCAAAATTTTGGTCTCATTTTGTAGCTGCCAGTCTATTCTTTACGACAAGTACAAATTTGTAATATTATTTACAAAAACACTATTTTTTATGAAGGTTGAAATAGGAAAAAAAAAACCAAAACTTTAAATGGCTTTTTCTCCCCTAAAACGTGCGAATTCGGCGTTTTTACGATTTAATTTCAAGGCTTGGTAGATCTCTCGCTTTGACCGTTCACTGTGCCCACAATTTCCATCCGATTGTCAAAATTTTGGTCTCATTTTGTAGCTGCCAGTCTATTCTTTACGACAAGTACAAATTTGTAATATTATTTACAAACACACTATTTTTTATGAAGGTTGAAATAGGGAAAAAAACACCAAAACTTTAAATGGCTTTTTCTCCCCTTAAACGTGCGAATTCGGCGTTTTTACGATTTAATTTTAAGGCTTGGTAGATCTCTCGCTTTGACCGTTCACTGTGCCCACAATTTCCATCCGATTGTCAAAATTTTGGTCTCATTTTGTAGCTGCCAGTCTATTCTTTACGACAAGTATAAATTTGTAATATTATTTACAAACACACTATTTTTTATGAAGGTTGAAATAGGAAAAAAAACACCAAAACTTTAAATGGCTTTTTCTCCCCTTAAACGTGCGAATTCGGCGTTTTTACGATTTAATTTTAAGGCTTGGTAGATCTCTCGCTTTGACCGTTCACTGTGCCCACAATTTCCATCCGATTGTCAAAATTTTGGTCTCATTTTGTAGCTGCCAGTCTATTCTTAACGACAAGTACAAATTTGTAATATTATTTACAAACACACTATTTTTTATGAAGGTTGAAATAGGAAAAAAAACACCAAAACTTTAAATGGCTTTTTCTCCCCTTAAACGTGCAAATTCAGCGTTTTTACGATTTAATTTTAGGGCTTGGTAGATCTCTAGCTTTGACCGTTCACTGTGCCCACAATTTCCATCCGATTGTCAAAATTTTGGTCTCAGTTTGTAGCTGCCAGTCTATTCTTTACGACAAGTACAAATTTGTAATATTATTTACAAACACACTATTTTTTATGAAGGTTGAAATAGGAAAAAAAACACCAAAGCTTTAAATGGCTTTTTCTCCCCTTAAACGTGCGAATTCGGCGTTTTTACGATTTAATTTTAAGGCTTGGTAGATCTCTCGCTTTGACCGTTCACTGTGCCCACAATTTCCATCCGATTGTCAAAATTTTGGTCTCATTTTGTAGCTGCCAGTCTATTCTTTACGACAAGTACAAATTTGTAATATTATTTACAAACACACTATTTTTTATGAAGGTTGAAATAGGGAAAAAAACACCAAAACTTTAAATGGCTTTTTCTCCCCTTAAACGTGCGAATTCGGCGTTTTTACGATTTAATTTTAAGGCTTGGTAGATCTCTCGCTTTGACCGTTCACTGTGCCCACAATTTTTATCCGATTGTCAAAATTTTGGTCTCATTTTGTAGCTGCCAGTCTATTCTTTACGACAAGTACAAATTTGTAATATTATTTACAAACACACTATTTTTTATGAAGGTTGAAATTTTGTAGCTGCCAGTCTATTCTTTACGACAAGTACAAATTTGTAATATTATTTACAAATACACTATTTTTTATGAAGGTTGAAATAGGAAAAAAAACACCAAAACTTTAAATGGCTTTTTCTCCCCTTAAACGTGCGAATTCGGCGTTATTACGATTTAATTTTAAGGCTTGGTAGATCTCTCGCTTTGACGGTTCACTGTGCCCACAATTTCCATCCGATTGTCAAAATTTTGGTCTATTTTTTAGCTGCCAGTCTATTCTTTACGACAAGTACAAATTTGTAATATTATTTACAAACACACTATTTTTTATGAAGGTTGAAATAAGAAAAAAAACATCAAAACTTTAAATGGCTTTTTCTCCCCTTAAACGTGCGAATCCGGCGTTTTTACGATTTAATTTTAAGGCTTGGTAGATCTCTCGCTTTGATCGTTCACTGTGCCCACAATTTCCATCCGATTGTCAAAATTTTGGTCTCATTTTGTAGCTGCCAGTCTATTCTTTACGACAAGTACAAATTTGTAATATTATTTACAAACACACTATTTTTTATGAAGGTTGAAATAGGAAAAAAAAAACACCAAAACTTTAAATGGCTTTTTCTCCCCTTAAACGTGCAAATTCGGCGTTTTTACGATTTAATTTTAAGGCTTGGTAGATCTCTCGCTTTGACCGTTCACTGTGCCCACAATTTCCATCCGATTGTCAAAATTTTGGTCTCATTTTGTAGCTGCCAGTCTATTCTTTACGACAAGTACAAATTTGTAATATTATTTACAAACACACTATTTTTTATGAAGGTTGAAATAGGAAAAAAACACCAAAACTTTAAATGGCTTTTTCTCCCCTTAAACGTGCGAATTCGGCGTTTTTACGATTTAATTTTAAGGCTTGGTAGATCTCTCGCTTTGACCGTTCACTGTGCCCACAATTTCCATCCGATTGTCAAAATTTTGGTCTATTTTGTAGCTGCCAGTCTATTCTTTACGACAAGTACAAATTTGTAATATTATTTACAAACACACTATTTTTTATGAAGGTTGAAATAAGAAAAAAAACATCAAAACTTTAAATGGCTTTTTCTCCCCTTAAACGTGCGAATCCGGCGTTTTTACGATTTAATTTTAAGGCTTGGTAGATCTCTCGCTTTGATCGTTCACTGTGCCCACAATTTCCATCCGATTGTCAAAATTTTGGTCTCATTTTGTAGCTGCCAGTCTATTCTTTACGACAAGTACAAATTTGTAATATTATTTACAAACACACTATTTTTTATGAAGGTTGAAATAGGAAAAAAAAAACACCAAAACTTTAAATGGCTTTTTCTCCCCTTAAACGTGCGAATTCGGCGTTTTTACGATTTAATTTTAAGGCTTGGTAGATCTCTCGCTTTGACCGTTCACTGTGCCCACAATTTCCATCCGATTGTCAAAATTTTGGTCTCATTTTGTAGCTGCCAGTCTATTCTTTACGACAAGTACAAATTTGTAATATTATTTACAAACACACTATTTTTTATGAAGGTTGAAATAGGAAAAAAACACCAAAACTTTAAATGGCTTTTTCTCCCCTTAAACGTGCGAATTCGGCGTTTTTACGATTTAATTTTAAGGCTTGGTAGATCTCTCGCTTTGATCGTTCACTGTGCCCACAATTTCCATCCGATTGTCAAAATTTTGGTCTCATTTTGTAGCTGCCAGTCTATTCTTTACGACAAGTACAAATTTGTAATATTATTTACAAAAACACTATTTTTTATGAAGGTTGAAATAGGAAAAAAACACCAAAACTTTAAATGGCTTTTTCTCCCCTTAAACGTGCGAATTCGGCGTTTTTACGATTTAATTTTAAGGCTTGGTAGATCTCTCGCTTTGACCGTTCACTGTGCCTACAATTTCCATCCGATTGTCAAAATTTTCGTCTCATTTTGTAGCTGCCAGTCTATTCTTTACGACAAGTACAAATTTGTGATATTATTTACAAACACACTATTTTTTATGAAGGTTGAAATAGGAAAAAAAACACCAAAACTTTAGAAGGCTTTTTCTCCCCTTAAACGTGCGAATTCGGCGTTTTTACGATTTAATTTTAAGGCTTGGTAGATCTCTCGCTTTGACCGTTCACTGTGCCCACAATTTCCATCCAATTGTCAAAATTTTGGTCTCATTTTGTAGCTGCCAGTCTATTCGTTACGACAAGTACAAATTTGTAATATTATTTACAAACACACTATTTTTTATGAAGGTTGAAATAGGAAAGAAAACACCAAAACTTTAAATGGCTTTTTCTCCCCTTAAACGTGCGAATTCGGCGTTTTTACGATTTAATTTTAAGGCTTGGTAGATCTCTCGCTTTGACCGTTCACTGTGCCCACAATTTCCATCCGATTGTCAAAATTTTGGTCTCATTTTGTAGCTGCCAGTCTATTCTTTACGACAAGTACAAATTTGTAATATTATTTACAAACACACTATTTTTTATGAAGGTTGAAATAGGAAAAAAAAACACCAAAACTTTAAATGGCTTTTTCTCCCCTTAAACGTGCGAATTCGGCGTTTTTACGATTTAATTTTAAGGCTTGGTAGACTTCTAGCTTTGACCGTTCCCTGTGCCCACAATTTCCATCCGATTGTCAAAATTTTGGTCTCATTTTGTAGCTGCCAGTCTATTCTTTACGACAAGTACAAATTTGTAATATTATTTACAAACACACTATTTTTTATGAAGGTTGAAATAGGAAAAAAAACACCAAAACTTTAAATGGCTTTTTCTCCCCTTAAACGTGCGAATTCGGCGTTTTTACGATTTAATTTTAAGGCTTGGTAGATCTCTCGCTTTGACCGTTCACTGTGCCCACAATTTCCATCCGATTGTCAAAATTTACGTCTCATTTTGTAGCTGCCAGTCTATTCTTTACGACAAGTACAAATTTGTAATATTATTTACAAACACACTTTTTTTTATGAAGGTTGAAATAGGAAAAAAAACACCAAAACTTTAAATGGCTTTTTCTCCCCTTAAACGTGCGAATTCGGCGTTTTTACGATTTAATTTTAAGGCTTGGTAGATCTCTCGCTTTGACCGTTCACTGTGCCCACAATTTCCATCCGATTGTCAAAATTTTGGTCTCATTTTGTAGCTGCTAGTCTATTCTTTACGACAAGTACAAATTTGTAATATTATTTACAAACACACTATTTTTTATGAAGGTTGAAATAGGAAAAAAAACACCAAAACTTTAAATGGCTTTTTCTCCCCTAAAACGTGCGAATTCTGCGTTTTTACGATTTAATTTTAAGGCTTGGTAGATCTCTCGCTTTGACCGTTCACTGTGCCCACAATTTCCATCCGATTGTCAAAATTTTGGTCTCATTTTGTAGCTGCCAGTCTATTCTTTACGACAAGTACAAATTTGTAATATTATTTACAAACACACTATTTTTTATGAAGGTTGAAATAGGAAAAAAAACACCAAAACTTTAAATGGCTTTTTCTCCCCTTAAACGTGCGAATTCGGCGTTTTTACGATTTAATTTTAAGGCTTGGTAGATCTCTCGCTTTGACCGTTCACTGTGCCCACAATTTCCATCCGATTGTCAAAATTTTGGTCTCATTTTGTAGCTGCCAGTCTATTCTTTACGACAAGTACAAATTTGTAATATTATTTACAAACACACTATTTTTTATGAAGGTTGAAATTTTGTAGCTGCCAGTCTATTCTTTACGACAAGTACAAATTTGTGATATCATTTACAAACACACTATTTTTTATGAAGGTTGAAATAGGAAAAAAAACACCAAAACTTTAAATGGCTTTTTCTCCCCTTAAACGTGCGAATTCGGCGTTTTTACGATTTAATTTTAAGGCTTGGTAGATCTCTCGCTTTGACGGTTCACTGTGCCCACAATTTCCATCCGATTGTCAAAATTTTGGTCTCATTTTGTAGCTGCCAGTCTATTCTTTACGACAAGTACAAATTTGTAATATTATTTACAAACACACTATTTTTTATGAAGGTTGAAATAAGAAAAAAAACACCAAAACTTTAAATGGCTTTTTCTCCCCTTAAACGTGCGAATCCGGCGTTTTTACGATTTAATTTTAAGGCTTGGTAGATCTCTCGCTTTGACCGTTTACTGTGCCTACAATTTCCATCCGATTGTCAAAATTTTGGTCTCATTTTGTAGCTGCCAGTCTATTCTTTACGACAAGTACAAATTTGTGATATTATTTACAAACACACTATTTTTTATGAAGGTTGAAATAGGAAAAAAAACACCAAAACTTTAAATGGCTTTTACTCCCCTTAAACGTGCGAATTCGGCGTTTTTACGATTTAATTTTAAGGCTTGTTAGATCTCTCGCTTTGACCGTTCACTGTGCCCACAATTTCCATCCAATTGTCAAAATTTTGGTCTCATTTTGTAGCTGCCAGTCTATTCGTTACGACAAGTACAAATTTGTAATATTATTTACAAACACACTATTTTTTATGAAGGTTGAAATAGGAAAGAAAACACCAAAACTTTAAATGGCTTTTTCTCCCCTTAAGCGTGCGAATTCGGCGTTTTTACGATTTAATTTTAAGGCTTGGTAGATCTCTCGCTTTGACCGTTCACTGTGCCCACAATTTCCATCCGATTGTCAAAATTTTGGTCTCATTTTGTAGCTGCCAGTCTATTCTTTACGACAAGTACAAATTTGTAATATTATTTACAAACACACTATTTTTTATGAAGGTTGAAATAGGAAAAAAAAAACACCAAAACTTTAAATGGCTTTTTCTTCCCTTAAACGTGCGAATTTGGCGTTTTTACGATTTAATTTTAAGGCTTGGTAGATCTCTCGCTTTGACCGTTCACTGTGCCCACAATTTCCATCCGATTGTCAAAATTTTGGTCTCATTTTGTAGCTGCCAGTCTATTCTTTACGACAAGTACAAATTTGTAATATTATTTACAAACACACTATTTTTTATGAAGGTTGAAATAGGAAAAAAAAACACCAAAACTTTAAATGGCTTTTTCTCCCCTTAAACGTGCGAATTCGGCGTTTTTACGATTTAATTTTAAGGCTTGGTAGATCTCTAGCTTTGACCGTTCCCTGTGCCCACAATTTCCATCCGATTGTCAAAATTTTGGTCTCATTTTGTAGCTGCCAGTCTATTCTTTACGACAAGTACAAATTTGTAATATTATTTACAAACACACTATTTTTTATGAAGGTTGAAATAGGAAAAAAAACACCAAAACTTTAAATGGCTTTTTCTCCCCTTAAACGTGCGAATTCGGCGTTTTTACGATTTAATTTTAAGGCTTGGTAGATCTCTCGCTTTGACCGTTCACTGTGCCCACAATTTCCATCCGATTGTCAAAATTTTGGTCTCATTTTGTAGCTGCCAGTCTATTCTTTACGACAAGTACAAATTTGTAATATTATTTACAAACACACTTTTTTTTATGAAGGTTGAAATAGGAAAAAAAACACCAAAACTTTAAATGGCTTTTTCTCCCCTTAAACGTGCGAATTCGGCGTTTCTACGATTTAATTTTAAGGCTTGGTAGATCTCTCGCTTTGACCGTTCACTGTGCCCACAATTTCCATCCGATTGTCAAAATTTTGGTCTCATTTTGTAGCTGCCAGTCTATTCTTTACGACAAGTACAAATTTGTAATATTATTTACAAACACACTATTTTTTATGAAGGTTGAAATAGGAAAAAAAACACCAAAACTTTAAATGGCTTTTTCTCCCCTAAAACGTGCGAATTCGGCGTTTTTACGATTTAATTTTAAGGCTTGGTAGATCTCTCGCTTTGACCGTTCACTGTGCCCACAATTTCCATCCGATTGTCAAAATTTTGGTCTCATTTTGTAGCTGCCAGTCTATTCTTTACGACAAGTACAAATTTGTAATATTATTTACAAACACACTATTTTTTATGAAGGTTGAAATAGGAAAAAAAACACCAAAACTTTAAATGGCTTTTTCTCCCCTTAAACGTGCGAATTCGGCGTTTTTACGATTTAATTTTAAGGCTTGGTAGATCTCTCGCTTTGACCGTTCACTGTGCCCACAATTTCCATCCGATTGTCAAAATTTTGGTCTCATTTTGTAGCTGCCAGTCTATTCTTTACGACAAGTACAAATTTGTAATATTATTTACAAACACACAATTTTTATGAAGGTTGAAATTTTGTAGCTGCCAGTCTATTCTTTACGACAAGTACAAATTTGTGATATTATTTACAAACACACTATTTTTTATGAAGGTTGAAATAGGAAAAAAAACACCAAAACTTTAGATGGCTTTTATTCCCTTAAACGTGCGAATTCGGCGTTTTTACGATTTAATTTTAAGGCTTGGTAGATCTCTCGCTTTGACGGTTCACTGTGCCCACAATTTCCATCCGATTGTCAAAATTTTGGTCTATTTTGTAGCTGCCAGTCTATTCTTTACGACAAGTACAAATTTGTAATATTATTTACAAACACACTATTTTTTATGAAGTTTGAAATATGAAAAAAAACACCAAAACTTTAAATGGCTTTTTCTCCCCTTAAACGTGCGAATCCGGCGTTTTTACGATTTAATTTTAAGGCTTGGTAGATCTCTCGCTTTGACCGTTCACTGTGCCCACAATTTCCATCCGATTGTCAAAATTTTGGTCTCATTTTGTAGCTGCCAGTCTATTCTTTACGACAAGTTCAAATTTGTAATATTATTTACAAACACACTATTTTTTATGAAGGTTGAAATAGGAAAAAAAACACCAAAACTTTAAATGGCTTTTTCTCCCCTTAAACGTGCGAATTCGGCGTTTTTACGATTTAATTTTAAGGCTTGGTAGATCTCTCGCTTTGACCGTTCACTGTGCCCACAATTTCCATCCGATTGTCAAAATTTTGGTCTCATTTTGTAGCTGCCAGTCTATTCTTTACGACAAGTACAAATTTGTAATATTATTTACAAACACACTATTTTTTATGAAGGTTGAAATAGGAAAAAAAAAACACCAAAACTGTAAATGGCTTTTTCTCCCCTTAAACGTGCGAATTCGGCGTTTTTACGATTTAATTTTAAGGCTTGGTAGATCTCTCGCTTTGACCGTTCACTGTGCCCACAATTTCCATCCGATTGTCAAAATTTTGGTCTCATTTTGTAGCTGCCAGTCTATTCTTTACGACAAGTACAAATTTGTAATATTATTTACAAACACACTCTTTTTTATGAAGGTTGAAATAGGAAAAAAAACACCAAAACTTTAAATGGCTTTTTCTCCCCTTAAACGTGCGAATTCGGCGTTTTTACGATTTAATTTTAAGGCTTGGTAGATCTCTCGCTTTAATCGTTCACTGTGCCCACAATTTCCATCCGATTGTCAAAATTTTGGTCTCATTTTGTAGCTGCCAGTCTATTCTTTACGACAAGTACAAATTTGTAATATTATTTACAAACACACTATTTTTTATGAAGGTTGAAATAGGAAAAAAAACACCAAAACTTTAAATGGCTTTTTCTCCCCTTAAACGTGCGAATTCGGCGTTTTTACGATTTAATTTTAAGGCTTGGTAGATCTCTCGCTTTGACCGTTCACTGTGCCCACAATTTCCATCCGATTGTCAAAATTTTGGTCTCATTTTGTAGCTGCCAGTCTATTCTTTACGACAAGTACAAATTTGTAATATTATTTACAAACACACTATTTTTTATGAAGGTTGAAATAGGAAAAAAAAAACACCAAAACTGTAAATGGCTTTTTCTCCCCTTAAACGTGCGAATTCGGCGTTTTTACGATTTAATTTTAAGGCTTGGTAGATCTCTCGCTTTGACCGTTCACTGTGCCCACAATTTCCATCCGATTGTCAAAATTTTGGTCTCATTTTGTAGCTGCCAGTCTATTCTTTACAAGTACAAATTTGTAATATTATTTACAAACACACTCTTTTTTATGAAGGTTGAAATAGGAAAAAAAACACCAAAACTTTAAATGGCTTTTTCTCCCCTTAAACGTGCGAATTCGGCGTTTTTACGATTTAATTTTATGGCTTGGTAGATCTCTCGCTTTAATCGTTCACTGTGCCCACAATTTCCATCCGATTGTCAAAATTTTGGTCTCATTTTGTAGCTGCCAGTCTATTCTTTACGACAAGTACAAATTTGTAATATTATTTACAAACACACTATTTTTTATGAAGGTTGAAATAGGAAAAAAAACACCAAAACTTTAAATGGCTTTTTCTCCCCTTAAACGTGCGAATTCGGCGTTTTTACGATTTAATTTTAAGGCTTGGTAGATCTCTCGCTTTGACCGTTCACTGTGCCCACAATTTCCATCCGATTGTCAAAATTTTGGTCTCATTTTGTAGCTGCCAGTCTATTCTTTACGACAAGTACAAATTTGTGATATTATTTACAAACACACTATTTTTTATGTAGGTTGAAATAGGAAAAAAAACACCAAAACTTTAAATGGCTTTTTCTCCCCTTAAACGTGCGAATTCGGCGTTTTTACGATTTAATTTTAAGGCTTGGTAGATCTCTCACTTTGACCGTTCACTGTGCCCACAATTTCCATCCGATTGTCAAAATTTTGGTCTCATTTTGTAGCTGCCAGTCTATTCTTTACGACAAGTACAAATTTGTGATATTATTTACAAACACACTATTTTTTATGAAGGTTGAAATAGGAAAAAAAACACCAAAACTTTAAATGGCTTTTTCTCCCCTTAAACGTGCGAATTCGGCGTTTTTACGATTTAATTTTAAGGCTTGGTAGATCTCTAGCTTTGACCGTTCACTGTGCCCACAATTTCCATCCGATTGTCAAAATTTTGGTCTCATTTTGTAGCTGCCAGTCTATTCTTTACGACAAATACAAATTTGTAATATTATTTACAAACACACTATTTCTTATAAAGGTTGAAATTTTGTAGCTGCCAGTCTATTCTTTACGACAAGTACAAATTTGTGATATTATTTACAAACACACTATTTTTTATGAAGGTTGAAATAGGAAAAAAAACACCAAAACTTTAAATGGCTTTTTCTCCCCTTAAACGTGCGAATCGGGCGTTTTTACGATTTAATTTTAAGGCTTGGTAGATCTCTCGCTTTGACCGTTCACTGTGCCCACAATTTCCATCCGATTGTCAAAATTTTGGTCTCATTTTGTAGCTGCCAGTCTATTCTTTACGACAAGTTCAAATTTGTAATATTATTTACAAACACACTATTTTTTATGAAGGATGAAATAGGAAAAAAAACACCAAAACTTTAAATGGCTTTTTCTCCCCTTAAACGTGCGAATTCGGCGTTTTTACGATTTAATTTTAAGGCTTGGTAGATCTCTCGCTTTGACCGTTCACTGTGCCCACAATTTCCATCCGATTGTCAAAATTTTGGTCTCATTTTGTAGCTGCCAGTCTATTCTTTACGACAAGTACAAATTTGTAATATTATTTACAAACACACTATTTTTTATGAAGGTTGAAATAGGAAAAAAAAAACACCAAAACTGTAAATGGCTTTTTCTCCCCTTAAACGTGCGAATTCGGCGTTTTTACGATTTAATTTTAAGGCTTGGTAGATCTCTCGCTTTGACCGTTCACTGTGCCCACAATTTCCATCCGATTGTCAAAATTTTGGTCTCATTTTGTAGCTGCCAGTCTATTCTTTACGACAAGTACAAATTTGTAATATTATTTACAAACACACTCTTTTTTATGAAGGTTGAAATAGGAAAAAAAACACCAAAACTTTAAATGGCTTTTTCTCCCCTTAAACGTGCGAATTCGGCGTTTTTACGATTTAATTTTAAGGCTTGGTAGATCTCTCGCTTTAATCGTTCACTGTGCCCACAATTTCCATCCGATTGTCAAAATTTTGGTCTCATTTTGTAGCTGCCAGTCTATTCTTTACGACAAGTACAAATTTGTAATATTATTTACAAACACACTATTTTTTATGAAGGTTGAAATAGGAAAAAAAACACCAAAACTTTAAATGGCTTTTTCTCCCCTTAAACGTGCGAATTCGGCGTTTTTACGATTTAATTTTAAGGCTTGGTCGATCTCTCGCTTTGACCGTTCACTGTGCCCACAATTTCCATCCGATTGTCAAAATTTTGGTCTCATTTTGTAGCTGCCAGTCTATTCTTTACGACAAGTACAAATTTGTGATATTATTTACAAACACACTATTTTTTATGAAGGTTGAAATAGGAAAAAAAACACCAAAACTTTAAATGGCTTTTTCTCCCCTTAAACGTGCGAATTCGGCGTTTTTACGATTTAATTTTAAGGCTTGGTAGATCTCTAGCTTTGACCGTTCACTGTGCCCACAATTTCCATCCGATTGTCAAAATTTTGGTCTCATTTTGTAGCTGCCAGTCTATTCTTTACGACAAGTACAAATTTGTGATATTATTTACAAACACACTATTTGTTATGAAGGTTGAAATAGGAAAAAAAACACCAAAACTTTAAATGGTTTTTTCTCCCCTTAAACGTGCGAATTCGGCGTTTTTAAGATTAAATTTTAAGGCTTGGTAGATCTCTCGCTTTGAACGTTCACTGTGCCCACAATTTCCATCCGGTTGTCAACATTTTGGTCTATTTTGTAGCTGCCAGTCTATTCTTTACGACAAGTACAAATTTGTAATATTATTTACAAACACACTATTTTTTATGAAGGTTGAAATAAGAAAAAAAACACCAAAACTTTAAATGGCTTTTTCTCCCCTTAAACGTGCGAATTCGGCGTTTTGACGATTTAATTTTAAGGCTTGGTAGATCTCTCGCTTTGACCGTTCACTGTGCCCACAATTTCCATCCGATTGTCAAAATTTTGGTCTCATTTTGTAGCTGCCAGTCTATTTTTAATGACAAGTACAAATTTGTAATATTATTTACAAACACACTATTTTTTATGAAGGTTGAAATAGGAAAAAAAACACCAAAACTTTAAATGGCTTTTTCTCCCCTTAAACGTGCGAATTTGGCGTTTTTACGATTTAATTTTAAGGCTTGGTAGATCTCTCGCTTTGACTGTTCACTGTGCCCACAATTTCCATGCGATTGTCAAAACTTTGGTCTCATTTTGTAGCTGCCAATCTATTCTTTACGACAAGTATAAATTTGTAATATTATTTACAAACACACTATTTTTTATGAAGGTTGAAATAGGAAAAAAAACACCAAAACTTTAAATGGCGTTTTCTCCCCTTAAACGTGCGAATTCGGCGTTTTTACGATTTAATTTTAAGGCTTGGTAGATCTCTCGCTTTGACCGTTCACTGTGCCCACAATTTCCATCCGATTGTCAAAATTTTAGTCTTATTTTGTAGCTGCCAGTCTATTCTTTACGACAAGTATAAATTTGTAATATTATTTACAAACACACTATTTTTTATGAAGGTTGAAATAGGAAAAAAAACACCAAAACTTTAAATGGCTTTTTCTCCCCTTAAACGTGCGAATTTGGCAGTTTTACGATTTAATTTTAAGGCTTGGTAGATCTCTAGCTTTGACCGTTCACTGTGCCCACAATTTCCATCCGATTAACAAAATTTTGGTCTCATTTTGTAGCTGCCAGTCTAATCTTTACGACAAGTACAAATTTGTAATATTATTTACAAACACACTATTTTTTATGAAGGTTGAAATAGGAAAAAATAACACCAAAACTTTAAATGGCTTTTTCTCCCCTTAAACGTGCGAATTCGGCGTTTTTACGATTTAATTTTAAGGCTTGGTAGATCTCTCGCTTTGACCGTTCACTGTGCCCACAATTTTCATCCGATTGTCAAAATTTTGGTCTCAGTTTGCAGCTGCCAGTCTATTCTTTACGACAAGTACAAATTTGTAATATTATTTACAAACACACTATTTTTTATGAAGGTTGAAATAGGAAAAAAAACAGCAAAACTTTAAATGGCTTTTTCTCCCCTTAAACGTGCGAATTCGGCGTTTTTACGATTTAATTTTAAGGCTTGGTAGATCTCTCGCTTTGACCGTTCACTGTGCCCACAATTTCCATCCGATTGTCGAAATTTTGGTCTCATTTTGTAGCTGCCAGTCTATTCTTTACAACAAGTACAAATTTGTAATATTATTTACAAACACACTATTTTTTATGAAGGTTGAAATAGGAAAAAAAACACCAAAACTTTAAATGGCTTTTTCTCCCCTTAAACGTGCGAATTCGGCGTTTTTACGATTTAATTTTAAGGCTTGGTAGATCTCTCGCTTTGATCGTTCACTGTGCCCACAATTTCCATCCGATTGTCAAAATTTTGGTCTCATTTGTAGCTGCCAGTCTATTCTTTACGATAAGTACAAATTTGTCATATTATTTACAAACACACTATTTTTTATGAAGGTTGAAATAGGAAAAAAAACACCAAAACTTTAAATGGCTTTTTCTCCCCTTAAACGTGCGAATTCGGCGTTTTTACGATTTAATTTTAAGGCTTGGTAGATCTCTCGCTTTGACCGTTCACTGTGCCCACAATTTCCATCCGATTGTCAAAATTTTGGTCTCATTTTGTAGCTGCCAGTCTATTCTTTACGACAAGTACAAATTTGTAATATTATTTACAAACACACTATTTTTTATGAAGGTTGAAATAGGAAAAAAAAACACCAAAACTTTAAATGGCTTTTTCTCCCCTTAAACGTGCGAATTCGGCGTTTTTACGATTTAATTTTAAGGCTTGGTAGATCTCTCGCTTTGACCGTTCACTGTGCCCACAATTTCCATCTGATTGTCAAAATTTGTGTCTATTTTGTAGCTGCCAGTCTATTCTTTACGACAAGTACAAATTTGTAATATTATTTACGAACACACTATTTTTTATGAAGGTTGAAATAAGAAAAAAAACACCAAAACTTTAAATGGCTTTTTCTCCCCTTAAACGTGCGAATTCGGCGCTATTACGATTTAATTTTAAGGCTTGGTAGATCTCTTGCTTTGACCGTTCACTGTGCCCACAATTTCCATCCGATTGTCAAAATTTTGGTCTCATTTTGTAGCTGCCAGTCTATTCTTTACGACAAGTACAAATTTGTAATATTATTTACAAACACACTTTTTTTTATGAAGGTTGAAATAGGAAAAAAAACACCAAAACTTTAAATGGCTTTTTCTCCCCTTAAACGTGCGAATTTGGCGTTTTTACGATTTAATTTTAAGGCTTGGTAGATCTCTTGCTTTGACCGTTCACTGTGCCCACAATTTCCATCCGATTGTCAAAATTTTGGTCTCATTTTGTAGCTGCCAGTCTATTCTTTACGACAAGTACAAATTTTTAATATTATTTACAAACACACAATTTTTTATGAAGGTTGAAATAGGAAAAATAACACCAAAACTTTAAATGGCTTTTTCTCCCCTTAAACGTGCGAATTCGGCGTTTTTACGATATAATTTTAAGGCTTGGTAGATCTCTCGCTTTGACCGTTCACTGTGCCCACAATTTCCATCCGATTGTCAAAATTTTGGTCTCATTTTGTAGCTGCCAGTCTATTTGTTACGACAAGTACAAATTTGTAATATTATTTACAAACACACTATATTTTATGAAGGTTGAAATAGGAAAAAAAACACCAAAACTTTAAATGGCTTTTTCTCCCCTCAAACGTGCGAATTCGGCGTTTTTACGATTTAATTTTAAGGCTTGGTAGATCTCTCGCTTTGACCGTTCACTGTGCCCACAATTTCCATCCGATTGTCAAAATTTTGGTCTCATTTGTAGCTGCCAGTCTATTCTTTACGACAAGTACAAATTTGTAATATTATTTACAAACACACTATTTTTTATGAAGGTTGAAATAGGAAAAAAAACACCAAAACTTTAAATGGCTTTTTCTCCCCTTAAACGTGCGAATTCGGCGTTTTTACGATTTAATTTTAAGGCTTGGTAGATCTCTCGCTTTAATCGTTCACTGTGCCCACAATTTCCATCCGATTGTCAAAATTTTGGTCTCATTTTGTAGCTGCCAGTCTATTCTTTACGACAAGTACAAATTTGTAATATTATTTAAAAACACACTATTTTTTATGAAGGTTGAAATAGGAAAAAAAACACCAAAACTTTAAATGGCTTTTTCTCCCCTTAAACGTGCGAATTCGGCGTTTTTACGATTTAATTTTAAGGCTTGGTAGATCTCTCGCTTTGACCGTTCACTGTGCCCACAATTTCCATCCGATTGTCAAAATTTTGGTCTCATTTTGTAGCTGCCAGTCTATTCTTTACGACAAGTACAAATTTGTGATATTATTTACAAACACACTATTTTTTATGAAGGTTGAAATAGGAAAAAAAACACCAAAACTTTAAATGGCTTTTTCTCCCCTTAAACGTGCGAATTCGGCGTTTTGACGATTTAATTTTAAGGCTTGGTAGATCTCTAGCTTTGACCGTTCACTGTGCCCACAATTTCCATCCGATTGTCAAAATTTTGGTCTCATTTTGTAGCTGCCAGTCTATTCTTTACGACAAGTACAAATTTGTGATATTATTTACAAACACACTATTTGTTATGAAGGTTGAAATAGGAAAAAAAACACCAAAACTTTAAATGGTTTTTTCTCCCCTTAAACGTGCGAATTCGGCGTTTTTAAGATTAAATTTTAAGGCTTGGTAGATCTCTCGCTTTGAACGTTCACTGTGCCCACAATTTCCATCCGGTTGTCAAAATTTTGGTCTATTTTGTAGCTGCCAGTCTATTCTTTACGACAAGTACAAACTTGTAATATTATTTACAAACACACTATTTTTTATGAAGGTTGAAATAAGAAAAAAAACACCAAAACTTTAAATGGCTTTTTCTCTCCTTAAACGTGCGAATTCGGCGTTTTGACTATATAATTTTAAGGCTTGGTAGATCTCTCGCTTTGACCGTTCACTGTGCCCACAATTTCCATCCGATTGTCAAAATTTTGGTCTCATTTTGTAGCTGCCAGTCTATTCTTAATGACAAGTACAAATTTGTAATATTATTTACAAACACACTATTTGTTATGAAGGTTGAAATAGGAAAAAAAACACCAAAACTTTAAATGGTTTTTTCTCCCCTTAAACGTGCGAATTCGGCGTTTTTACGATTTAATGTTAAGGCTTGGTAGATCTCTCGCTTTGACCGTTCACTGTGCCCACAATTTCCATCCGGTTGTCAAAATTTTGGTCTATTTTGTAGCTGCCAGTCTATTCTTTACGACAAGTACAAATTTGTAATATTATTTACAAACACACTATTTTTTATGAAGGTTGAAATAAGAAAAAAAACACCAAAACTTTAAATGGCTTTTTCTCCCCTTAAACGTGCGAATTCGGCGTTTTGACGATTTAATTTTAAGGCTTGGTAGATCTCTCGCTTTGACCGTTCACTGTGCCCACAATTTCCATCCGATTGTCAAAATTTTGGTCTCATTTTGTAGCTGCCAGTCTATTCTTAATGACAAGTACAAATTTGTAATATTATTTACAAACACACTTTTTTTTATGAAGGTTGAAATAGGAAAAAAAACACCAAAACTTTAAATGGCTTTTTCTCCCCTTAAACGTGCGAATTTGGCGTTTTTACGATTTAATTTTAAGGCTTGGTAGATCTCTCGCTTTGACCGTTCACTGTGCCCACAATTTCCATGCGATTGTCAAAACTTTGGTCTCATTTTGTAGCTGCCAATCTATTCTTTACGACAAGTACGAATTTGTAATATTATTTACAAACACACTATTTTTTATGAAGGTTGAAATAGGAAAAAAAACACCAAAACTTTAAATGGCTTTTTCTCCCCTTAAACGTGCGAATTCGGCGTTTTTACGATTTAATTTTAAGGCTCGGTAGATCTCTCGCTTTGACCGTTCACTGTGCCCACAATTTCCATCCGATTGTCAAAATTTTAGTCTTATTTTGTAGCTGCCAGTCTATTCTTTACGACAAGTACAAATTTGTAATATTATTTACAAACACACTATTTTTTATGAAGGTTGAAATAGGAAAAAAAACACCAAAACTTTAAATGGCTTTTTCTCCCCTTAAACGTGCGAATTTGGCAGTTTTACGATTTAATTTTAAGGCTTGGTAGATCTCTAGCTTTGACCGTTCACTGTGCCCACAATTTCCATCCGATTAACAAAATTTTGGTCTCATTTTGTAGCTGCCAGTCTAATCTTTACGACAAGTACAAATTTGTAATATTATTTACAAACACACTATTTTTTATGAAGGTTGAAATAGGAAAAAATAACACCAAAACTTTAAATGGCTTTTTCTCCCCTTAAACGTGCGAATTCGGCGTTTTTACGATTTAATTTTAAGGCTTGGTAGATCTCTCGCTTTGACCGTTCACTGTGCCCACAATTTTCATCCGATTGTCAAAATTTTGGTCTCAGTTTGCAGCTGCTAGTCTATTCTTTACGACAAGTACAAATTTGTAATATTATTTACAAACACACTATTTTTTATGAAGGTTGAAATAGGAAAAAAAACACCAAAACTTTAAATGGCTTTTTCTCCCCTTAAACGTGCGAATTCGGCGTTTTTACGATTTAATTTTAAGGCTTGGTAGGTCTCTCGCTTTGACCGTTCACTGTGCCCACAATTTCCATCCGATTGTCGAAATTTTGGTCTCATTTTGTAGCTGCCAGTCTATTCTTTACGACAAGTACAAATTTGTAATATTATTTACAAACACACTATTTTTTATGAAGGTTGAAATAGGAAAAAAAACACCAAAACTTTAAATGGCTTTTTCTCCCCTTAAACGTGCGAATTCGGCGTTTTTACGATTTAATTTTAAGGCTTGGTAGATCTCTCGCTTTGACCGTTCACTGTGCCCACAATTTCCATCCGATTGTCAAAATTTTGGTCTCATTTTGTAGCTGCCAGTCTATTCTTTACGACAAGTACAAATTTGTAATATTATTTACAAACACACTATTTTTTATGAAGGTTGAAATAGGAAAAAAAACACCAAAACTTTAAATGGCTTTTTCTCCCCTTAAACGTGCAAATTCGGCGTTTTTACGATTTAATTTTAAGGCTTGGTAGATCTCTCGCTTTGACCGTTCACTGTGCCCACAATTTCCATCCGATTGTCAAAATTTTGGTCTCATTTTGTAGCTGCCAGTCTATTCTTTACGACAAGTACAAATTTGTAATATTATTTACAAACACACTATTTTTTATGAAGGTTGAAATAGGAAAAAAAAAACACCAAAACTTTAAATGGCTTTTTCTCCCCTTAAACGTGCGAATTCGGCGTTTTTACGATTTAATTTTAAGGCTTGGTAGATCTCTCGCTTTGACCGTTCACTGTGCCCACAATTTCCATCCGATTGTCAAAATTTTGGTCTCATTTTGTAGCTGCCAGTCTATTCTTTACGACAAGTACAAATTTGTAATGTTATTTACAAACACACTATTTTTTATGAAGGTTGAAATAGGAAAAAAAACACCAAAACTTTAAATGGCTTTTTCTCCCCTTAAACGTGCGAATTCGGCGTTTTTACGATTTAATTTTAAGGCTTGGTAGATCTCTCGCTTTGACCGTTCACTGTGCCCACAATTTTCATCCGATTGTCAAAATTTTGGTCTCATTTTGTAGCTGCCAGTCTATTCTTAACGCCAAGTACAAATTTGTAATATTATTTACAAACACACTATTTTTTATGAAGGTTGAAATAGGAAAAAAAACACCAAAACTTTAAATGGCTTTTTCTCCCCCTTAAACGTGCGAATTCGGCGTTTTTACGATTTAATTTTAAGGCTTGGTAGATCTCTCGCTTTGACCGTTCACTGTGCCCACAATTTCCATTCGATTGTCAAAATTTTGGTCTCATTTTGTAGCTGCCAGTCTATTCTTTACGACAAGTACAAATTTGTAATATTATTTACAAACACACTATTTTTTATGAAGGTTGAAATAGGAAAAAAAAACACCAAAACTTTAAATGGCTTTTTCTCCCCTAAACGTGCGAATTCGGCGTTTTTACGATTTAATTTTAAGGCTTGGTAGATCTCTCGCTTTGACCGTTCACTGTGCCCACAATTTCCATCCGATTGTCAAAATTTTGGTCTCATTTTGTAGCTGCCAGTCTATTCTTTACGACAAGGACAAGTAGTCTTTGTAATATTATTTACAAACACACTATTTTTTATGAAGGTTGAAATAGGAAAAAAAACACCAAAACTTTAAATGGCTTTTTCTCCCCTTAAACGTGCGAATTCGGCGTTTTTACGATTTAATGTTAAGGCTTGGTAGATCTCTCGCTTTGACCGTTCACTGTGCCCACAATTTCCATCCGATTGTCAAAATTTTGGTCTCATTTTGTAGCTGCCAGTCTATTCTTTACGACAAGTACAAATTTGTAATATTATTTACAAACACACTATTTTTTATGAAGGTTGAAATAGGAAAAAAAAACACCAAAATTTGAAATGGCTTTTTCTCCCCTTAAACGTGCGAATTCGGCGTTTTTACGATTTAATTTTAAGACTTGGTAGATCTCTCGCTTTGACCGTTCACTGTGCCCACAATTTCCCTCCGATTGTCAAAATTTTGGTCTCATTTTGTAGCTGCCAGTCTATTCTTTACGACAAGTACAAATTTGTAATATTATTTACAAACACACTATTTTTTATGAAGGTTGAAATAGGAAAAAAAAACACCAAAACTTTAAATGGCTTTTTCTCCCCTTAAACGTGCGAATTCGGCGTTTTTACGATTTAATTTTAAGGCTTGGTAGATCTCTCGCTTTGACCGTTCACTGTGCCCACAATTTCCATCCGATTGTCAAAATTTTGGTCTCATTTTGTAGCTGCCAGTCTATTCTTTACGACAAGTACAAATTTGTAATATTATTTACAAACACACTATTTTTTATGAAGGTTGAAATAGGAAAAAAAAAACACCAAAACTGTAAATGGCTTTTTCTCCCCTTAAACGTGCGAATTCGGCGTTTTTACGATTTAATTTTAAGGCTTGGTAGATCTCTCGCTTTGACCGTTCACTGTGCCCACAATTTCCATCCGATTGTCAAAATTTTGGTCTCATTTTGTAGCTGCCAGTCTATTCTTTACGACAAGTACAAATTTGTAATATTATTTACAAACACACTCTTTTTTATGAAGGTTGAAATAGGAAAAAAAACACCAAAACTTTAAATGGCTTTTTCTCCCCTTAAACGTGCGAATTCGGCGTTTTTACAATTTAATTTTAAGGCTTGGTAGATCTCTCGCTTTAATCGTTCACTGTGCCCACAATTTCCATCCGATTGTCAAAATTTTGGTCTCATTTTGTAGCTGCCAGTCTATTCTTTACGACAAGTACAAATTTGTAATATTATTTACAAACACACTATTTTTTATGAAGGTTGAAATAGGAAAAAAAACACCAAAACTTTAAATGGCTTTTTCTACCCTTAAACGTGCGAATTCGGCGTTTTTACGATTTAATTTTAAGGCTTGGTAGATCTCTCGCTTTGACCGTTCACTGTGCCCACAATTTCCATCCGATTGTCAAAATTTTGGTCTCATTTTGTAGCTGCCAGTCTATTCTTTACGACAAGTACAAATTTGTGATATTATTTACAAACACACTATTTTTTATGAAGGTTGAAATAGGAAAAAAAACACCAAAACTTTAAATGGCTTTTTCTCCCCTTAAACGTGCGAATTCGGCGTTTTTACGATTTAATTTTAAGGCTTGGTAGATCTCTAGCTTTGACCGTTCACTGTGCCCACAATTTCCATCCGATTGTCAAAATTTTGGTCTCATTTTGCAGCTGCCAGTCTATTCTTTACGACAAGTACAAATTTGTGATATTATTTACAAACACACTATTTGTTATGAAGGTTGAAATAGGAAAAAAAACACCAAAACTTTAAATGGTTTTTTCTCCCCTTAAACGTGCGAATTCGGCGTTTTTAAGATTAAATTTTAAGGCTTGGTAGATCTCTCGCTTTGAATGTTCACTGTGCCCACAATTTCCATCCGGTTGTCAAAATTTTGGTCTATTTTGTAGCTGCCAGTCTATTCTTTACGACAAGTACAAATTTGTAATATTATTTACAAACACACTATTTTTTATGAAGGTTGAAATAAGAAAAAAAACACCAAAACTTTAAATGGCTTTTTCTCCCCTAAAACGTGCGAATTCGGCGTTTTGACGATTTAATTTTAAGGCTTGGTAGATCTCTCGCTTTGACCGTTCACTGTGCCCACAATTTCCATGCGATTGTCAAAACTTTGGTCTCATTTTGTAGCTGCCAATCTATTCTTTACGACAAGTACAAATTTGTAATATTATTTACAAACACACTATTTTTTATGAAGGTTGAAATAGGAAAAAAAACACCAAAACTTTAAATGGCTTTTTCTCCCCTTAAACGTGCGAATTCGGCGTTTTTACGATTTAATTTTAAGGCTTGGTAGATCTCTCGCTTTGACCGTTCACTGTGCCCACAATTTCCATCCGATTGTCAAAATTTTAGTCTAATTTTGTAGCTGCCAGTCTATTCTTTACGACAAGTACAAATTTGTAATATTATTTACAAACACACTATTTTTTATGAAGGTTGAAATAGGAAAAAAAACACCAAAACTTTAAATGGCTTTTTCTCCCCTTAAACGTGCGAATTTGGCAGTTTTACGATTTAATTTTAAGGCTTGGTAGATCTCTAGCTTTGACCGTTCACTGTGCCCACAATTTCCATCCGATTAACAAAATTTTGGTCTCATTTTGTAGCTGCCAGTCTAATCTTTACGACAAGTACATATTTGTAATATTATTTACAAACACACTATTTTTTATGAAGGTTGAAATAGGAAAAAATAACACCAAAACTTTAAATGGCTTTTTCTCCCCTTAAACGTGCGAATTCGGCGTTTTTACGATTTAATTTTAAGGCTTGGTAGATCTCTCGCTTTGACCGTTCACTGTGCCCACAATTTTCATCCGATTGTCAAAATTTTGGTCTCAGTTTGCAGCTGCCAGTCTATTCTTTACGACAAGTACAAATTTGTAATATTATTTACAAACACACTATTTTTTATGAAGGTTGAAATAGGAAAAAAAACACCAAAACTTTAAATGGCTTTTTCTCCCCTTAAACGTGCGAATTCGGCGTTTTTACGATTTAATTTTAAGGCTTGGTAGATCTCTCGCTTTGACCGTTCACTGTGCCCACAATTTCCATCCGATTGTCGAAATTTTGGTCTCATTTTATAGCTGCCAGTCTATTCTTTACGACAAGTACAAATTTGTAATATTATTTACAAACACACTATTTTTTATGAAGGTTGAAATAGGAAAAAAAACACCAAAACTTTAAATGGCTTTTTCTCCCCTTAAACGTGCGAATTCGGCGTTTTTACGATTTAATTTTAAGGCTTGGTAGATCTCTCGCTTTGATCGTTCACTGTGCCCACAATTACCATCCGATTGTCAAAATTTTGGTCTCATTTGTAGCTGCCAGTCTGTTCTTTACGATAAGTACAAATTTGTCATATTATTTACAAACACACTATTTTTTATGAAGGTTGAAATAGGAAAAAAAACACCAAAACTTTAAATGGCTTTTTCTCCCCTTAAACGTGCGAATTCGGCGTTTTTACGATTTAATTTTAAGGCTTGGTAGACCTCTCGCTTTGACCGTTCACTGTGCCCACAATTTCCATCCGATTGTCAAAATTTTGGTCTCATTTTGTAGCTGCCAGTCTATTCTTTACGACAAGTACAAATTTGTAATATTATTTACAAACACACTATTTTTTATGAAGGTTGAAATAGGAAAAAAAAACACCAAAACTTTAAATGGCTTTTTCTCCCCTTAAACGTGCGAATTCGGCGTTTTTACGATTTAATTTTAAGGCTTGGTAGATATCTCGCTTTGACCGTTCACTGTGCCCACAATTTCCATCTGATTGTCAAAATTTGTGTCTATTTTGTAGCTGCCAGTCTATTCTTTACGACAAGTACAAATTTGTAATATTATTTACGAACACACTATTTTTTATGAAGGTTGAAATAAGAAAAAAAACACCAAAACTTTAAATGGCTTTTTCTCCCCTTAAACGTGCGAATTCGGCGCTTTTACGATTTAATTTTAAGGCTTGGTAGATCTCTTGCTTTGACCGTTCACTGTGCCCACAATTTCCATCCGATTGTCAAAATTTCGGTCTCATTTTGTAGCTGCCAGTCTATTCTTTACGACAAGTACAAATTTGTAATATTATTTACAAACACACTTTTTTTTATGAAGGTTGAAATAGGAAAAAAAACACCAAAACTTTAAATGGCTTTTTCTCCCCTTAAACGTGCGAATTTGGCGTTTTTACGATTTAATTTTAAGGCTTGGTAGATCTCTCGCTTTGACCGTTCACTGTGCCCACAATTTCCATCCGATTGTCAAAATTTTGGTCTCATTTTGTAGCTGCCAGTCTATTCTTTACGACAAGTACAAATTTGTAATATTATTTACAAACACACTATTTTTTATGAAGGTTGAAATAGGAAAAAAAACACCAAAACTTTAAATGGCTTTTTCTCCCCTTAAACGTGCGAATTCGGCGTTTTTACGATTTAATTTTAAGGCTTGGTAGATCTCTCGCTTTGACCGTTCACTGTGCCCACAATTTCCATCCGATTGTCAAAATTTTGGTCTCATTTTGTAGCTGCCAGTCTATTCTTTACGACAAGTACAAATTTGTAATATTATTTACAAACACACTATTTTTTATGAAGGTTGAAATAGGAAAAAAAACACCAAAACTTTCAATGGCTTTTTCTCCCCTTAAACGTGCGAATTCGGCGTTTTTACGATTTAATTTTAAGGCTTGGTAGATCTCTCGCTTTGACCGTTCACTGTGCCCACAATTTCCATCCGATTATCAAAATTTTGGTCTCATTTTGTAGCTGCCAGTCTATTCTATACGACAAGTACAAATTTGTAATATTATTTACAAACACACTATTTTTTATGAAGGTTGAAATAGGAAAAAAAACACCAAAACTTTAAATGGCTTTTTCTCCCCTTAAACGTGCGAATTCGGCGTTTTTACGATTTAATTTTAAGGCTTGGTAGATCTCTCGCTTTAATCGTTCACTGTGCCCACAATTTCCATCCGATTGTCAAAATTTTTGTCTCATTTTGTAGCTGCCAGTCTATTCTTTACGACAAGTACAAATTTGTAATATTATTTACAAACACACTATTTTTTATGAAAGTTGAAATAGGAAAAAAAACACCAAAACTTTAAATGGCTTTTTCTCCCCTTAAACGTGCGAATTCGGCGTTTTTACGATTTAATTTTAAGGCTTGGTAGATCTCTCGCTTTGACCGTTCACTGTGCCCACAATTTCCATCCGATTGTCAAAATTTTGGTCTCATTTTGTAGCTGCCAGTCTATTCTTTACGACAAGTACAAATTTGTGATATTATTTACAAACACACTATTTTTTATGAAGGTTGAAATAGGAAAAAAAACACCAAAACTTTAAATGGCTTTTTCTCCCCTTAAACGTGCGAATTCGGCGTTTTTACGATTTAATTTTAAGGCTTGGTAGATCTCTCGCTTTGACCGTTCACTGTGCCCACAATTTCCATCCGATTGTCAAAATTTTGGTCTCATTTTGTAGCTGCCAGTCTATTCTTTACGACAAGTACAAATTTGTGATATTATTTACAAACACACTATTTGTTATGAAGGTTGAAATAGGAAAAAAAACACCAAAACTTTAAATGGTTTTTTCTCCCCTTAAACGTGCGAATTCGGCGTTTTTAAGATTAAATTTTAAGGCTTGGTAGATCTCTCGCTTTGAACGTTCACTGTGCCCACAATTTCCATCCGGTTGTCAAAATTTTGGTCTATTTTGTAGCTGCCAGTCTATTCTTTACGACAAGTACAAATTTGTAATATTATTTACAAACACACTATTTTTTATGAAGGTTGAAATAAGAAAAAAAACACCAAAACTTTAAATGGCTTTTTCTCCCCTTAAACGTGCGAATTCGGCGTTTTGACGATTTAATTTTAAGGCTTGGTAGATCTCTCGCTTTGACCGTTCACTGTGCCCACAATTTCCATCCGATTGTCAAAATTTTGGTCTCATTTTGTAGCTGCCAGTCTATTCTTAATGACAAGTACAAATTTGTAATATTATTTACAAACACACTATTTTTTATGAAGGTTGAAATAGGAAAAAAAACACCAAAACTTTAAATGGCTTTTTCTCCCCTTAAACGTGCGAATTTGGCGTTTTTACGATTTAATTTTAAGGCTTGGTAGATCTCTCGCTTTGACCGTTCACTGTGCCCACAATTTCCATGCGATTGTCAAAACTTTGGTCTCATTTTGTAGCTGCCAATCTATTCTTTACGACAAGTACAAATTTGTAATATTATTTACAAACACACTATTTTTTATGAAGGTTGAAATAGGAAAAAAAACACCAAAACTTTAAATGGCTTTTTCTCCCCTTAAACGTGCGAATTCGGCGTTTTTACGATTTAATTTTAAGGCTTGGTAGATCTCTCGCTTTGACCGTTCACTGTGCCCACAATTTCCATCCGATTGTCAAAATTTTGGTCTCATTTTGTAGCTGCCAGTCTATTCTTTACGACAAGTACAAATTTGTAATATTATTTACAAACACACTATTTTTTATGAAGGTTGAAATAGGAAAAAAAACACCAAAACTTTAAATGGCTTTTTCTCCCCTTAAACGTGCGAATTTGGCAGTTTTACGATTTAATTTTAAGGCTTGGTAGATCTCTAGCTTTGACCGTTCACTGTTCCCACAATTTCCATCCGATTAACAAAATTTTGGTCTCATTTTGTAGCTGCCAGTCTAATCTTTACGACAAGTACAAATTTGTAATATTATTTACAAACACACTATTTTTTATGAAGGTTGAAATAGGAAAAAATAACACCAAAACTTTAAATGGCTTTTTCTCCCCTTAAACGTGCGAATTCGGCGTTTTTACGATTTAATTTTAAGGCTTGGTAGATCTCTCGCTTTGACCGTTCACTGTGCCCACAATTTTCATCCGATTGTCAAAATTTTGGTCTCAGTTTGCAGCTGCCAGTCTATTCTTTACGACAAGTACAAATTTGTAATATTATTTACAAACACACTATTTTTTATGAAGGTTGAAATAGGAAAAAAAACACCAAAACTTTAAATGGCTTTTTCTCCCCTTAAACGTGCGAATTCGGCGTTTTTACGATTTAATTTTAAGGCTTGGTAGATCTCTCGCTTTGACCGTTCACTGTGCCCACAATTTCCATCCGATTGTCGAAATTTTGGTCTCATTTTGTAGCTGCCAGTCTATTCTTTACGACAAGTACAAATTTGTAATATTATTTACAAACACACTATTTTTTATGAAGGTTGAAATAGGAAAAAAAACACCAAAACTTTAAATGGCTTTTTCTCCCCTTAAACGTGCGAATTCGGCGTTTTTACGATTTAATTTTAAGGCTTGGTAGATCTCTCGCTTTGATCGTTCACTGTGCCCACAATTTCCATCCGATTGTCAAAATTTTGGTCTCATTTGTAGCTGCCAGTCTATTCTTTACGATAAGTACAAATTTGTCATATTATTTACAAACACACTATTTTTTATGAAGGTTGAAATAGGAAAAAAAACACCAAAACTTTAAATGGCTTTTTCTCCCCTTAAACGTGCGAATTCGGCGTTTTTACGATTTAATTTTAAGGCTTGGTAGATCTCTCGCTTTGACCGTTCACTGTGCCCACAATTTCCATCCGATTGTCAAAATTTTGGTCTCATTTTGTAGCTGCCAGTCTATTCTTTACGACAAGTACAAATTTGTAATATTATTTACAAACACACTATTTTTTATGAAGGTTGAAATAGGAAAAAAAACACCAAAACTTTAAATGGCTTTTTCTCCCCTTAAACGTGCGAATTCGGCGTTTTTACGATTTAATTTTAAGGCTTGGTAGATCTCTCGCTTTGACCGTTCACTGTGCCCACAATTTCCATCTGATTGTCAAAATTTGTGTCTATTTTGTAGCTGCCAGTCTATTCTTTACGACAAGTACAAATTTGTAATATTATTTACGAACACACTATTTTTTATGAAGGTTGAAATAAGAAAAAAAACACCAAAACTTTAAATGGCTTTTTCTCCCCTTAAACGTGCGAATTCGGCGCTTTTACGATTTAATTTTCAGGCTTGGTAGATCTCTTGCTTTGACCGTTCACTGTGCCCACAATTTCCATCCGATTGTCAAAATTTTGGTCTCATTTTGTAGCTGCCAGTCTATTCTTTACGACAAGTACAAATTTGTAATATTATTTACAAACACACTTTTTTTTATGAAGGTTGAAATAGGAAAAAAAACACCAAAACTTTAAATGGCTTTTTCTCCCCTTAAACGTGCGAATTTGGCGTTTTTACGATTTAATTTTAAGGCTTGGTAGATCTCTCGCTTTGACCGTTCACTGTGCCCACAATTTCCATCCGATTGTCAAAATTTTGGTCTCATTTTGTAGCTGCCAGTCTATTCTTTACGACAAGTACAAATTTTTAATATTATTTACAAACACACTATTTTTTATGAAGGTTGAAATAGGAAAAATAACACCAAAACTTTAAATGGCTTTTTCTCCCCTTAAACGTGCGAATTCGGCGTTTTTACGATTTAATTTTAAGGCTTGGTAGATCTCTCGCTTTGACCGTTCACTGTGCCCACAATTTCCATCCGATTGTCAAAATTTTGGTCTCATTTTGTAGCTGCCAGTCTATTCTTTACGACAAGTACAAATTTGTAATATTATTTACAAACAACTATTTTTTATGAAGGTTGAAATAGGAAAAAAAACACCAAAACTTTCAATGGCTTTTTCTCCCCTTAAACGTGCGAATTCGGCGTTTTTACGATTTAATTTTAAGGCTTGGTAGATCTCTCGCTTTGACCGTTCACTGTGCCCACAATTTCCATCCGATTGTCAAAATTTTGGTCTCATTTTGTAGCTGCCAGTCTATTCTATACGACAAGTACAAATTTGTAATATTATTTACAAACACACTATTTTTTATGAAGGTTGAAATAGGAAAAAAAACACCAAAACTTTAAATGGCTTTTTCTCCCCTTAAACGTGCGAATTCGGCGTTTTTACGATTTAATTTTAAGGCTTGGTAGATCTCTCGCTTTGACCGTTCATTGTGCCCACAATTTCCATCCGATTGTCAAAATTTTGGTCTCATTTTGTAGCTGCCAGTCTATTCTTTACGACAAGTACAAATTTGTAATATTATTTACAAACACACTATTTTTTATGAAGGTTGAAATAGGAAAAAAAACACCAAAACTTTAAATGGCTTTTTCTCCCCTTAAACGTGCGAATTCGGCGTTTTTACGATTTAATTTTAAGGCTTGGTAGATCTCTCGCTTTGACCGTTCACTGTGCCTACAATTTCCATCCGATTGTCAAAATTTTGGTCTCATTTTGTAGCTACCAGTCTATTCTTTACGACAAGTACAAATTTGTAATATTATTTACAAACACACTATTTTTTATGAAGGTTGAAATAGGAAAAAAACACCAAAACTTTAAATGGCTTTTTCTCCCCTTAAACATGCGAATTCGGCGTTTTTACGATTTAATTTTAAGGCTTGGTAGATCTCTCGATTTGACCGTTCACTGTGCCCACAATTTCCATCTGATTGTCAAAATTTTGGTCTCATTTTGTAGCTGCCAGTCTATTCTTTACGACAAGTACAAATTCGTAATATTATTTACAAACACACTATTTTTATGAAGGTTGAAATAGGAAAAAAAACACCAAAACTTTAAATGGCTTTTTCTCCCCTTAAACGTGCGAATTCGGCGTTTTTACGATTTAACTTTAAGGTTTGGTAGATCTCTTGCTTTGACCGTTCACTGTGCCCACAATTTCCATCCGATTGTCAAAATTTTGGTCTCATTTTGTAGCTGCCAGTCTATTCTTTACGACAAATACAAATTTGTAATATTATTTACAAACACACTATTTTTTATGAAGGTTGAAATAGGAAAAAAACCCACCAAAACTTTAAATGGCTTTTTCTCCCCTTAAACGTGCGAATTCGGCGTTTTTACGATTTAATTCTAAGGCTTGGTAGATCTCTCGCTTTGACCGTTCACTGTGCCCACAATTTCCATCCGATTGTCAAAATTTTGGTCTCATTTTGTAGCTGCCAGTCTATTCTTTACGACAAGTACAAATTTGTAATATTATTTGCAAACACACTATTTTTTATGAAGGTTGAAATAGGAAAAAAAACACCAAAACTTTAAATGGCTTTTTCTCCCCTTAAACGTGCGAATTCGGCGTTTTTACGATTTAATTTTAAGGCTTGATAGATCTCTCGCTGTGACCGTTCACTGTGCCCACAATTTCCATCCGATTGTCAAAATTTTGGTCTCATTTGTAGCTGCCAGTCTATTCTTTACGACAAGTACAAATTTGTAATATTATTTACAAACACACTATTTTTTATGAAGGTTTAAATAGGAAAAAAAACACCAAAACTTTAAATGGCTTTTTCTCCCCTTAAACGTGCGAATTCGGCGTTTTTACGATTTAATTTTAAGGCTTGGTAGATCTCTCGCTTTGACCGTTCACTGTGCCCACAATTTCCATCCGATTGTAAAAATTTTGGTCTCATTTTGTAGCTGCCAGTCTATTCTTTACGACAAGTACAAATTTGTAATATTATTTACAAACACACTATTTTTTATGAAGGTTGAAATAGGAAAAAAAACACCAAAACTTTAAATGGCTTTTTCTCCCCTTAAACGTGCGAATTCGGCGTTTTTACGATTTAATTTTAAGGCTTGGTAGATCTCTCGCTTTGACCGTTCACTGTGCCCACAATTTCCATCCGATTGTCAAAATTTTGGTCTCATTTTGTAGCTGCCAGTCTATTGTTTACGACAAGTACAAATTTGTAATATTATTTACAAACACACTATTTTTTATGAAGGTTGAAATAGGAAAAAAAACACCAAAACTTTAAATGGCTTTTTCTCCCCTTCAACGTGCGAATTCGGCGTTTTTACGATTTAATTTTAAGGCTTGGTAGATCTCTCGCTTTGACCGTTCACTGTGCCCACAATTTCCATCCGATTGTCAAAATTTTGGTCTCATTTTGTAGCTGCCAGTCTATTCGTTACGACAAGTACAAATTTGTAATATTATTTACAAACACACTATTTTTTATGAAGGTTGAAATAGGAAAAAAAACACCAAAACTTTAAATGGCTTTTTCTCCCCTTAAACGTGCGAATTCGGCGTTTTTACGATTTAATTTTAAGGCTTGGTAGATCTCTCGCTTTGACCGTTCACTGTGCCCACAATTTCCATCTGATTGTCAAAATTTTGGTCTCATTTTGTAGCTGCCAGTCTATTCTTTACGACAAGTACAAATTTGTAATATTATTTACAAACACACTATTTTTATGAAGGTTGAAATAGGAAAAACAACACCAAAACTTTAAATGGCTTTTTCTCCCCTTAAACGTGCGAATTCGGCGTTTTTACGATTTAATTTTAAGGCTTGGTAGATCTCTCGCTTTGACCGTTCACTGTGCCCACAATTTCCATCCGATTGTCAAAATTTTGGTCTCATTTTGTAGCTGCCAGTCTATTCTTTACGACAAGTACAAATTTGTAATATTATTTACAAACACACTATTTTTTATGAAGGTTGAAATAGGAAAAAAAACACCAAAACTTTAAATGGCTTTTTCTCCCCTTAAACGTGCAAATTCGGCGTTTTTACGATTTAATTCTAAGGCTTGGTAGATCTCTCGCTTTGACCGTTCACTGTGCCCACAATTTCCATCCGATTGTCAAAATTTTGGTCTCATTTTGTAGCTGCCAGTCTATTCTTTACGACAAGTACAAATTTGTAATATTATTTACAAACACACTATATTTTATGAAGGTTGAAATAGGAAAAAAAACACCAAAACTTTAAATGGCTTTTTCTCCCCTTAAACGTGCGAATTCGGCATTTTTACGATTTAATTTTAAGGCTTGGTAGATCTCTCGCTTTGACCGTTCACTGTGCCCACAATTTCCATCCGATTGTCAAAATTTTGGTCTCATTTTGTAGCTGCCAGTCTATTCTTTACGACAAGTACAAATTTGTAATATTATTTACAAACACACTATTTTTTATGAGGGTTGAAATAGGAAAAAAAACACCAAAACTTTAAATGGCTTTTTCTCCCCTTAAACGTGTGAATTCGGCGTTTTTACGATTTAATTTTAAGGCTTGGTAGATCTCTCGCTTTGACCGTTCACTGTGCCCACAATTTCCATCCGATTGTAAAAATTTTGGTCTCATTTTGTAGCTGCCAGTCTATTCTTTACGACAAGTACAAATTTGTAATATTATTTACAAACACACTATTTTTTATGAAGGTTGAAATAGGAAAAAAAACACCAAAACTTTAAATGGCTTTTTCTCCCCTTAAACGTGCGAATCCGGCGTTTTTACGATTTAATTTTAAGGCTTGGTAGATCTCTCGCTTTGACCGTTCACTGTGCCCACAATTTCCATCCGATTGTCAAAATTTTGGTCTCATTTTGTAGCTGCCAGTCTATTCTTTACGACAAGTACAAATTTGTAATATTATTTACAAACACACTATTTTTTATGAAGGTTGAAATAAGAAAAAAAACACCAAAATTTTCAATGGCTTTTTCTCCCCTTAAACGTGCGAATTCGGCGTTTTTACGATTTAATTTTAAGGCTTGGTAGATCTCTCGCTTTGACCGTTCACTGTGCCCACAATTTCCATCCGATTGTCAAAATTTTGGTCTCATTTTGTAGCTAACAGTCCATTTTTTACGACAAGTACAAATTTGTAATATTATTTACAAACACACTATTTTTTATGAAGGTTGAAATAGGAAAAAAAACACCAAAACTTTAAATGGCTTTTTCTCCCCTTCAACGTGCGAATTCGGCGTTTTTACGATTTAATTTTAAGGCTTGGTAGATCTCTCGCTTTGACCGTTCACTGTGCCCACAATTTCCATCCGATTGTCAAAATTTTGGTCTCATTTTGTAGCTGCCAGTCTATTCTTTACGACAAGTACAAATTTGTAATATTATTTACAAACAACTATTTTTTATGAAGGTTGAAATAGGAAAAAAAACACCAAAACTTTAAATGGCTTTTTCTCCCCTTAAACGTGCGAATTCGGCGTTTTTACGATTTAATTTTAAGGCTTGGTAGATCTCTCGCTTTGACCGTTCACTGTGCCCACAATTTCCATCCGATTGTCAAAATTTTGGTCTCATTTTGTAGCTGCCAGTCTATTCTTTACGACAAGTACAAATTTGTAATATTATTTAAAAACACACTATTTTTTATGAAGGTTGAAATAGGAAAAAAAACACCAAAACTTTAAATGGCTTTTTCTCCCCTTAAACGTGCGAATTCGGCGTTTTTACGATTTAATTTTAAGGCTTGGTAGATCTCTCGCTTTGACCGTTCACTGTGCCCACAATTTCCATCTGATTGTCAAAATTTTGGTCTCGTTTTGTAGCTGCCAGTCTATTTTTTACGACAAGTACAAATTTGTAATATTATTTGCAAACACACTATTTTTTCTGAAGGTTGAAATAGGAAAAAAACACCAAAACTTTAAATGGCTTTTTCTCCCCTTAAACGTGCGAATTCGGCGTTTTTACGATTTAATTTTAAGGCTTGGTAGATCTCTCGCTTTGACCGTTCACTGTGCCCACAATTTCCATCCGATTGTCAAAATTTTGGTCTCATTTTGTAGCTGCCAGCCTATTTGTTACGACAAGTACAAATTTGTGATATTATTTACAAACACACTATTTTTTATGAAGGTTGAAATAGGAAAAAAAACACCAAAACTTTCAATGGCTTTTTCTCCCCTTAAACGTGCGAATTCGGCGTTTTTACGATTTAATTTTAAGGCTTGGTAGATCTCTCGCTTTGACCGTTCACTGTGCCCACAATTTCCATCCGATTGTCAAAATTTTGGTCTCATTTTGTAGCTGCCAGTCTATTCTTTACGACAAGTACAAATTTGTAATATTATTTACAAACACACTTTTTTTTATGAAGGTTGAAATAGGAAAAAAAACACCAAAACTTTAAATGGCTTTTTCTCCCCTTAAACGTGCGAATTCGGCGTTTTTACGATTTAATTTTAAGGCTTGGTAGATCTCTCGCTTTGACCGTTCACTGTGCCCACAATTTCCATCCGATTGTCAAAATTTTGGCCTCATTTTGTAGCTGCCAGTCTATTCTTTACGACAAGTACAAATTTGTAATATTATTTACAAACACACTATTTTTTATGAAGGTTGAAATAGGAAAAAAAACACCAAAACTTTAAATGGCTTTTTCTCCCCTTAAACGTGCGAATTTGGCGTTTTTACGATTTAATTTTAAGGCTTGGTAGATCTCTCGCTTTGACCGTTCACTGTGCCCACAATTTCCATCCGATTGTCAAAATTTTGGTCTCATTTTGTAGCTGCCAGTCTATTGTTTACGACAAGTACAAATTTGTTATATTATTTACAAACAACTATTTTTTATGAAGGTTGAAATAGGAAAAAAAAACACCAAAACTTTAAATGGCTTTTTCTCCCCTTAAACGTGCGAATTTGGCGTTTTTACGATTTAATTTTAAGGCTTGGTAGATCTCTCGCTTTGACCGTTCACTGTGCCCACAATTTCCATCCGATTGTCAAAATTTTGGTCTCATTTTGTAGCTGCCAGTCTATTCTTTACGACAAGTACAAATTTGTAATATTATTTACAAACAACTATTTTTTATGAAGGTTGAAATAGGAAAAAAAACACCAAAACTTTAAATGGCTTTTTCTCCCCTTAAACGTGCGAATTCGGCGTTTTTACGATTTAATTTTAAGGCTTGGTAGATCTCTCGCTTTGACCGTTCACTGTGCCCACAATTTAAATCCGATTGTCAAAATTTTGGCCTCATTTTGTAGCTGCCAGTCTATTCTTTACGACAAGTACAAATTTGTAATATTATTTACAAACACACTATTTTTTATGAAGGTTGAAATAGGAAAAAAAACACCAAAACTTTAAATGGCTTTTTCTCCCCTTAAACGTGCGAATTCGGCGTTTTTACGATTTAATTTTAAGGCTTGGTAGATCTCTCGCTTTGACCGTTCACTGTGCCCACAATTTCCATCCGATTGTCAAAATTTTGGTTTCATTTTGTAGCTGCCAGTCTATTCTTTACGACAAGTACAAATTTGTAATATTATTTACAAACACACTATTTTTTATGAAGGTTGAAATAGGAAAAAAAACACCAAAACTTTAAATGGCTTTTTCTCCCCTTAAACGTGCGAATTCGGCGTTTTTACGATTTAATTTTAAGGCTTGGTAGATCTCTCGCTTTGACCGTTCACTGTGCCTACAATTTCCATCCGATTGTCAAAATTTTGGTCTCATTTTGTAGCTGCCAGTCTATTCGTTACGACAAGTACAAATTTGTAATATTATTTACAAACACACTATTTTTTATGAAGGTTGAAATAGGAAAAAAACACCAAAACTTTAAATGGCTTTTTCTCCCCTTAAACGTGCGAATTCGGCGTTTTTACGATTTAATTTTAAGGCTTGGTAGATCTCTCGCTTTGACCGTTCACTGTGCCCACAATTTCCATCTGATTGTCAAAATTTTGGTCTCATTTTGTAGCTGCCAGTCTATTCTTTACGACAAGTACAAATTTGTAATATTATTTACAAACACACTATTTTTATGAAGGTTGAAATAGGAAAAAAAACACCAAAACTTTAAATGGCTTTTTCTCCCCTTAAACGTGCGAATTCGGCGTTTTTACGATTTAATTTTAAGGCTTGGTAGATCTCTTGCTTTGACCGTTCACTGTGCCCACAATTTCCATCCGATTGTCAAAATTTTGGTCTCATTTTGTAGCTGCCAGTCTATTCTTTACGACAAGTACAAATTTGTAATATTATTTACAAACACACTATTTTTTATGAAGGTTGAAATAGGAAAAAAAAACACCAAAACTTTAAATGGCTTTTTCTCCCCTTAAACGTGCGAATTCGGCGTTTTTACGATTTAATTCTAAGGCTTGGTAGATCTCTCGCTTTGACCGTTCACTGTGCCCACAATTTCCATCCGATTGTCAAAATTTTGGTCTCATTTTGTAGCTGCCAGTCTATTCTTTACGACAAGTACAAATTTGTAATATTATTTACAAACACACTATATTTTATGAAGGTTGAAATAGGAAAAAAAACACCAAAACTTTAAATGGCTTTTTCTCCCCTCAAACGTGCGAATTCGGCGTTTTTACGATTTAATTTTAAGGCTTGGTAGATCTCTCGCTTTGACCGTTCACTGTGCCCACAATTTCCATCCGATTGTCAAAATTTTGGTCTCATTTGTAGCTGCCAGTCTATTCTTTACGACAAGTACAAATTGGTAATATTATTTACAAACACACTATTTTTTATGAAGGTTGAAATAGGAAAAAAAAACCAAAACTTTAAATGGCTTTTTCTCCCCTTAAACGTGTGAATTCGGCGTTTTTACGATTTAATTTTAAGGCTTGGTAGATCTCTCGCTTTGACCGTTCACTGTGCCCACAATTTCCATCCGATTGCAAAAATTTTGGTCTCATTTTGTAGCTGCCAGTCTATTCTTTACGACAAGTACAAATTTGTAATATTATTTACAAACACACTATTTTTTATGAAGGTTGAAATAGGAAAAAAAACACCAAAACTTTAAATGGCTTTTTCTCCCCTTAAACGTGCGAATTCGGCGTTTTTACGATTTAATTTTAAGGCTTGGTAGATCTCTCGCTTTGACCGTTCACTGTGCCCACAATTTCCATCCGATTGTCAAAATTTTGGTCTCATTTTGTAGCTGCCAGTCTATTCTTTACGACAAGTACAAATTTGTAATATTATTTACAAACACACTATTTTTTATGAAGGTTGAAATAGGAAAAAAAACACCAAAACTTTAAATGGCTTTTTCTCCCCTTAAACGTGCGAATTCGGCGTTTTTACGATTTAATTTTAAGGCTTGGTAGATCTCTCGCTTTGACCGTTCACTGTGCCCACAATTTCCATCCGATTGTCAAAATTTTGGTTTCATTTTGTAGCTGCCAGTCTATTCTTTACGACAAGTACAAATTTGTAATATTATTTACAAACACACTATTTTTTATGAAGGTTGAAATAGATAAAAAAACACCAAAACTTTAAATGGCTTTTTCTCCCCTTAAACGTGCGAACTCGGCGTTTTTACGATTTAATTTTAAGGCTTGGTAGATCTCTCGCTTTGACCGTTCACTGTGCCCACAATTTCCATCCGATTGTCAAAATTTTGGTCTCGTTTTGTAGCTGCCAGTCTATTCGTTACGACAAGTACAAATTTGTAATATTATTTACAAACACACTATTTTTTATGAAGGTTGAAATAGGAAAAAAAACACCAAAACTTTAAATGGCTTTTTCTCCCCTTAAACGTGCGAATTCGGCGTTTTTACGATTTAATTTTAAGGCTTGGTAGATCTCTCGCTTTGACCGTTCACTGTGCCCACAATTTCCATCTGATTGTCAAAATTTTGGTCTCATTTTGTAGCTGCCAGTCTATTCTTTACGACAAGTACAAATTTGTAATATTATTTACAAACACACTATTTTTATGAAGGTTGAAATAGGAAAAAAAACACCAAAACTTTAAATGGCTTTTTCTCCCCTTAAACGTGCGAATTCGGCATTTTTACGATTTAATTTTAAGGCTTGGTAGATCTCTCGCTTTGACCGTTCACTGTGCCCACAATTTCCATCCGATTGTCAAAATTTTGGTCTCATTTTGTAGCTGCCAGTCTATTCTTTACGACAAGTACAAATTTGTAATATTATTTACAAACACACTATTTTTTATGAAGGTTGAAATAGGAAAAAAAACACCAAAACTTTAAATGGCTTTTTCTCCCCTTAAACGTGTGAATTCGGCGTTTTTACGATTTAATTCTAAGGCTTGGTAGATCTCTCGCTTTGACCGTTCACTGTGCCCACAATTTCCATCCGATTGTCAAAATTTTGGTCTCATTTTGTAGCTGCCAGTCTATTCTTTACGACAAGTACAAATTTGTAATATTATTTACAAACACACTATATTTTATGAAGGTTGAAATAGGAAAAAAAACACCAAAACTTTAAATGGCTTTTTCTCCCCTTAAACGTGCGAATTCGGCGTTTTTACGATTTAATTTTAAGGCTTGGTAGATCTCTCGCTTTGACCGTTCACTGTGCCCACAATTTCCATCCGATTGTCAAAATTTTGGTCTCATTTTGTAGCTGCCAGTCTATTCTTTACGACAAGTACAAATTTGTAATATTATTTACAAACACACTATTTTTTATGAAGGTTGAAATAGGAAAAAAAACACCAAAACTTTAAATGGCTTTTTCTCCCCTTAAACGTGTGAATTCGGCGTTTTTACGATTTAATTTTAAGGCTTGGTAGATCTCTCGCTTTGACCGTTCACTGTGCCCACAATTTCCATCCGATTGTAAAAATTTTGGTCTCATTTTGTAGCTGCCAGTCTATTCTTTACGACAAGTACAAATTTGTAATATTATTTACAAACACACTATTTTTTATGAAGGTTGAAATAGGAAAAAAAACACCAAAACTTTCAATGGCTTTTTCTCCCCTTAAACGTGCGAATTCGGCGTTTTTACGATTTAATTTTAAGGCTTGGTAGATCTCTCGCTTTGACCGTTCACTGTGCCCACAATTTCCATCCGATTGTCAAAATTTTGGTCTCATTTTGTAGCTGCCAGTCTATTCTTTACGACAAGTACAAATTTGTAATATTATTTACAAACACACTATTTTTTATGAAGGTTGAAATAAGAAAAAAAACACCAAAATTTTAAATGGCTTTTTCTCCCCTTAAACGTGCGAATTCGGCGTTTTTACGATTTAATTTTAAGGCTTGGTAGATCTCTCGCTTTGACCGTTCACTGTGCCCACAATTTCCATCCGATTGTCAAAATTTTTGTCTCATTTTGTAGCTGCCAGTCTATTCTTTACGACAAGTACAAATTTGTAATATTATTTACAAACACACTATTTTTTATGAAGGTTGAAATAGGAAAAAAAAACACCAAAACTTTAAATGGCTTTTTCTCCCCTTCAACGTGCGAATTCGGCGTTTTTACGATTTAATTTTAAGGCTTGGTAGATCTCTCGCTTTGACCGTTCACTGTGCCCACAATTTCCATCCGATTGTCAAAATTTTGGTCTCATTTTGTAGCTGCCAGTCTATTCTTTACGACAAGTACAAATTTGTAATATTATTTACAAACAACTATTTTTTATGAAGGTTGAAATAGGAAAAAAAACACCAAAACTTTAAATGGCTTTTTCTCCCCTTAAACGTGCGAATTCGGCGTTTTTACGATTTAATTTTAAGGCTTGGTAGATCTCTCGCTTTGACCGTTCACTGTGCCCACAATTTCCATCCGATTGTCAAAATTTTGGTCTCATTTTGTAGCTGCCAGTCTATTCTTTACGACAAGTACAAATTTGTAATATTATTTACAAACACACTATTTTTTATGAAGGTTGAAATAAGAAAAAAAACACCAAAATTTTAAATGGCTTTTTCTCCCCTTAAACGTGCGAATTCGGCGTTTTTACGATTTAATTTTAAGGCTTGGTAGATCTCTCGCTTTGACCGTTCACTGTGCCCACAATTTTCATCCGATTGTCAAAATTTTGGCCTCATTTTGTAGCTGCCAGTCTATTCTTTACGACAAGTACAAATTTGTAATATTATTTACAAACACACTATTTTTTATGAAGGTTGAAATAGGAAAAAAAACACCAAAACTTTAAATGGCTTTTTCTCCCCTTCAACGTGCGAATTCGGCGTTTTTACGATTTAATTTTAAGGCTTGGTAGATCTCTCGCTTTGACCGTTCACTGTGCCCACAATTTCCATCCGATTGTCAAAATTTTGGTCTCATTTTGTAGCTGCCAGTCTATTCTTTACGACAAGTACAAATTTGTAATATTATTTACAAACAACTATTTTTTATGAAGGTTGAAATAGGAAAAAAAACACCAAAACTTTAAATGGCTTTTTCTCCCCTTAAACGTGCGAATTCGGCGTTTTTACGATTTAATTTTAAGGCTTGGTAGATCTCTCGCTTTGACCGTTCACTGTGCCCACAATTTCCATCCGATTGTCAAAATTTTGGTCTCATTTTGTAGCTGCCAGTCTATTCTTTACGACAAGTACGAATTTGTAATATTATTTAAAAACACACTATCTTTTATGAAGGTTGAAATAGGAGAAAAAACACCAAAACTTTAAATGGCTTTTTCTCCCCTTAAACGTGCGAATTCGGCGTTTTTACGATTTAATTTTAAGGCTTGGTAGATCTCTCGCTTTGACCGTTCACTGTGCCCACAATTTCCATCTGATTGTCAAAATTTTGGTGTCATTTTGTAGCTGCCAGTCTATTCTTTACGACAAGTACAAATTTGTAATATTATTTGCAAACACACTATTTTTTCTGAAGGTTGAAATAGGAAAAAAACACCAAAACTTTAAATGGCTTTTTCTCCCCTTAAACGTGCGAATTCGGCGTTTTTACGATTTAATTTTAAGGCTTGGTAGATCTCTCGCTTTGACCGTTCACTGTGCCCACAATTTCCATCCGATTGTCAAAATTTTGGTCTCATTTTGTAGCTGCCAGTCTATTCTTTACGACAAGTACAAATTTGTGATATTATTTACAAACACACTATTTTTTATGAAGGTTGAAATAGGAAAAAAAACACCAAAACTTTAAATGGCTTTTTCTCCCCTTAAACGTGCGAATTCGGCGTTTTTACGATTTAATTTTAAGGCTTGGTAGATCTCTCGCTTTGACCGTTCACTGTGCCCACAATTTCCATCCGATTGTCAAAATTTTGGTCTCATTTTGTAGCTGCCAGTCTATTCTTTACGACAAGTACAAATTTGTAATATTATTTACAAACACACTATTTTTTATGAAGGTTGAAATAGGAAAAAACACCAAAACTTTAAATGGCTTTTTCCCCCCTTAAACGTGCCAATTCGGCGTTTTTACGATTTAATTTTAAGGCTTGGTAGATCTCTCGCTTTGACCGTTCACTGTGCCCACAATTTCCATCCGATTGTCAAAATTTTGGTCTCATTTTGTAGCTGCCAGTCTATTCTTTACGACAAGTACAAATTTGTAATATTATTTAAAAACACACTATCTTTTATGAAGGTTGAAATAGGAAAAAAAACACCAAAACTTTAAATGGCTTTTTCTCCCCTTCAACGTGCGAATTCGGCGTTTTTACGATTTAATTTTAAGGCTTGGTAGATCTCTCGCTTTGACCGTTCACTGTGCCCACAATTTCCATCCGATTGTCAAAATTTTGGTCTCATTTTGTAGCTGCCAGTCTATTCTTTACGACAAGTACAAATTTGTAATATTATTTACAAACAACTATTTTTTATGAAGGTTGAAATAGGAAAAAAACACCAAAACTTTAAATGGCTTTTTCTCCCCTTAAACGTGCGAATTCGGCGTTTTTACGATTTAATTTTAAGGCTTGGTAGATCTCTCGCTTTGACCGTTCACTGTGCCCACAATTTCCATCCGATTGTCAAAATTTTGGCCTCATTTTGTAGCTGCCAGTCTATTCTTTACGACAAGTACAAATTTGTAATATTATTTACAAACACACTATTTTTTATGAAGGTTGAAATAGGAAAAAAAACACCAAAACTTTAAATGGCTTTTTCTCCCCTTAAACGTGCGAATTTGGCGTTTTTACGATTTAATTTTAAGGCTTGGTAGATCTCTCGCTTTGACCGTTCACTGTGCCCACAATTTCCATCCGATTGTCAAAATTTTGGTCTCATTTTGTAGCTGCCAGTCTATTCTTTACGACAAGTACAAATTTGTAATATTATTTACAAACACACTATTTTTTATGAAGGTTGAAATAGGAAAAAAAACACCAAAACTTTAAATGGCTTTTTCTCCCCTTAAACGTGCGAATTTGGCGTTTTTACGATTTAATTTTAAGGCTTGGTAGATCTCTCGCTTTGACCGTTCACTGTGCCCACAATTTCCATCCGATTGTCAAAATTTTGGTCTCATTTTGTAGCTGCCAGTCTATTCTTTACGACAAGTACAAGTTTGTAATATTATTTAAAAACACACTATCTTTTATGAAGGTTGAAATAGGAAAAAAAACACCAAAACTTTAAATGGCTTTTTCTCCCCTTAAACGTGCGAATTCGGCGTTTTTACGATTTAATTTTAAGGCTTGGTAGATCTCTCGCTTTGACCGTTCACTGTGCCCACAATTTCCATCCGATTGTCAAAATTTTGGTCTCATTTTGTAGCTGCCAGTCTATTCTTTACGACAAGTACAAATTTGTAATATTATTCACAAACACACTATTTTTTCTGAAGGTTGAAATAGGAAAAAAACACCAAAACTTTAAATGGCTTTTTCTCCCCTTAAACTTGCGAATTCGGCGTTTTTACGATTTAATTTTAAGGCTTGGTAGATCTCTCGCTTTGACCGTTCACTGTGCCCACAATTTCCATCCGATTTTCAAAATTTTGGTCTCATTTTGTAGCTGCCAGTCTATTTGTTACGACAAGTACAAATTTGTGATATTATTTACAAACACACTATTTTTTATGAAGGTTGAAATAGGAAAAAAACACCAAAACTTTAAATGGCTTTTTCTCCCCTTAAACGTGCGAATTCGGCGTTTTTACGATTTAATTTTAAGGCTTGGTAGATCTCTCGCTTTGACCGTTCACTGTGCCCACAATTTCCATCCGGTTGTCAAAATTTTGGTCTCATTTTGTAGCTGCCAGTCTATTCTTTACGACAAGTATATATTTGTAATATTATTTACAAACACACTATTTTTTATGAATGTTGAAATAGGAAAAAAAACACCAAACTTTAAATGGCTTTTTCTCCCCTTAAACGTGCGAATTCGGCGTTTTTACGATTTAATTTTAAGGCTTGGTAGATCTCTCGCTTTGACCGTTCACTGTGCCCACAATTTCCATCCGATTGTCAAAATTTTGGTCTCATTTTGTAGCTGCCAGTCTATTCTTTACGACAAGTACAAACTTGTAATATTATTTACAAACACACTATTTTTTATGAAGGTTGAAATAGGAAAAAAAACACCAAAACTTTAAATGGCTTTTTCTCCCCTTAAACGTGCGAATTCGGCGTTTTTACGATTTAATTTTAAGGCTTGGTAGATCTCTCGCTTTGACCGTTCACTGTGCCCACAATTTCCATCCGATTGTCAAAATTTTGGTCTCATTTTGTAGCTGCCAGTCTATTCTTTACGACATGTACAAATTTGTAATATTATTTACAAACACACTATTTTTTATGAAGGTTGAAATAGGAAAAAAAAACACCAAAACTTTAAATGGCTTTTTCTCCCCTTAAACGTGCGAATTTGGCGTTTTTACGATTTAATTTTAAGGCTTGGTAGATCTCTCGCTTTGACCGTTCACTGTGCCCACAATTTCCATCCGATTGTCAAAATTTTGGTCTCATTTTGTAGCTGCCAGTCTATTCTTTACGACAAGTACAAATTTGTAATATTATTTACAAATACACTATTTTTTATGAAGGTTCAAATAGGAAAAAAAACACCAAAACTTTAAATGGCTTTTTCTCCCCTTAAACGTGCGAATTCGGCGTTTTTACGATTTAATTTGAAGGCTTGGTAGATCTCTCGCTTTGACCGTTCACTGTGCCCACAATTTCCATCCGATTGTCAAAATTTTGGTCTCATTTTGTAGCTGCCAGTCTATTCGTTACGACAAGTACAAATTTGTAATATTATTTACAAACACACTATTTTTTATGAAGGTTGAAATAGGAAAAAAAACACCAAAACTTTAAATGGCTTTTTCTCCCCTTAAACGTGCGAATTCGGCGTTTTTACGATTTAATTTTAAGGCTTGGTAGATCTCTCGCTTTGACCGTTCACTGTGCCCACAATTTCCATCCGATTGTCAAAATTTTGGTCTCATTTTGTAGCTGCCAGTCTATTCTTAATGGCAAGTACAAATTTGTAATATTATTTACAAACACACTATTTTTTATGAAGGTTGAAATAGGAAAAAAAACACCAAAACTTTAAATGGCTTTTTCTCCCCTTAAACGTGCGAATTCGGCGTTTTTACGATTTAATTTTAAGGCTTGGTAGATCTCTCGCTTTGACCGTTCACTGTGCCCACAATTTCCATCCGATTGTCGAATTTTTGGTCTCATTTTGTAGCTGCCAGTCTATTCTTTACGACAAGTACAAATTTGTAATATTATTTACAAACACACTATTTTTTATGAAGGTTGAAATAGGAAAAAAAAACACCAAAACTTTAAATGGCTTTTTCTCCCCTTAAACGTGCGAATTTGGCGTTTTTACGATTTAATTTTAAGGCTTGGTAGATCTCTCGCTTTGACCGTTCACTGTGCCCACAATTTCCATCCGATTGTCAAAATTTTGGTCTCATTTTGTAGCTGCCAGTCTATTCTTTACGACAAGTACAAATTTGTAATATTATATACAAATACACTATTTTTTATGAAGGTTGAAATAGGAAAAAAAACACCAAAACTTTAAATGGCTTTTTCTCCCCTTAAACGTGCGAATTCGGCGTTTTTACGATTTAATTTTAAGGCTTGGTAGATCTCTCGCTTTGACTGTTCACTGTGCCCACAATTTCCATCCGATTGTCAAAATTTTGGTCTCATTTTGTAGCTGCCAGTCTATTTGTTACGACAAGTACAAATTTGTGATATTATTTACAAACACACTATTTTTTATGAAGGTTGAAATAGGAAAAACAACACCAAAACTTTAGATGGCTTTTTCTCCCCTTAAACGTGCGAATTCGGCGTTTTTACGATTTAATTTTAAGGCTTGGTAGATCTCTCGCTTTGACCGTTCACTGTGCCCACAATTTCCATCCGATTGTCAAAATTTTGGTCTCATTTTGTAGCTGCCAGTCTATTTGTTACGACAAGTACAAATTTGTAATATTATTTACAAACACACTATTTTTTATGAAGGTTGAAATAGGAAAGAAAACACCAAAACTTTAAATTGCTTTTTCTCCCCTCAAACGTGCGAATTCGGCGTTTTTACGATTTAATTTTAAGGCTTGGTAGATCTCTCGCTTTGACCGTTCACTGTGCCCACAATTTCCATCCGATTGTCAAAATTTTGGTCTCATTTTGTAGCTGCCAGTCTATTCTTTTCGACAAATACAAATTTGTAATATTATTTACAAACACACTATTTTTTATGAAGGTTGAAATAGGGGAAAAAAAACACCAAAACTTTAAATGGCTTTTTCTCCCCTTAAACGTGCGAATTTGGCGTTTTTACGATTTAATTTTAAGGCTTGGTAGATCTCTCGCTTTGACCGTTCACTGTGCCCACAATTTCCATCCGATTGTCAAAATTTTGGTCTCATTTTGTAGCTGCCAGTCTATTCTTTACGACAAGTACAAATTTGTAATATTATATACAAATACACTATTTTTTATGAAGGTTGAAATAGGAAAAAAAACACCAAAACTTTAAATGGCTTTTTCTCCCCTTAAACGTGCGAATTCGGCGTTTTTACGATTTAATTTTAAGGCTTGGTAGATCTCTCGCTTTGACTGTTCACTGTGCCCACAATTTCCATCCGATTGTCAAAATTTTGGTCTCATTTTGTAGCTGCCAGTCTATTTTTTACGACAAGTACAAATTTGTGATATTATTTACAAACACACTATTTTTTATGAAGGTTGAAATAGGAAAAACAACACCAAAACTTTAGATGGCTTTTTCTCCCCTTAAACGTGCGAATTCGGCGTTTTTACGATTTAATTTTAAGGCTTGGTAGATCTCTCGCTTTGACCGTTCACTGTGCCCACAATTTCCATCCGATTGTCAAAATTTTGGTCTCATTTTGTAGCTGCCAGTCTATTTGTTACGACAAGTACAAATTTGTAATATTATTTACAAACACACTATTTTTTATGAAGGTTGAAATAGGAAAAAAAACACCAAAACTTTAAATGGCTTTTTCTCCCCTCAAACGTGCGAATTCGGCGTTTTTACGATTTAATTTTAAGGCTTGGTAGATCTCTCGCTTTGACCGTTCACTGTGCCCACAATTTCCATCCGATTGTCAAAATTTTGGTCTCATTTTGTAGCTGCCAGTCTATTCTTTTCGACAAGTACAAATTTGTAATATTATTTACAAACACACTATTTTTTATGAAGGTTGAAATAGGAAAAAAAAACACCAAAACTTTAAATGGCTTTTTCTCCCCTTAAACGTGCGAATTCGGCGTTTTTACGATTTAATTTTAAGGCTTGGTAGATCTCTCGCTTTGACTTTTGGTCTCATTTTGTAGCTGCCAGTCTATCCTTTACGACAAGTACAAATTTGTAATATTATTTACAAACACACTATTTTTATGAAGGTTGAAATAGGAAAAAAAACACCAAAACTTTAAATGGCTTTTTCTCCCCTTAAACGTGCGAGTTCGGCGTTTTTACGATTTAATTTTAAGGCTTGGTAGATCTCTCGCTTTGACCGTTCACTGTGCCCACAATTTCCATCCGATTGTCAAAATTTTGGTCTCATTTTGTAGCTGCCAGTCTATTCTTTACGACAAGGACAAGTAGTCTTTGTAATATTATTTACAAACACACTATTTTTTATGAAGGTTGAAATAGGAAAAAAAACACCAAAACTTTAAATGGCTTTTTCTCCCCTTAAACGTGCGAATTCGGCGTTTTTACGATTTAATTTTAAGGCTTGGTAGATCTCTCGCTTTGACCGTTCACTGTGCCCACAATTTCCATCCGATTGTCAAAATTTTGGTCTCATTTTGTAGCTGCCAGTCTATTTGTTACGACAAGTACAAATTTGTAATATTATTTACAAACACACTATTTTTTATGAAGGTTGAAATAGGAAAAAAAAAACACCAAAACTTTAAATGGCTTTTTCTCCCCTCAAACGTGCGAATTCGGCGTTTTTACGATTTAATTTTAAGGCTTGGTAGATCTCTCGCTTTGACCGTTCACTGTGCCCACAATTTCCATCCGATTGTCAAATTTTTGGTCTCATTTTGTAGCTGCCAGTCTATTCTTTTCGACAAGTACAAATTTGTAATATTATTTACAAACACACTATTTTTTATGAAGGTTGAAATAGGAAAAAAAAAACACCAAAACTTTAAATGGCTTTTTCTCCCCTTAAAGGTGCAAATTCGGCGTTTTTACGATTTAATTTTAAGGCTTGGTAGATCTCTCGCTTTGACCGTTCACTGTGCCCACAATTTCCATCCGATTGTCAAAATTTTGGTCTCATTTTGTAGCTGCCAGTCTATTCTTTACGACAAGTACAAATTTGTAATATTATTTACAAACACACTATTTTTTATGAAGGTTGAAATAGGGAAAAAAACACCAAAACTTTAAATGGCTTTTTCTCCCCTTAAACGTGCGAATTCGGCGTTTTTACGATTTAATTTTAAGGCTTGGTAGATCTCTCGCTTTGACCGTTCACTGTGCCCACAATTTCCATCCGATTGTCAAAATTTTGGTTTCATTTTGTAGCTGCCAGTCTATTCTTTACGACAAGTACAAATTTGTAATATTATTTACAAACACACTATTTTTTATGAAGGTTGAAATAGGAAAAAAAACACCAAAACTTTAAATGGCTTTTTTTCCCCTTAAACGTGCGAATTCGGCGTTTTTACGATTTAATTTTAAGGCTTGGTAGATCTCTCGCTTTGACCGTTCACTGTGCCCACAATTTTCATCTGATTGTCAAAATTTTGATCTCATTTTGTAGCTGCCAGTCTATTCTTTACGACAAGTACAAATTTGTAATATTATTTACAAACACACTATTTTTTATGAAGGTTGAAATAGGAAAAAAAACACCAAAACTTTAAATGGCTTTTTCTCCCCTTAAACGTGCGAATTCGGCGTTTTTACGATTTAATTTTAAGGCTTGGTAGATCTCTCGCTTTGACCGTTCACTGTGCCCACAATTTCCATCCGGTTGTCAAAATTTTGGCCTCATTTTGTAGCTGCCAGTCTATTCTTTACGACAAGTACAAATTTGTAATATTATTGACAAACACACTATTTTTTATGAAGATTGAAATAGGAAAAAAAACACCAAAACTTTAAATGGCTTTTTCTCCCCTTAAACGTGCAAATTCGGCATTTTTACGATTTAATTTTAAGGCTTGGTAGATCTCTTGCTTTGACCGTTCACTGTGCCCACAATTTTTATCCGATAGTCAAAATTTTGGTCTCATTTTGTAGCTGCCAGTCTATTCTTTACGACAAGTACAAATTTGTAATATTATTTACAAGCACACTATTTTTTATGAAGGTTGAAATAGGAAAAAAACACCAAAACTTTAAATGGCTTTTTCTCCCCTTAAACGTGCGAATTCGGCGTTTTTACGATTTAATTTTAAGGCTTGGTAGATCTCTCGCTTTGACCGTTCACTGTGCCCACAATTTCCATCCGATTGTCAAAATGTTGGTCTCATTTTGTAGCTGCCAGTCTATTCTTTACGACAAGTACAAATTTGTAATATTATTTACAAACACACTATTTTTTATGAAGGTTGAAATAGGAAAAAAAACACCAAAACTTTAAATGGCTTTTTCTCCCCTTAAAGGTGCGAATTCGGCGTTTTTACGATTTAATTTTAAGGCTTGGTAGATCTCTCGCTTTGACCGTTCACTCTGCCCACAATTTCCATCCGATTGTCAAAATTTTGGTCTCATTTTGTAGCTGCCAGTCTATTCTTAACGACAAGTACAAATTTGTAATATTATTTACAAACACACTATTTTTTATGAAGGTTGAAATAGGAAAAAAAACACCAAGACTTTAAATGGCTTTTTCTCCCCTTAAACGTGCGAATTCGGCGTTTTTACGATTTAATTTTAAGGCTTGATAGATCTCTCGCTTTGACCGTTCACTGTGCCCACAATTTCCATCCGATTGTCAAAATTTTGGTCTCATTTTGTAGCTTCCAGTCTATTCTTTACGACAAGTACAAATTTGTAATATTATTTACAAACACACTATTTTTTATGAAGGTTGAAATAGGAAAAAAAACACCAAAACTTTAAATGGCTTTTTCTCCCCTTAAACGTGCGAATTCGGCGTTTTTACGATTTAATTTTAAGGCTTGGTAGATCTCTCGCTTTGACCGTTCACTGTGCCCACAATTTCCATCCGATTGTCAAAATTTTGGTCTCATTTTGTAGCTGCCAGTCTATTCTTTACGACAAGTACAAATTTGTAATATTATTTACAAACACACTATTTTTCATGAAGGTTGAAATAGGAAAAAAAACACCAAAACTTTAAATGGATTTTTCTCCCCTTAAACGTGCGAATTCGGCGTTTTTACGATTTAATTTTAATGCTTGGTAGATCTCTCGCTTTGACCGTTCACTGTGCCCACAATTTCCATCCGATTGTCAAAATTTTGGTCTCATTTTGTAGCTGCCAGTCTATTCTTTACGACAAGTACAAATTTGTAATATTATTTACAAACACACTATTTTTTATGAAGGTTGAAATAGGAAAAAAAACACCAAAACTTTAAATGGCTTTTTCTCCCCTTAAACGTGCGAATTCGGCGTTTTTACGATTTAATTTTAAGGCTTGGTAGATCTCTCGCTTTGACCGTTCACTGTGCCCACAATTTTCATCCGATTGTCAAAATTTTGGTCTCATTTTGTAGCTGCCAGTCTATTCTTTACGACAAGTACAAATTTGTAATATTATTTACAAACACACTATTTTTTATGAAGGTTGAAATAGGAAAAAAAACACCAAAACTTTAAATGGCTTTTTCTCCCCTTAAACGTGCGAATTTGGCGTTTTTACGAATTAATTTTAAGGCTTGGTAGATCTCTCGCTTTGACCGTTCACTGTGCCCACAATTTCTATCCGATTGTCAAAATTTTGGTCTCATTTTGTACCTGCCAGTCTATTCTTTACGACAAGTACAAATTTGTAATATTATTTACAAACACACTATTTTTTATGAAGGTTGAAATAGGAAAAAAAACACCAAAACTTTAAATGGCTTTTTCTCCCCTTAAACGTGCGAATTCGGCGTTTTTACGATTTAATTTTAAGGCTTGGTAGATCTCTCGCTTTGACCGTTCACTGTGCCTACAATTTCCATCCGATTGTCAAAACTTTGGTCTCATTTTGTAGCTTCCAATCTATTCTTTACGACAAGTACAAATTTGTAATATTATTTACAAACACACTATTTTTTATGAAGGTTGAAATAGGAAAAAAAACACCAAAACTTTAAATGGCTTTTTCTCCCCTTAAACGTGCGAATTCGGCGTTTTTACGATTTAATTTTAAGGCTTGGTAGATCTCTCGCTTTGACCGTTCACTGTGCCCACAATTTCCATCCGATTGTCAAAATTTTGGTCTCATTTTGTAGCTGCCAGTCTATTCTTTACGACAAGTACAAATTTGTAATATTATTTACAAACACACTATTTTTTATGAAGGTTGAAATAGGAAAAAAAACACCAAAACTTTAAATGGCTTTTTCTCCCCTTAAACGTGCGAATTCGGCGTTTTTACGATTTAATTTTAAGGCTTAGTAGATCTCTCGCTTTGACCGTTCACTGTGCCCACAATTTCCATCCGATTGTCAAAATTTTAGTCTCATTTTGTAGCTGCCAGTCTATTCTTTACGACAAGTACAAATTTGTAATATTATTTACAAACACACTATTTTTTATGAAGGTTGAAATAGGAAAAAAAACACCAAACTTTAAATGGCTTTTTCTCCCCTTAAACGTGTGAATTCGGCGTTTTTGCGATTTAATTTTAAGGCTTGGTAGATCTCTCGCTTTGACCGTTCACTGTGCCCACAATTTTCATCCGATTGTCAAAATGTTGGTCTCATTTTGTAGCTGCCAGTCTATTCTTTACGACAAGTACAAATTTATAATATTATTTACAAACACACTATTTTTTATGAAGGTTGAAATAGGAAAAAAAACACCAAAACTTTAAATGGCTTTTTCTCCCCTTAAACGTGCGAATTCGGCGTTTTTACGATTTAATTTTAAGGCTTGGTAGATCTCTCGCTTTGACCGTTCACTGTGCCCACAATTTCCATCCGATTGTCAAAATTTTGGTCTCATTTTGTAGCTGCCAGTCTATTCTTTACGACAAGTACAAATTTGTAATATTATTTACAAACACACTATTTTTTATGAAGGTTGAAATAGGAAAAAAAACACCAAAACTTTAAATGGCTTTTTCTCCCCTTAAACGTGCGAATTCGGCGTTTTTACGATTTAATTTTAAGGCTTGGTAGATCTCTCGCTTTGACCGTTCACTGTGCCCACAATTTCCATCCGATTGTCAAAATTTTGGTCTCATTTTGTAGCTGCCAGTCTATTCTTTACGACATGTACAAATTTGTAATATTATTTACAAACACACTATTTTTTATGAAGATTGAAATAGGAAAAACACAACAAAACTTTAAATGGCTTTTTCTCCCCTTAAACGTGCGAATTCGGCGTTTTTACGATTTAATTTTAAGGCTTGGTAGATCTCTCGCTTTGACCGTTCACTGTGCCCACAATTTCCATCCGATTGTCAAAATTTTGGTCTCATTTTGTAGCTGCCAGTCTATTCTTTACGACAAGTACAAATTTATAATATTATTTACAAACACACTATTTTTTATGAAGGTTGAAATAGGAAAAAAAACACCAAAACTTTAAATGGCTTTTTCTCCCCTTAAACGTGCGAATTCGGCGTTTTTACGATTTAATTTTAAGGCTTGGTAGATCTCTCGCTTTGACCGTTCACTGTGCCCACAATTTCCATCCGATTGTCAAAATTTTGGTCTCATTTTGTAGCTGCCAGTCTATTCTTTACGACAAGTACAAATTTGTAATATTATTTACAAACACACTATTTTTTATGAAGGTTGAAATAGGAAAAAAAACACCAAAACTTTAAATGGCTTTTTCTCCCCTTAAACGTGCGAATTCGGCGTTTTTACGATTTAATTTTAAGGCTTGGTAGATCTCTCGCTTTGACCGTTCACTGTGCCCACAATTTCCATCCGATTGTCAAAATTTTGGTCTCATTTTGTAGCTGCCAGTCTATTCTTTACGACATGTACAAATTTGTAATATTATTTACAAACACACTATTTTTTATGAAGGTTGAAATAGGAAAAAAAACACCAAAACTTTAAATGGCTTTTTCTCCCCTTAAACGTGCGAATTCGGCGTTTTTACGATTTAATTTTAAGGCTTGGTAGATCTCTCGCTTCGACCGTTCACTGTGCCCACAATTTCCATCTGATTGTCAAAATTTTGGTCTCATTTTGTAGCTGCCAGTCTATTCTTTACGACAAGTACAAATTTGTAATATTAGTTACAAACACACTATTTTTTATGAAGGTTGAAATAGGAAAAAAAACACCAAAACTTTAAATGGCTTTTTCTCCCCTTAAACGTGCGAATTCGGCGTTTTTACGATTTAATTTTAAGGCTTGGTAGATCTCTCGCTTTGACCGTTCACTGTGCCCACAATTTCCATCCGATTGTCAAAATTTTGGTCTCATTTTGTAGCTGCCAGTCTATTCTTTACGATAAGTACAAATTTGTAATATTATTTACAAACACTATTTTTTTATGAAGGTTGAAATAGGAAAAAAAACACCAAAACTTTAAATGCCTTTTTCTCCCCTTAAACGTGCGAATTTGGCGTGTTTACGATTTAATTTTAAGGCTTGGTAGATCTCTCGCTTTGACCGTTCACTGTGCCCACAATTTCCATCCGATTGTCAAATTTTGGTCTCATTTTGTAGCTGCCAGTCTATTCTTTACGACAAGTACAAATTTGTAATATTATTTACAAACACACTATTTTTTATGAAGGTTGAAATAGGAAAAAAAAACACCAAAACTTTAAATGGCTTTTTCTCCTCATAAACTTGCGAATTCGGCGTTTTTACGATTTAATTTTAAGGCTTGGTAGATCTCTCGCTTTGACCGTTCACTGTGCCCACAATTTCCATCCGATTGTCAAAATTTTGGTCTCATTTTGTAGCTGCCAGTCTATTCTTTACGACAAGTACAAATTTGTAATATTATTTACAAACACACTATTTTTTATGAAGGTTGAAATAGGAAAAAAAACACCAAAACTTTAAATGGCTTTTTCTCCCCTTAAACGTGTGAATTCGGCGTTTTTACCGAATTAATTTTAAGGCTTGGTAGATCTCTCGCTTTGACCATTCACTGTGCCCACAATTTCCATCCGATTGTCAAAATTTTGTCTCATTTTGTAGCTGCCAGTCTATTCTTTACGACAAGTACAAATTTGTAATATTATTTACAAACACACTATTTTTTATGAAGGTTGAAATAGGAAAAAAAACACCAAAACTTTAAATGGCTTTTTCTCCCCTTAAACGTGCGAATTCGGCGTTTTTACGATTTAATTTTAAGGCTTGGTAGATCTCTCGCTTTGACCGTTCACTGTGCCCACAATTTCCATCCGATTGTCAAAATTTTGGTCTCATTTTGTAGCTGCCAGTCTATTCTTTACGACAAGTACAAATTTGTAATATTATTTACAAACACACTATTTTTTATGAAGGTTGAAATAGGAAAAAAAAAACACCAAAACTTTAAATGGCTTTTTCTCCCCTTAAACGTGCGAATTCGGCGTTTTTACGATTTAATTTTAAGGCTTGGTAGATCTCTCGCTTTGACCGTTCACTGTGCCCACAATTTCCATCCGATTGTCAAAATTTTGGTCTCATTTTGTAGCTGCCAGTCTATTCTTAATGGCAAGTACAAATTTGTAATATTATTTACAAACACACTATTTTTTATGAAGGTTGAAATAGGAAAAAAAACACCAAAACTTTAAAATGGCTTTTTCTCCCCTTAAACGTGCGAATTCGGCGTTTTTAAGATTTAATTTTAAGGCTTGGTAGATCTCTTGCTTTGATCGATCACTGTGCCCACAATTTTCATCCAATTGTCAAAACTTTGGTCTCATTTTGTAGCTGCCAGTCTATTCTTTACGACAAGTACAAATTTGTAATATTATTTACAAACACACTATTTTTTATGAAGGTTGAAATAGGAAAAAAAAAACACCAAAACTTTAAATGGCTTTTTCTCCCCTTAAACGTGTGAATTCGGCGTTTTTACCGAATTAATTTTAAGGCTTGGTAGATCTCTCGCTTTGACCGTTCACTGTGCCCACAATTTCCATCCGATTGTCAAAATTTTGGTCTCATTTTGTAGCTGCCAGTCTATTCTTTACGACAAGTACAAATTTGTAATATTATTGACAAACACACTATTTTTTATGAAGGTTGAAATAGGAAAAAAAACACCAAAACTTTAAATGGCTTTTTCTCCCCTTAAACGTGCGAATTCGGCGTTTTTACGATTTAATTTTAAGGCTTGGTAGATCTCTCGCTTTGACCGTTCACTGTGCCCACAATTTCCATCCGATTGTCAAAATTTTGGTCTCATTTTGTAGCTGCCAGTCTATTCTTTACGACAAGTACAAATTTGTAATATTATTTACAAACACACTATTTTTTATGAAGATTGAAATAGGAAAAAAACACCAAAACTTTAAATGGCTTTTTCTCCCCTTAAACGTGCGAATTCGGCGTTTTTACGATTTAATTCTAAAGCTTGGTAGATCTCTCGCTTTGACCGTTCACTGTTCCCACAATTTCCATCCGATTGTCAAAATTTTGGTCTCATTTTGTAGCTGCCAGTCTATTCTTTACGACAAGTATAAATTTGTAATATTATTTACAATTACACTATTTTTTATGAAGGTTGAAATAGGAAAAAAAACACCAAAACTTTAAATGGCTTTTCTCCCCTTAAACGTGCGAATTCGGCGTTTTTACGATTTAATTTTAAGGCTTGGTAGATACCCCGCTTTGACCGTTCACTGTGCCCACAATTTCCATCCGATTGTCAAAATTTTGGTCTCATTTTGTAGCTGCCAGTCTTTTCTTTACGACAAGTACAAATTTGTAATATTATTTACAAACACACTATTTTTTATGAAGGTTGAAATAGGAAAAAAAAACACCAAAACTTTAAATGGCTTTTTCTCCCCTTAAACGTGCGAATTCGGCGTTTTTACGATTTAATTTTAAGGCTTGGTAGATCTCTCGCTTTGACCGTTCACTGTTCCCACAATTTCCATCCGATTGTAAAAATTTTGTCTCATTTTGTAGCTGCCAGTCTATTCTTTACGACAAGTACAAATTTGTAATATTATTTACAAACACACTATTTTTTATGAAGGTTGAAATAGGAAAAAAAAAACACCAAAACTTTAAATGGCTTTTTCTCCCCTTAAACGTGCGAATTCGGCGTTTTTACGATTTAATTTTAAGGCTTGGTAGATCTCTCGCTTTGACCGTTCACTGTGCCCACAATTTCCATCCAATTGTCAAAATTTTGGTCTCATTTTGTAGCTGCCAGTCTAGTCTTTACGACAAGTACAAATTTGTAATATTATTTACAAACACACTATTTTTTATGAAGGTTGTAATAGGAAAAAAAACACCAAAACTTTAAATGGCTTTTTCTCCCCTTAAACGTGTGAATTCGGCGTTTTTACCGAATCAATTTTAAGGCTTGGCAGATCTCTCGCTTTGACCGTTCACTGTTCCCACAATTTCCATCCGATTGTCAAAATTTTGGTCTCATTTTGTAGCTGCCAGTCTATTCTTTACGACAAGTACAAATTTGTAATATGATTTACAAACACACTATTTTTTATGAAGGTTGAAATAGGAAAAAAAACACCAAAACTTTAAATGGCTTTTTCTCCCCTTAAACGTGCGAATTCGGCGTTTTTACGATTTAATTTTAAGGCTTGGTAGATCTCTCGCTTTGACCGTTCATTGTGCCCACAATTTCCATCCGATTGTCAAAATTTTGGTCTCATTTTGTAGCTGCCAGTCTATTCTTTACGACAAGTACAAATTTGTAATATTATTTACAAACACACTATTTTTTATGAAGGTTGAAATAGGAAAAAAAACACCAAAACTTTAAATGGCTTTTTCTCCCCTTAAACGTGCGAATTCGGCGTTTTTACGATTTAATTTTAAGGCTTGTTAGATCTCTCGCTTTGGCCGTTCACTGTGCCCACAATTTCCATCCGATTGTCAAAACTTTGGTCTCATTTTGTAGCTGCCAGTCTATTCTTTACGACAAGTACAAATTTGTAATATTATTTACAAACACACTTTTTTTTATGAAGGTTGAAATAGGAAAAAAAAAACACCAAAACTTTAAATGGCTTTTTCTCCCCTTAAACGTGTGAATTCGGCGTTTTTACCGAATTAATTTTAAGGCTTGGTAGATCTCTCGCTTTGACCGTTCACTGTTCCCACAATTTCCATCCGATTGTCAAAATTTTGGTCTCATTTTGTAGCTGCCAGTCTATTCTTTACGACAAGTACAAATTTGTAATATTATTTACAATTACACTATTTTTAATGAAGGTTGAAATAGGAAAAAAAACACCAAAACTTTAAATGGCTTTTTCTCCCCTTAAACGTGCGAATTCGGCGTTTTTACGATTTAATTTTAAGGCTTGGTAGATCTCTCGCTTTGACCGTTCACTGTGCCCACAATTTCCATCCGATTGTCAAAATTTTGGTCCTCATTTTGTAGCTGCCAGTCTATTCTTTACGACAAGTACAAATTTGTAATATTATTTACAAAACACACTATTTTTATGAAGGTTGAAATAGGAAAAAAAACACCAAAACTTTAAATGGCTTTTTCTCCCTTAAACGTGCGAATTCGGCGTTTTTACGATTTAATTTTAAGGCTTGGTAGATCTCTCGCTTTGACCGTTCACTGTTCTCACAATTTCCATCCGATTGTCAAAATTTTGGTCTCATTTTGTAGCTGCCAGTCTATTCTTTACGACAAGTACAAATTTGTAATATTATTTACAATTACACTATTTTTATGAAGGTTGAAATAGGAAAAAAAAAACACCAAAACTTTAAATGGCTTTTTCTCCCCTTAAACGTGCGAATTCGGCGTTTTTACGATTTAATTTTAAGGCTTGGTAGATCTCTCGCTTTGACCGTTCACTGTGCCCACATTTCCATCCGATTGTCAAAATTTTGGTCTCATTTTGTAGCTGCCAGTCTATTCTTTACGACAAGTACAAATTTGTAATATTATTTACAAACACACTATTTTTTATGAGGTTGAAATAGGAAAAAAAACACCAAACTTTAAATGGCTTTTTCTCCCCTTAAACGTGCGAATTCGGCGTTTTTACGATTTAATTTTAAGGCTTGGTAGATCTCTCGCTTTGACCGTTCACTGTGCCCACAATTTCCATCCGATTGTCAAAATTTTGGTCTCATTTTGTAGCTGCCAGTCTATTCTTTACGACAAGTACAAATTTGTAATATTATTTACAAACACACTTTTTTTTATGAAGGTTGAAATAGGAAAAAAAACACCAAAACTTTAAATGGCTTTTTCTCCCCTTAAACGTGTGGACTTTGGCGTTTTTAACCGAAATTAATTTTAAGGCTTGGTAGATCTCTCGCTTTGA
>CAXAJY010000048.1:0-10000 GCA_963969285.1 Odontomyia ornata
TTAATCTGCATTCAAATCAGAGCAAATCATATTCTGAAATAGCTGAACTAGTGTTGCGAAGTCGGTCAACCATTCAAAAAGTGATAAATCGATTTAAGAAGGAAAATAGAGTGGAAAATGTGCTCCGAACAGGTCGTCCATCTAAACTAAGTGCAAAGGACAAGAGGAAAATTTCGCGAATGGTAAAACAAGATCCATTTCTAAGCTGTAGAAAAATCTGCGATGTTCTTGGAATTAATGATAAGAAGGAGGTTAGCGCAGAAACTGTGCGTAGAGCTGTCGTAGAAGCTGGATTTTCATCTCGTACGCCTAGAAGAAAACCTCTTGTAAGTTCCATAAACCAACAAAAAAGAATAACATTTGCAAAAGCATAACCAATAACGTTTTGGGATAATGTTTTATTTTCGGATGAGTCTAAATTTTGTATATTTGGTGTAAATGGGCATAAGAGGGTCTGGCGAAAAGTAGGAGAAGCATTTAATCCCAAGAACACTATTAAAACAGTAAAACATGGAGGCGGTGGTGTTATGGTTTGGGGTTGCATGGCTGCTGCTGGAGTTAGAAATCTGATATTTATCGAAAATACTATGGATCAGAACTCTTATTTAGAGATTCTACGAAACAACATGAAACAAAGTGCAGCCAAATTAGGTATGCGAGAAGATTTCTTGTTTCAACAGGACAATGACCCTAAGCACACTGCGCATAAAGTTCGAATGTGGCTATTGTACAATACTCGCATGCTTGCTACACCGCCTCAAAGCCCTGATTTGAACCCTATAGAGCATCTTTGGAATGAGCTTGAGACAAAAATCCGAAAAAGAGTGATATCAAGCAAGGCGCAGCTTAAGGATGCTATATTGGAGGAGTGGGCCAGAATCAGCAGCGAATTTACTAAAAAATTGGTATATTCTATGCCTAAAAGACTGAAGTCAGTAATTCAGATGAAAGGATATCCGACAAAATATTAAGAAAAGTATAATTCAAATAACTATGCAAGACTATAATTACAATTTGTATCATTTTTCTTTAGGTGTACCATGACTTTTGTGGACTTCATTCATTGACTTTCCAACACATCATATGTAATAATATATTAATACGACAGAATTTTCGTTTTGTTTTACATGAATTTAAAGTGTAATGATTATAGTTGAAGTAATACCAAAAAAAATTTTATCACTATAGGTTTTTTAAATAAAAATATCAAACAATTTTCATGATATTTATCACTGTACCTTGACTTTTGTGGAAGACTGTATATATATATATATATATATATTTATTTTTTTATTTATTTATTTTTTTTTTTTCTTTAAAAGCCGTCGGGCCTTGCTTTGTTGTGTGATCAGACGCATTTCGACTTCAGTGTCTGACACTGAAGATGACTCGAAGTAGTCGAAACGCATCTGCTCGCACAACAAAGAAAGGCCCGACGGCTTTTAAAGAAAAAAGAGAATTGGCCTGCGGATATCAAATAAACAAAATTATTGAATATATATATATATATATATATATATATATATATATATATATATATATATATATATATATATATGGTCCCTCCCAATTATGTTGCAACTTTGGAGACCTACCCTTTCGCCGTTGCGGGTTATATAGCCACACCAAGTCATCTTGCTGGAAGCCAGTAGAATTTGCCTTTAGGTCATACCTGGTCTTCATGCGGTCAGTAGCCGAATCGAGGTGTTTTCGCACTATCCGATGTATCTCGTTCAACCGTTGCCGTAGCTCACTTGCGTACTCCGAGATCGTTTGGGGTTTCTCAGGGGGTGTTCCGAACTTTATATCAGCCGGCAGACGAATAGTCTTTGTAGTGTATATAAGATTGTTCAAAAGGTCCGTGAAGGACCGCAGCGATGTTCTGCTGCCTCGGCAGAGGAAGGTGTCGGTATCTGCCGAGAATGCCCTCGTCTGGAGACGCGTGAATGCACTGGCAGGCTAGCATTGCGGTGTCGTGGGGCGGGTTCATTTCCCCAGCACGAGGACCCACTACAAAAAATTTCGCATTCACGAATTGGACTACAGCTCAAAAGGCGACCGAAGTCGCAAAAATTGTAGATAACCTCACAGAGGGGAATGGAACTTGTTACTAGAACAAGTGGAACCTGAAAAGAAAGGCGAACTTGGGGTGACCTCGTCATTACCAAACTAAATTCATGGCCCACAAATGAAAGAGGGGCAACCGGGTGGTGGTGGAGCCCCTTCGTACCCACCCAACCGAAATAAATCCATAGATATCTTGTTGAAGTGGCCAGGTATTCCTCTTCTGAGTGGAAAACTCATACAACTTGAATTGTATGAACTTTCCCATCAGAAGGGGAGTACCCCGGTGACCAATTTATGCCATAGAATTATACAATTTGATTGCATAACTCTATGCCATAAAAAGGCACTCTGCTTGGGCCACTCAACCCAAATTGAGTTTGTGCTGTGTGCCTGTGGCAGCGTTGGCTTTTAGAGCCATAGCTCCTCGGTTATTACAGGGCAGCTAATTTTCTCGCGATCCCAAGGCGATGCGGATTGCGAAAAAGGAGCTGAAGGATCTTTCTGTGTATCATGGGTTGGCTTCGGCGTCGGGACTAGAGATGACGGACACTAAGAGAAAAACACAATTGACAGACGGACGGACTGACTTATGTCTATGTTTGGCCGGAAGTATACAACCTTGCGCGTTTTATGAAAATATATGCGGACGGACAAACAGACGTGCCCAATTATCTATCGGCGCAGGTCTTTCGCGTGGTATATCCCCACTTCTTTTCCCGATGGATCCGTTATCAGGTAACGGTTAGGTCCCTTTACCTGTTTTATGCGGCTTTTCAAGAATCGCCTGTCCAGCTTGGCGTTGTAATGCCCCGCGGCGTCACTTTGGCGGAAATTTCGCCGGAACACTTCATCTCCTTCTTTGAAATTAGCAGAGCGTGACCGGAGATTGTACTGCGCTTCATTTGCACTTCCTGCGGCCTTAATCTTCCGTCCGATTTGTTGGCGGAGGTCTCCTAGACGTTCGTGGGGCTCCAGCGCAACGACGGGGTCTCCCAAACACTTTAATTGCCGTAACAGTCGGTATGATTTACCGTGGCAAATCATGTGCTGTCCAAAGGCGGCAAAGTAAGGGGCGACACCGGTGACGGAATGATACGAGGATCGCAGGGCGCATGTGATGGCAGACAATCGCCGATCCCAATCCTTTTGAGATGGGTGGACGTAAGAACGGATCGCGGCCAATAGGGTGCGGTTCAACCGTTCTGATGCGTTGGACTGAGGAGAGTATATGGGCGTCAGTTGGTGTTCAACGCCATACTGCTCAAGTAGGCTCTTAAACTGCCGAGACCGGAACTGTACTCCATTATCTGAGTACACACTCTCTGGAACTCCGAACACATGGAATACCCGGTTCTCTAAGAATTTCACGATGGAGTTGTGAATTTACGGATAGGTTCCACCATTGGGAACTTTGAGAGCTGATCTAGAACGACTATAGCTCCGATGTGTCCCATGGAAGACCGAGGATATGGACCGAGTAGATCGATGTATAGACGCTGGAACACGCGTTCTGGGACGTTGAGTTGACCCATAGGAGGTCGAAGAGGCTGGTTGGGCGCTTTGGTGCCTTTACAGGTCTCACAGGCGCTCACGTAGTCTTTGACCTGGGATGCCATTTTAGGCCAAAAGAAGTATTTTTTTAGTCGCCGTAGTGTTCGACCGTAACCTCCGTGGGCACTTAACGGATGGTCATGTGCGCGGAGGATCAGATGTTGTGTCATTTCCTCCGGTACCCAGAGTTTCCAAGACTCTTCTTCCTGCCATGGATCACCAGTGGCGTATTCATTTCGTCTATACACATAGCCGTCTATTACCTTCAAATCAGGCAACTGTGTTTGTTGGGTCGCTATGGTTTGCCTCAACTCTTTGTAGCTATCTGATTCGAAATGTGGGCTGTCCAAATCTATTTCGATGGGGTCCTCGACATTTATTGTTAATTCGGCTCCCTCTGGGGAAAACATCCGTGAGAGAGTGTCGGGTACGATGTTCTGGGTCCCTTTCCGATGTTTGATGGAGAACTTGAACCCTTGCAGTTTAAGAGCCCATCTGGCTAGGCGTCCATTTAAATCTGCCTGGTTCATCAACCATTGTAGTGACGCGTGGTCCGTGATGATCTCGAATTGGTGGCCCTCGATATAAGCTCGAAATTTCTTCACAGCCATTACCGCTGCCAAACATTCTTGCTCGGAAACAGTGTAGTTTCTTTGGGCCGAATTCAGCTTATTGGACATGAAGGCGATGGGAGCTTCCTCTCCTTCGTCGGTCAATTGCACCAGCACGGCTCCTACTCCATGTTGACTTGCGTCACAATGAATGGAGAAGGGCTTCGTGAAGTCGGGGCTGTGCAAGACAGGAGCTGATGTGAGGGCTTGTTTAAGCTCTTCAAATGCCTTTCGGCTGAGTTCGGTCCAAACGAACTTCCCTTTCCGCAACATGTCTGACAGGGGCGCTGAAACTGTTGCATAATTCCGAACAAACCTTCGGTACCAACCGCACACACCAAGGAAACGTCGTAGCTGCTTCACAGTTTTTGGTAAGGGGAACTCATCAATCGCACGAGTTTTGTCTGGATCCGTTTTGATAGTGCCATGTCCTATGACATGTCCTAGGTATCGGACTTCTTTCATGACAAACTTACTTTTCTGTACGTTGATGGTGAGTCCCGCCTTACTGATGTGCAGGGCTACTTCTTGTAGAAGTAGGAGGTGTTGATCGAACGTTTCCGTGATGAGTAACAGATCATCGAGGTACACGAACACTTGGTGTTTTAGGTGAGGTGGGATGACCTTGTCCATCAACCGAGTCATCGTTTGCGGCGCGTTACACAGACCAAAGGGCATTGTGACGAACTGATATAATGGTCGTTCAGGCACTGTGAAGGCGGTCTTGTCCCTCGAGCCCTCATCGAGTGGAATTTGCCAGAAGGCGTCTTTTAGGTCGAGACTGGTGATATAATTGGCTTTCGGCAGTCTTCCTAGTATTCCATCGATGAGTGGAAGAGGGTACGCGTCCTTGATGGTAACCGCGTTTACCTTACGGGCATCAAGACAGAGGCGGACTTTACCTGGCTTCACCACCAAGGTTACCGGTGATGACCAGGCACTTTGGGACTCTTCTATGACCCCCAACTCGAGCATCCTATCTAGCTCCGCATACACCAATTTCTCCATGGCCGGTGAGATGGCGTAGTGTCTCTGTTTAATCGGTTTACTATCGCCAACGTCGATGGCGTGTGAGACTAGGGTGGTGCGGCCAAGGCCTTGGGTAGCGTAAGATGGGAAAGCAGCAATGGATGCTTCCAGGCGTTGCCGTTGGTTAGGCGTCAGGTCATGCCTATCGGGAGTAGAAGTGATTTCGTTGACATTTCTGGTTTTTAAAGACAAATCTGTGAATAAATCTGAGGCCAGTCCAAAGCGAAGGACGAAATCGACGCCAAGGTACACATTCTGAGTCAAAGACGGAATAATGTAGAAAGTAATATCCTTCGTCTGACCCCTGAACGTCACGGGTGTGGTTAGTTTACCTCGTATAGGGTGTTTGGTGCCATCAGCTGTACTGATTTCAGTGCGCCAGGATTTAATCAAGTTCGGATAGTCTTGGAGCACCTTCGAGCCAAAGCTCGAGGCAAGACAACTGATACTGGCACCCGTGTCGATCAATGCAAACACGGTCTCGCCCAACACTTTAATTGGATGATAAGGTCTGATCTCATTCTCAGCAACCTCCGAGATGTTACAAGAGTTTAGGGTTTGACGGCAGATGCGCACTCTCTTGCGGAAATTCCGCCAACGACGAGTTGACCATTTTGTCGTGCGCGGGCGGGAAGTGACTACTTCGGAAGCAAATATTCGCTCTCGAGCCACCCGATATTCCTGCAGTCTAACATGATAAGGTTTTAGAATATGTATTTGAGGCTGCCGGGGTTCTTCTGGCAGTGACTGCGATGGTCGCTTCAAGATTGTTGTTGGTGAGGTCTCCGGAAGAGAGTGAACATCCGCAGTCATAGTGGTCATGGCTGGTGGGTTAACGTCAGGTTTGTTGGGGTGAGCAGCTGGCTGAGGAGCTACTGCTGGGGCTTCGAGTACCACTGAGGTGGTAGGGTACTCGTTCGTCCGTTTTTTGGTGTGGCATCATCTGGGTAGTCCGGAACACAGGTGTTTGACTCCGTGCCTTCTTCCCGATCTGGGTTGTTGCAATTTAGTGCCACTTCGGCAATTTCACGTCGCGGACCCGTCCTCGCATGTAGGTAAGGCCGTTCTTGGAGGTCTTCTTCAAGCCTCTCCAATCGACTCACGAACCTCAGTAGTGCTTCCATGTTCTGCGGGTCCGAGTTTACAACATGGCAACGAAGTTCCGGCTTTAGATTCCGTTTCAACACCCGCAGCAGTTGAGTGGAAGACATAGGCTCTGACAACTGGTCATTCAACCGAAGGATATCGGCTCGATATTGATGAAAGGGCTCGTCCGGACGTTGCCATCTGGCATGGATCTTGTCCAGGACACTCTCATCCATGTTGACCGCCGGGTATTCCATGCGGAGCACCTCCTTCAGCCGTGTCCAGCGTATTGATGGTGGGGCCGAATGAATCCGCCAGTAAGTCTCGAGTGCTGCTCCCCTGAACAGCATTGGTAGATATCCTGCCAGCACCGTGTAGTCGCCGGCCAACATCTCTTCGACTAAGGACTCCACGCGACCAATGAAGACTTCCAAGTTCAGGTCGTTTGGCTCCCCGCTAAAATGTAGATTCCACCCCTGGACGATGCTGGGAATATGCTTCGGCTTCAGCATATAGGGTTGCTCCTGCGGGGCCACTGGACCTAGAGTCGGTGGTGGTGTTTGGTTGAGTCGTGGCGGAAGATCCCAGGCGTTCCAAGGCTGGTATCGAGATGGTGGATCCGGATCCTCAGACGGATGGTAGTCTGTTCTCCGAATCTTGTTTGGCTTATTTATGGTTGGTACCTGAGGACGTCGTGCCGATCTAAACCGTTGTAGCGTCGTTTCTGTCGCTTTGCAGCGACGTATGAAGGAGTATATACGATCCACTTCAGTGTAACAATCACCACAGATTTGGTCTGGTGAATCATCTCCAAAAGTGATGTTCATGTTGATGGACTCCTTCAGGAAGTCAACAACAAAAATCCTCCTCGCTTCGTCGACCAAACTATCACCCAGCGGGTACATTTCATCGCCGATCCTCAGGCAAAGTCGACATGTGCTTGAAATGTCCATAATGATTCTACCTAGAATTTGTACCTAAGGTGATGAAAGGCTAAAATGACGCTATGAAATAAATAATTAAGTATTACTAAGTCAAAACATATAAAGTGGCCGAAAGTGGCGAACTAATCACACTCCTCACAAAAAAAACAAAAGGTATGAAAAAGTTAAATTGGTTATCAAAATTAGGTTTACGTTATCAAAAAAAGTTTTTACGCTATCAAAAAAAAATAATTGGGTCTTTCCTTTGCGTCCTTCCTCCCAAGTATGGACACCAATGGCACAATCCTTCTCTAGCGTTCCAGGGACACTCTCTTGTGGCACCATGAAAATCAGGGTTCAGAAGTGATCCCTCATTAGCAAATTTCTCAAGTTACAACTTGTTAGCCCAGGGTGGGATTCTAATCCACAAGCAGCGCGTGTCTTGTCATGGATAGTCATGGATTAGCTAATCAGCCAATCACATGAAATCAAAATCCATGTAATTTAAGACACTTAGGCACCGCTGGTTTGGGGAGCGGATCAGAATCCTCCGCAAAAAGTTGTTGGGATAATAACTTCCGAACACAAAAAGGGACTCTAATATCATTTGGCCTTACTAGTTATATAATGGTGGTAAACCACCAAAGTATAAATCAAAAGCAGGACTAAACGGTATTGATGTCCAAAGACAACACACGTCCGGCAGTTATTACTTGCTGGGGCACGATTAGTGCAAAAACCCTCGGGAGTTATCTACCCGCCAATAATCTAACACCTTGTGGGGACATCTAGAGACGATGGACTGTCTCGTGCTCACGACTGATGATACAGCCGGGCTTTTCGGGCCCCACGTTGGGCGCCATTTGTAGTGAATTTGAGTTTTCAATAAAGTCCGTGAAGGACCGCAGCGATGTTCTGCTGCCTCGGCAGAGGAAGGTGTCGGTATCTGCCGAGAATGCCCTCGTCTGGAGACGCGTGAATGCGCTGGCAGGCTAGCATTGCGGTGTCGTGGGGCGGGTTCATTTCCCCAGCACGAGGACCCACTACAAAAAATTTCGCATTCACGAATTGGACTACAGCTCAAAAGGCGACCGAAGTCGCAAAAATTGTAGATAACCTCACAGAGGGGAATGGAACTTGTTACTAGAACATGTGGAACCTGAAAAGAAAGGCGAACTTGGGGTGACCTCGTCGTTACCCAACTAAATTCATGGCCCACAAATGAAAGAGGGGCAACCGGGTGGTAGTGGAGCCCCTTCGTACCCACCCAACCGAAATAAATCCATAGATATCTTGTTGAAGTGGCCAGGTATTCCTCTTCTGAGTGGAAAACTCATACAACTTGAATTGTATGAACTTTCCCATCAGAAGGGGAGTACCCCGGTGACCAATTTATGCCATAGAATTATACAATTTGATTGCATAACTCTATGCCCTAAAAAGGCACTCTGCTTGGGCCACTCAACCCAAATTGAGTTTGTGCTGTGTGCCTGTGGCAGCGCTGGCTTTTAGAGCCATAGCTCCTCGGTTATTACATCTTTCCAAAACTGACTTTGGCTGGGGCTTGACCCGTCGATGCATGTTCGGAAGCATTGTACGCCATCAAAAATAGTGGGATATGACGGTCCCAGTCCCTTTGGTTCTCGTCAACCATTTTGGCCAGATGTTTATTGAGCGTGCCGTTGAAACGTTCGACCATTCCATCGGATTGGGGATGCAGCGGTGTTGTCCTCGTTTTCCGTATTCCCAGCAGCTCGCACATTTCGCTTAAAAACTAGTGACTCGAAGTTTCGACCTTGATCTGAATGTAGTTCACAAGGTACGCCGTACCTACTGACTCAATTCAACACTAGCTGTTCGGCTACAGGAGTTGCTTCCTGGTTGGGAATGGGGTAGACCTCGGGCCACTTGCTGAAATAATCGGCCACAACCAGCGTGTATCGATTTCCCCATTCGGATTCAGGAAAGGGTCCTGCGATGTCTACAGCAATCCTTTCAAACGGTATCCCCACGTTGTAGGTTTGCATTTGTCCTCTCAGTCGTCGCTTTGGGCCTTTGACGGAAGCGCAAATTATGCATCTGCAACACCAGTCCTCTCCGTCTTCTCGAGCATGGAGCCAGAAAACCTTTCCCGCAATTTCGCTAAGGTCTTGTTAACACCAAGATGGCTTCCCGAGGATCCTTCATGCATTTCCTTAACCACATCGTGGATTCGGATTTTGGGGACTATAGTTTGCATCCTATAGGAGCTGCCATCCGCCGTTTCCCATTTCCGCTTGAGTACGCCACCCTCCACCTGAAGGGAGTTCCATTGTGCCCAATAGCTTTTCAGGGTTGCGCCATGCATTGAAACGTCTTTCCACTCAGGTCACCCAGTTGTCTCCTTCCATACGAGCAATGGTCCGATGTCTTCATCGGCTAGCTGGGCGTTTCGAGTCTCCTCCACTGACCAACCTTCACCGAATTAGGCCGTTATCACTTGCAGATCAACGGTCGGCTCCTTTTCTTCAATCCGTCAGCAATGCTTGCAGTTAGCTGGACATGGATGACGAGATAGGGCGTCAGCATTTCCATGAACTCTGCCCTTGTGAAGTAGTTGGGGCCTCACTAGGTCTGGTCGGATAGTTGATCGGGTTGCACCAGTGTCGCTTGTTATGGTGCAATGTTCTTCATCAACTTGACCCGGAAGGCATAAGTCTGCTTCTCCACGTTGTTGCCTTGACACGGTGATGG
>CAXAJY010000048.1:15000-42500 GCA_963969285.1 Odontomyia ornata
ACCTCAGTTCTTTTCGCCCCGAAAAGATGTGTCGACATTTGTAGTCAATTCTCCCTGGGTGTAATATGGGGCAAGACGGTCCAGATGCACGATTTTCATTTTGGCTCTCGGTTTACGGTGTTCCTGTATGCGATATACGACGTCGTTAATTCGCTTTGTGACTCGGTATGGTCCCTCCCAGTTATGTTGCAACTTTGGAGACCTACCCTTTCGCCGTTGCGGGTTATATAGCCACACCAAGTCATCTTGCTGGAAGCCAGTAGAATTAGCCTTTAGATCATACCTGGTCTTCATGCGGTCAGTAGCCAATTCGAGGTGTTTTCGCACTGTCCGATGTATCTGGTTCATCCGTTGTCTTAGATCACTTGCGTACTCCGAGATCGTTTGGGGTTTCTCAGGGGGTGTTCCGAACTTTATATCGGCTGGCAAACGGAAAGTTTTTCCAAAAATGACTTTGGCTCGGGCTTGGCCCGTCGATGCATGTTCGGCAGCTCTATACGCCATTAAAAATAGTGGGATATGTCGGTCCCAGTCCCTTCGGTTCTCGTCAACCATTTTGGCCAGGTGTTTATTGAGCGTGCCGTTGAAACGTTCGACCATTCCATCGGATTGGGGATGCAGCGGTGTTGTCCTCGTTTTCCGTATTCCGAGCAGCTCGCACATTTCGCCAAAAACTAGTGACTCAAAGTTTCGGCCTTGATCCGAACGTAGTTTGCAAGGAACGCCGTACCTACTGACCCAATTTAATACTAGCTGTTCGGCTACAGTAGTTGCTTCCTGGTTGGGAATGGGGTAGACCTCGAGCCACTTGCTGAAATAATCGGCCACAACCAGCGTGTATCGATTTCCCCATTCGGATTCAGGAAAGGGTCCTGCGATGTCAACAGCAATCCTTTCAAACGGTACCCCCACGTTATAGGTTTGCATTTGTCCTCTCATTCGTCGCTTTGGACCTTTAACGGAAGCGCAAATTGTGCATCTGCGACACCAGTCCTCTACGTCTTCTCGAGCGTGGAGCCAGTAGAATCTTTCCCGCAATTTCGCTAAGGTCTTGTTAACACCATGGTGGCCTCCCGAGGATCCTTCATGCATTTCCTTAACCACATCGTGGATTCGGCTTTTGGGTAGTATAGTTTGCATCCTATAGGAGCTGCCATCCGCCGTTTCCCATTTCCGCTTGAGTACGCCATCCTCCACCTGAAGGGAGTTCCATTGTGCCCAATAGCTTTTCAGGGTTGCGCCATGCGTTGCAACGTCTTTCCACTCAGGTCGCCCAGTCGTCTCCTTCCATACGAGCAATGGTCGGATGTCTTCATCGGCTAACTGGGCATTTCGAATCTCCTCCCATGACCAACCTTCATCGAATTCGGCCGTTATCAATCGCAGATCAACGGGTGGTTCCTTTTCCTCAATCCGTCGGCAATGCTTGCAGTTAGCTGGACATGGACGACGAGATAGGGCGTCAGCATTTCCATGAACACCGCCCTTTCGATGAACAATTTCGTAGTCGTATGACTGCAATCTTTCGATCCATCTCGCAACTTGTCCCTCGGGGTTTTTGAAGTTAAGTAGCCATCTCAGCGATGCATGGTCCGTTCGAAGAACAAATTTCTGGCCAAAAGGTACTTATGGAACTGCTTGGTGGCCTCTATTATAGCCAATAGCTCCTTCCTGGTCACACAGTAGTTCCTCTCACTTTTTGAAAGAACTCGACTGTAATACGAGAGGACTCTTTCTTCGCCATTGATCTGCTGGGAGAGTAAAGCTCCAATACCGCCGTTGCTTGCATCGGTGTCAACTACAAACATTTTTCCGGGTTTCGGATACGCCAGCACGGGTGATTCACATAGCTTTTCCTTCAGGGTCTCAAAGGCTGTCTGGCATTGTTCATTCCAGACATACGGACGATTTTTCTCGGTTAGCTGATGGAGACACTTAGCTATTTTGGCAAAGTCTTTGACGAATCTTCGATAGTAGGTTGCCAGACCCAGGAAACTTCGTAGTTGGCGCTTGTTGTTTGGTGTTGGCCAGCTTTTCACGGCTTCAATTTTCTCAGGGTCTGTTTTGACCCCTTCTGCTGATACGACATGTCCCAGGTATTTTACTTCAGCTGCGAAAAGGGTACACTTGTCGGGACTAAGTTTCAAATTTGCCAGTCGCAGTTGGGAGAAAATCTCTTCTAAGTTCCGCACATGCTCTTCGAACGTTCTCCCGATGACGATGATGTCATTTAGGTACACCAAGCAGGTTTTCCAGGTTAGACCACGTAGCACGTATTCCATCAAGCGTTCGAAAGTGGCTGGAGCATTGCAAAGCCCAAATGGCATCACCACAAACTGCCACAATCCGGTCCCAACTGAAAATGCGGTCTTCTCTCGGTCCTTCTTGTCGATTTCTACCTGCCAGTAGCCACTCTTGAGATCGAGTGTAGAAAACCATTTGGCGTCGGCTAAAGTGTCCATGATGTCATCGATGCGTGGGAGCGGGTAACTATCTTTCTTAGTGACGTCGTTAAGCTGCCTATAGTCGACACAAAAACGAGTTCTACCATCCTTTTTCTTTACTAGAACTACAGGCGCGGCCCATGGACTGACAGAAGGTTCAATTACGCCTTGTTTTTCCATGTCCGAGATCAGCGCGCTCACTTCTCCTTGTTTGGCTATAGGGAGGCATCTGGGTGCTTGTCGAATCGGCTTGGCTCCCTGTGTATCTATGACGTGAGTTACCAAACTCGTTCGGCCTTGGTCATCCGGGCTTGTTGAGAAGATGTCACTGTACTTGGTGACCAGATCAGAGGCTCGTTTGAATAGCTGCACTGGCATTTTGACCTGCTTCAATATTGCAGACGTGGATTCCCGGGCTTTGTCTGTGTCTTGCCTCCTATTGCAATGATGGTCGTGAGTAGCTTCCAAAGAGGTGATGGTGGAAACAGGCTGGCAGCTGCCGATGACTTCTCCCGCTTTGATGCTCGTGGTTGAGTCTGCGGTGTTAAGGTCTCTAACCGGCACATATCCGTTCCTTAAAGATCTTACAAGGCTTCGTCCAACAGAGGCCAGTGTAAGACTGGGGGAGGGAGAAGTTTGGCCGTTGGCCGACGCCACTCCAAACGCGACCCAAGCGATAGAAGCAAAAGGGCTAGGAAACGGGGGCCTCTCCCAAGAGGTGGCGCCAAATAACACAATCGCCCTTGACCGCGCCGAAGAGGAGCGGCTTACTCGGAAAGCGGGGACTATCGTCAAACAACTGAGGGCTGCCAGCGAAGTGCAGAAAAACATAGGCAAGAGTGTCAAGAATGGCATTCTTGAACTGGAGGAGCTTTTTGGCCGCATAACGCACTACAGGCGGAGGTGGCTTGCAACCGAAAAGCACCAAAAAGACACGCTCTCCCTCGAGGCATCAGTGGGTCCTAGCAGCAGCAAAAGAATGGCCGGTAGCCCAATTGAAGGCGACCGTGAGAAAAGGAGGAAGGACGAGACCATAAACGAAGTTGACACTCCAGGCGAGGAGTTTCATGTGGTGCGAAACAAGGCAGCGAAAAAAGCGGCCAAAAAGCTACTCCTAGAAAAAACAGACAAAGAGCTCAACCACGAAAAGAACAAAGAACCCCCCGATATACCGCAGAAAACAAGAAGCAAACCGCGGCGCAAACCCTTACGAGAGGCACTGCTTATTAAACCCACTAAGGGCCGAACCTACGCAGATGTCCTCCGTGAAATTAAAGGAGCGGTCAAGCCAGACGACACCAACACTGCAATCAAAGCAGTTCGACCAACCCGGACCGGTGGCCTGCTGGTGGAATTCGGGCCAGAGGCCACAAACAAAGATGCATTCCGTGACGCGGTTCAAAAGGTTCTTAGAGATGCGGCAACGGTTGCCTCGCTCGAACCAATGGCCACCCTGGAAATCAGGGACCTCGACTGCGTCACGGACAAAGCTGAAGTAGAGGATGCCATTAGGAGGGAGTTCCCCAGCTTAAGTGAAGTCAAGGCAAGATTGACACGTGAAAACACAAGGGGGCAACGCATGGCTATTGTCGAAATAGCTGATAAAGACGCCCAGCAAATCCTGGCGAAGGGCAAAATTAAGATAGGTTGGGTGATCTGCAGGATATGGAGAAGAGCGATCCCTATCCGCTGCTTCAGATGCTTCGAATACGGACACACCGCGTATGGCTGTAGGGGACCCGACAGGATATCTCTGTGCTACAAATGTGGTGAAACGGGGCACAAAAGGAAGGAGTGCACGAACGAGGCAAAATGCATTCTTTGCAAGGATGTTAAGCTAGCACCCGGCGACCTCAAACATGAGCCGGGGACAGGGAGATGCTGGGTTTTCAAGGAGGCCCTAACTAAAGCCAAATCGATACTCAAATGATCCGTATCCTGCAGGTCAATTTGCACCGAAGCACAAACGCCCAGGACCTACTTGAGCAGTTTGCGAGGGATAAGAAAACTGACCTCTTGTTGCTGAGCGAGCAACATCATAACAAGGAATCGCAAGCGTGGTACCCTGACAAATCTAGTTCCTCGGCCATCTGGGTTCGAGACAGCGCCCGCCTTCAGGTGCAGGGCCATGGACGCGGGGATGGTTTTGTGTGGGTGCGGTGTTCAGGGATAACATATTTCAGTGTTTATCTGACGCCTAACGAGGCGCCAGAGGACGCTGTCTCGAACACAGAGGGCCACATGCTGGTCGGGGGAGACTTCAACGCTAGAGCCATTGAATGGGGTATGCCACAATCCGACCCAAGGGGAAAGCAAATCTTGGACATGGCGGCCAGAACAGCGCTTTTTGTCCTAAATACTGGTAACCCCCCTACTTTCCGCCGCTGGGGTTGCGTAGGAACCATACCCGATGTGACACTCGCTTCGGAGTCCCTGGTACCTAGTGATCACCAGTATATAGCAGTTGAGATTCACGACAGTGCCACTCTGCGTGCATATGCCCAAACTTCAATCCTCGGATGGAGGACTGGGAGGATGGACGTTGAGAGGTTCGCTGACGCGCTTACGGCAGGCGCACCGTTGCTGGGAGCTCCGCCAGGGAGTGGAGGGCCTACAGCCAAGGACTTGGTGAACTCAACTATGAGTACCATCATAGCTGCTTGCGAGTCTTCCATGCCCCGTCAGAGACCCCGACACGGTAAGCCTCCAGTATACTGGTGGTCAAACGAGATCGCCGAACAAAGAAGCGAGTGTCACAAACTTCGGCGAGAGGCCCAGCGGGCGCGAACACGGGAGGAGGCAGACACTAGGCTAGCAGCATACAGGTCCGGCAGGAAATATTTCGCAGGCTTATTAACAAGAGCAAGGCCCGATGCTGGCAAGACCTCGTGGACGATGTAAATAGGGATCCGTGGGGCCTTGGCTACAAGCTGGTCATGGGGAAACTTGGTGCCCTACGGAAGCCTTGTATACATGACGCGGAAAAGATGGACGCGATAGTGCGGGGACTTTTCCCCGCCCATCCCGTCCGTGTTGACGCTGTCCATGGTGAAACAGCAGTAGAGTGCCTACTCTTCACACAGCTGAAATCGGAGGAGGCAGTCCTCTCCCTGAAAGCGAGGAAGGCTCCAGGTCCAGATGGTGTTCCAGCTGAGGTTTTGCAGCTCGTCTATCACCATTGTCCTGACTTGCTGCTCAGCACATTCAACGCTTGCCTACGGGACGGGGTTTTCCCGGTACGATGGAAGGTGGCGAGGCTCGTGCTGGTCAGCAAGGGGAAGGGAAATCCCGAATCGCCGTCTGCATACCGCCCGTTATGCATGGTAGACACGGCTGGGAAAGTGCTAGAGAAACTCATCAAGGGAAGACTCACTGACGCGATTCGTGCTGCTGGGGACCTATCTCCTCGGCAGTACGGCTTTAGAGCAGGACGTTCTACCATTGATGCGATTGCAGAGGTGGTGAACGCGGTCCAAAAGGCAGAGGCATATAGTCGCACCAAGCGACGGATCGTCCTGTTGGTGACGCTCGACGTCAGGAATGCCTTCAACTCCGCTAGATGGGTGGATATTCTGGACACGCTGGAAAACTCTTTTCAAGTTCCACAATATCTAATGCGGCTTTTGAGGAACTACCTAAAGGACCGAAGCCTGCTCTACGAGACGACACAGGGCCAATGAAGGATGGAAATTACATCGGGTGTTGCCCAGGGATCTATCCTTGGTCCGGACCTGTGGAACGTGTCTTACGACGGGCTACTGAGACTTGAGATGCCAGATGAGTCGCGCTTGGTCAGCTATGCGGATGATGTTGCGGCTCTGGTCGCCGGACGCACCGTTGAACAAGCGCAACTTAGGATAGGTATGCTAATGCGCCGAGTGAGGGACTGGATGACTGCTCGCGGGCTCAGTTTAGCACTGGAGAAAACCGAAGTGGTCATCTTGACAAAAAAGAGAATCCCTAGAGTAAGGATGATCAGTATTGGAGATATACAGATCGAATCGAAGCTAGCGGTGAAGTACCTGGGGCTACTGATCGACTCGAAGATGAGTTTCTCTGAGCAAATCAGGGCAACGGCTGAGAAGGCTCGACTTATGGCCAACGTAGGGGGACCCAGCCCATCAAGAAGACCCCTCTTGATGAGTGCTGTAGGGTCAGTGCTACTGTACGGAGCAGAGGTATGGGGCGACGTCTCAGCAAGGAGGTATACCGAAAACGATTGGCACAGGTACAGATAAGAGGAGCACTGAGAATTTCATCTTCATATCCAACAGTCTCCGACTCGGCGGTGAGAGTCATTGCAGGCGTGATACCTGTCGCCCTCCTTGCTAGAGAGCGCCGCGCTATTTACCTGCGCCGAAACGGGGATGCGAGGGAGATGGTTGTCCGCGAGGAGAGACAACGCTCGCTCAACGATTGGCAGCAGGCTTGGAGGAATTGCACGAAGGGAAGGTGGACTGCGCACCTCATCCCGGATGTGAGACAGTGGCTAAATCGAAGGCATGGTGAGACTGACTTCTATCTGACCCAGCTTTTGAGCGGGCACGGGTGTTTTCAGTCTTACCTGCACAAGATCGGTAAGTCACGGTCTCCCGATTGTCGGTTTTGCCCAGAAGAGGAGGACAATGCCTGTCACACATTTTTTGCGTGTACCAAATGGGTCAGGCTGCGACGGGAACTCTACAGGGAGACGGGAGAGCTCACCCCGGATAATATAGTTGCGGTGATGCTCGAATCGGTTGACAAATGGAACCAGGTGGCACATTATGCTCGAGCAGTCCTAAAAGATAAAAGGGACTCGCAGCAGCCGGAGGTGCTGGGGCTGGGGGATCGCTCTTCTGGCATTTGCTCTTCCCCTCTCCCCTCCCGCTAGGAAAGGGACTCCCCAGCTTGAAAGCGCCCCACGGCGTAACAAAACGAGACCTGGCCCGAAGTAATGTGTCAAACGGTTCCAGGCTAGGTTCTCAGATTGACAGGGGAGGTGTTTAGTGGGTAGTCCAAGGGTATCCTCCATGGGAGTCCCACACTGCCAGACGGTATGGCCTTTATACCTTGTGTGGCCAGATTTCGTTGTTCCAACTCCTCTTTGAGCTCCGATATGCTCAATTGAATAATTTTTAGATGTAAATTTCCAGGCATTTTTATTGTTTCGGCTATTTTTCCACCAGTTTCCACCAGTTTCCACGTTAATTCTCACTATTGTGCACTTCAAAAATGTTTAATCGTTTTCACTTCCAAAATTTTCTTTCTTACTTCTTGACACCACTGTCGCGTGTTTTGGGTTCGCGGCCAATAATTTAATGTTCCGGGAAAGTGAAAACGCAATGTCTTTTAAGTTAAATTAAAAGAGTTTATTTAATTTGTCAAAAATGCACAATCACTTCACTAACAATTTAACAACTTAAATTTCACTAATAAAATTCTACCTTCCACTTGTCCATAAATTTCTATCGCAATTGTCTACTAAAATCACTTCACACTCAAACAATCAATATCGCCTGTACTTCGCGTATCGCAGTTTTCTATCGCGGTTGTAATGAATGATTCCCCCATTCATTCAGCTCGCCTTTATATAGGGTCTCTAATCATTCAACTCAGTTCTCGTACATTGATGAATAAGCGGGAACATTCCAGCAGCGTAATGAATGGGCAGTGACTCACTTTCAGATGTTGATAATGCTTGTTGGGTTCTCGTGGTTTCGAGTAAATTCATTTGCTGATGTTCTTAATGATTGTGAAAACAATTGCGACAGTAGCTCGCAGAATTATTTGTACATGTAACAATATATATATATATATATATATATATATATATATATATATATATATATATATATATATATATATATATATATATATAGATAGATATATATAGATATATATATATATATATATATAGATATATATATATATATATATATATATATATATATATATATATATATATATATATATATATATATATATATATTGTTACGTTTGTGCAAATTAATGCCTCCCCATCTACGTTTGTACATATTAAATACCCCGACGCTGAACGTCACTTATACGGGGAAAAACCAAAATTTTCTCAGCGCGCGCTGAAGAAACGACACGGCTGATGCAATCCAGCGCGCGCGGAAGAAACGCGAAGCCTTGCTCGAGGGAAAAAGCAAGCGGGGAGTTGAGAAGATCGAGTGAGACGGCGAGGTCGGAATGTCGCGATGGGAAGCTAACATTTTTGGCATTGTAGTGTGAGACATCGTTAACTTCAGACGGCACGGGGTTAGGTGAAAAAGTACAGTTTTGTGCGATAATTTCGTATTCTAGGAACGCAAAAGCAGTTCTTCTAAGGTTATTACAAAATATTATAGGTGAACTTTTGTGTATGAACCATTTAATATCGAAATTAGAAGAAAACGAACAATTACGAAAACGTCATCATGAACACATCAGCGGGATCAGAATTTTAATTCGATTCCGAACTTGGCTACCATGTATGGATACGAATGAATCTGTGTAGTGATTTCGTGTCGTGTCTCTTTCGAGGGTATGTGTAAGCGAGGAAAAGACAAAAGAATAACTTGTTAGAACAGGTCGTAAAAATTGACGGGACGCGTTTAGGTCGAACGCAGTGAAACAAAGTAATGAGAAATTACTCCAAGCATAGCGTCAAATTTTCAAAATAAATTTGTTGTAAGTGAAGCACAAACCAGACTTTAGAATTTCTGTGGAAACAAACCACAGTGACCGTACGTACGTTCATTGTGCCGGAAGAGAAAAGATACCTTGTGTTGTGCTTTCGTTTCACGCGTCCCATTCGATTATTTTCATGACAAAAGCAGTCGCTTTCGGCATATTTCTAAATTGGTTGGAATTCTTTGCCGCAGTGTTGAAACTAGATAAATGGTGACTAAATCAAGTTTATCTATTGGGAAAACGTGAAACGTCACATTAATCCAAACTTTTCAATAGTTTCCCCCTAATTTTCTTCGTATTTAACGCTAATATACGGATACTTCCGTGAACGCGATCAGCTGCGAGCCGTGTACTCGCGAATTGCGAAAAAGACGTCATCACTGTGCAAGAAATATAAATACAAGATTCCGATAAGTTTCAAGGCAGGAGGAATCCAAGCAAACGTTCAGCACTAGTGTGGTAACCTGAATTAATATATTCTGTAATAGTCAATAACTTTGTTTATTTGATATCCGCAGGCCAATCCTCTTTTTTTTTTCTTTAAAAGCCGTCGGGCCTTGCTTAGTTGTGTGAGCAGACGCGTTTCGACTTCAGTGTCTGACACTGAAGATGACTCAAAGTAGTCGAAACGCGTCTGCTCACACAACTAAGCAAGGCCCGACGGCTTTTAAAGAAAAAAAAAAAAAACAAATATTCTGTAATGTTTATGTTTTCGTAGGAGTGCTGATCTTTGCAAAGAAGATGGTTGGATTGAGTCGGTTGTTCTTGGTATGGATGGTTGCCACTAATGGAATTTGCAGTGGAGCGAATCGATATGCCTGTACCTGGTGTGAAAAATGAATTAATTACTACGATACTACCCCCCCGTATCCAACACACGAAAAACATCCAGAACGTCGCGATTTGGCATTAAAGGAATTTCACAAGCGGTCAAGTGGAAGGGAGCATAGTTTGGATTGGGATGCGGATAGCTGTTGTGATATTTCTTTGGCGCCAAATAGCGAAGTGTAAAAAAACATTTCAAGTAAAGTCGAATGCGTGTAGGCGAACACCAAATTCTTTTTAATTACATGCTGAAAAATTAATCCTGAATTAAAACTGAAAAGTTTAATTTGATTAAAAATTAGGTAGAATAATTAGAACATATTTAAAATTCTTAAGCTCTTTTTGTGTCTATTTTGATGGGCTATCTCACATAAGCGTAGTTAAGATGGCTTCATTAAAATTTAGTTTTTAAGTAAGCTCATAAATGAGGCAATAAATTTGTGTGTTTTGTCTCGATTAAGCCCACATGGCAGAATGTCATTGAATTCAAATATATTTGGAAAAAGTAAAAGAAAGGGAGGAAAATTTGTTTTGAAACTTTAATTTCATTGAAACTGTCGAGCAGGAAGTTATTAATTTTTTTTCTATATGTTGTACAAGCGTAATGAGCTTTCTCCCTTTTTTTGTATCCACTTAGATTACGACAGTGGAAGTAGTTCCATTAGAGTAGCTGATGGTACGTGGAATAGAAAGAAAGAAATATTTAAATTAATAGTAACGTATAACGAATACATTTAAGTTTGCCGCTTAGAATCGAAGTTATCATCCTTACTTAATGTTAAGAATTAATATAGTAAATTACATCTACGTTGAAAAGAGACATTATTTATCGTCTTGTTTTATATATGATTGTCACCTTTCTTTTTGGAAACGTCCAAATAAAAAAATGAATTTGTAAGAAAACAAAAAGAAAAGAAATCTTATTAATGTGCTGGATTAAGTCCAGTTTTCTCAATCTAAATTCAGGAAATTCAACAGAATCCATGATGCATTATTAAACATTATGGTGTGTGTGTGCGTGGTCGACATTATGGAGGGAAGGGGGCTCATCTGCAATGCCTATTTGGCAAGAATTCCTTCTGTCTCTCAACCCACTCCCATACGCAGTGAGCTAGCCGTGGAACCAAAAAGATATCCTCTTCAGTCACCCTAATGTGACTTTATGTGGTTCCATAGGAAAACTATTTATGCTTAGTCAGCATCCTTTGCTGAATACCTTTTTTTTTTGCTGCGGGAGCAACTCCTCAGTTGCTATTACCATATAAGAATCCATCCTTCTTTTTATAAAATATATTTATATTTTTTTTTATTTTCTACGGAACATCAACACCTAACATGGCGCCCAAATTGGTTTTGTTTGGAAATTTAACCTTCCATCATCTCATTTCGTGCCTATCATCACTGATGATTATTCAGGCCTCGGTGATGCTTGGTCTGGCAGAGGATTTCGGTTATTGGCTTCTTTGAGACATTCATTATTCATTTTGCTCCTCTTCTGACAGACTGACTCATCGCCCGTGTCACCTTTTTTTGGAACAGTACCGTTCGCCTGAGGGCTTGCTCTCGCAGCTGGCGCCCCACAAACTAACGTTTGTTTTCTCGCTATCTCTCTTCTCTTTCTCTCTTCCAATTCCCGTGTGTAGTTTCAGCAGCCACTCCAGATTTTCGACCTTTTTGTTGGTTTCGAGGTGGAGTGCGAAGGATCGGCATCGTGTCAGTGTGTTCGCCTTGTAGGTTTGATTATGGCACATGACGTTGATCCGGCTGATACCGCGCACAACCACATTCCCGATTCTTGAGCGGACGCTGGGCTAGAACTATCGACGTTTGTACGTTTTGAATATAGATCAAGCTGAAGCAATTGTTTCGTGGAATCCACTTCTGTACTTTTCAGCATTCTATCCTTCTTCATCTATATCTCCTGATGACCTCTTGCCGCTGGCCAACGAAAAGTTGCGACGCAATTGCGTTTTGAAACCGTAGCCAAGCGAGCGTAGAGACCTCAGGACTTCTAGTATACATACTTAGCTCAACAATTTTTCTATCGACCTCTCTTATTTTCCGCACGCAGTCTCCTCTCCTGATGCCCACGCGCGCACACACTCCTTCTAATGAAAAAAAAAAAAAAATTCAATTGTCGTAAGGTAAAGTAAAATAGAGTAAAGAAAAAAAATACAAAGTTAATAAAAGAAAACGAAAATTTAGTAATATTAAGAAAATACTAGAAATAAGAAAAGAAAAGAAAATTTTGTTTTGTAAAATCTATAATTAAGCGAGTCTTGGGGAGATATATTTCGATGTAAATTTGTACATCTTCCTACGACTCGAGCCAAGCCAATATTGCCATTTGCATCGTTTCTATAACTAGTGGTCGATAATGACTTCTCCTTTTTGTCAGGAATTTGTGCCTTCGAGGCATTCCACACCACAGGGTGTCCCCTTGAATACTCGCCCAAGTAGAGAAAAGACTTCCCCTGATTCCGGCGTGCCGTCCAGTCGACAGACGGACTCTAATGTCCCAGCCGATCTATTTAATGCTACCAATCCATTTTCTATTGACAAAAGAGGAAATATTAACCTAACTCAACTACCAGTCAAATCCGAAGGAATCGAATCGTATATCGACACAGCTGAATTGTGGAATACGCCGTCTCCGGTTGGTCTTTATACTGAAGACAATAAACATGATGTCCAGTGGATGGATCTTGCTGCTGATATCCGAAGATTGACGCAGGCACTGGAGTCGAGTGTCGTCAGTCCCTCGAGGCAACTGGGCGGAATAGATCCACAGTCAAATTTAAATCCACCGTACATTACCGCTCAAACTACGTCTGAGCATCAAGCATCGAATCCCGCACGCTATCCACAGCGCTCTACCACTCAGTCTCATCTTTCTATACCTATTTCCAAATGGGGTATTATTTTTGATGGAGGTAAATCCAGCCTTCGAGTGGACGACTTCTTATACCGAATCCAAGCCATGGCAGACACTCAGGGCGTTCCCTTGAATCTAATCGCACAAAGTTTTCATTTGTTCCTAAGGGATCGTGCTCTTAGTTGGTACTGGAAGTACCATGCCATGAGTGCGCATGCAATTAACTGGGAATCCCTAACCCAGGCTTTCAGGTACCGTTTCGCCCCTGTTGGTGTTGACATTGATGTTCGACGCCAGATGGACGCTCGCATGCAAGGCTTGAACGAACCTTTCGTTGACTTCTTTGATGCTCTGGAGACTATGTCGCTCCAACTCAGACAGAGCATGTCGGATTTGGACATGCAGCACCTGTTGTTCCGCAACATGACTAAACGTCTGCGCGATCATTTAGCCGGTCGGCACTTCGATTCTACACGTGAGTTGGTGAATTGTTGCACCTCAGCAAGCCTGAACGGCACCACATCCCTAGCCGTACCGTGCACGAGATACAAGACCCTAACCCTGGTCATGCCCGGTTCTCATCTAATGGACATGTGGAAGCTATCCAGTCAACCGACCCCATCAATAGTCCAGAATATCGCCTGTGCTGGAATTGCAGCGATATCGGGCACTCGTTCGCCCAATGTCAGTCCCCCGTCAAGGGTGTCTTCTGTTTTGGTTGTGGTAACCCCGGCGTTCGCAAGACGAACTGCCCGAAATGTAGGGAAGGGGGAAACTACAACAGGAGCGCCCCGGTTGTGAGGGATCGTCGCGCTCCCAATTCTCGAGCCCCACCTCAACAACACAAACCGCAGAATTGCTCTACAACAGTAGACGCAGCCACCAATGTGGATCCCGAACTGCGACACAATCAATAATTTCTGATTCCCGACCCCTCAACAGTACGAATTCCCGTGTGACCCGTACCAAGCACGCCTGCCTAGCGGATTCTGTGTGTCTGTTTCATGTCAAACCAACCCTCCCCCGAAACGTGCTTACCGGAGATATCGTAGAACTGTTAAATATTTCCGCGCTAAGCGCACATTCCGTAAATTGACAGCAGTAGCAGTTTTCTCTGATATAGATCTGAACGATCCTCGTCCTCACTGCAACATTATCGTCAAGGACCGTATGCTCACTAGTTTGATGGACAGTGGAGCCAGCGTCAGTGTTCTGGGACATGGATCCCTTGCATTAATAAGAGACCTAGATCTCCGTCTTCATAATACCAAGACCAATATCCAAACGGCGTCTGGTCAACGCGTGGTCGCGGTGGGATGCGTTAATGTCCCTGTCACGTATGGGAAGGAGACTAAACCTTTACGGTTTCTGGTAGTCCCGTCCCTAGCCGGCAAGCTATATTTAGGCATCGATTTTTGGAATGCTTTCCAGATCGCTCCGGTGTCGCTGAAACATGTTAGTGTGTTCCAGGAAGACCCCTCTTCAATTCGAGTCAGCGAGACTAATCTTCACCAGCTGACCTCAAGCCAACAGCAGCAATTACAGAAAGTAGTTGCTCTATTCACTTCGTTCAATAAACTTGGTTTGGGAAGAACGTCACTGGTTACACACCACATTGACACCGGGACTGCTAAGCCAGTCAAACAACGGCATTATGCTGTTTCCCCTGTCGTACAGGATCTGCTGTACAAGGAACTGGACCGTATGCTCGCCCTTGGTGTGATCGGCGAGAGTCACAGTTCTTGGAGTTCCCCTGTAACATTAGTTCGTAAACCTGGGAAAGTCCGGTTATGCTTTGATGCCAGGCGCGTGAACGAAGTGACCGTCAAGGACGCATATCCGTTGCCCTTGATAGACGGGCTACTCTCACGCCTAAGATCCACCAAGTTTGTTACCAGTCTTGATTTAAAGGACGCCTTTTGGCAGATACCCCTTGATCCCGAATCTCAAGGGAAGACAGCCTTCACAGTGCCGGGTCGTCCTTTGTACCAATTTAAGGTCATGCCTTTCGGGTTGTGCAACGCACCCCAGACTATGTGCCGTCTAATGCACAAAGTCATCCCACATGAGCTTCAAGACAAAATCTTCGTCTACCTGGACGATTTGCTCGTAACCAGCTCTTCATTCGAAGAACATTTGGACCTTTTGTCTGCAGTAGCTAAACTACTGAAGTCAGCTGGGCTCACGATAAACGTGGAGAAGAGCAAGTTTGTCCAGCGTGAGATTAGGTACCTGGGATACATCGTTAGTGATGGTATCCTAAAGACTGATCCTTCCAAAGTCTCCAGCATCACGGATTTCCCGATTCCCAGATCTGCAAAGGACATTCGTCGTTTCATGGGAATGGGTGGATGGTACCGCCGATTTATTCATCGTTTTGCCGCAATTACCGCTCCTTTGACTGATTTGCTGAAAGGCAAATCGTCCTTCCGATGGACTGACGCTGCTCAGAACGCTTTCGACCATTTAAAACAAGCCCTTATTACAGCCCCTGTATTAGTCAACCCTGATTTTACTAAACCCTTCTTCATCCAGTGTGATGCTAGCACCACTGGCATTGGTAGCGTTCTCTTTCAAAAGAACGAAAAGGAAGAAGAGCATGCTATTGCCTTCAAGTCAGCCAAACTAACGTCGGCGCAGCGAAATTATACTATCACTGAGTTGGAGTGTCTCGCCGCCGTACAGAGCGTGAAGAAATTCCGTGCCTATATTGAAGGTCGGCCCTTTACCATCATCACGGATCACGCTAGTCTGGAGTGGCTTATGAGCCAACAAGACCTTTCCGGTAGATTAGCTCGCTGGAGTCTGAAGTTGCAAAGTTTCAACTTCAATATCGAGCATGTCAAGGGCTCAGCTAACATCGTCCCCGATGCCGTTTCCCGTGCTTATGAGAGCATTAATGAGCTCTCAAGTGTTTACCTTCCCGTTCTTCCCGAACACCTACGACTCGAGTCTATATCACCGGACTCAGCCTTTAGCCAACCCGACTATGTAGAGCAGATGTTAATCATCGCTAAAGAACCTGAACGGTTTCCAAATGTATGGGTCCGAGATGGTCGGATCTACATTAATGTAGAACGAACATCCGATGCCGATCTAGATATTCCTAGTACCAAATTATGGGTTCCCGTATGCCAGCAAGCTAGGCTGATTTCCGAAGCTCACGATAGGCCGGCATCGTCTCATTGTGGTGTACGTAAAACCACCGAACTACTGCAACGATATTATTACTGGCCAACTCTTCGTAAGGACGTCGCTTCTTACATTTCGCGTTGCAGTACATGCAAACAGGTTAAACCCTGTAGCCAGGTTTTAAGACCTCCCATGGGCCATGAGCGCTTGTCTGAACGACCGGTACAGCGCTTATTTATCGATTTTCTAGGGCCCTATCCACGCTCCAAAAGTGGAAATACTTACTTATTTGTAGTGCTCGACCACTACACGAAATTTGTGTGGCTCAAGCCCATAGCAAAAGCAACCACTGAGGCAGTCCTTAAATATTTGTTAGATCTCTTTTGTACTTTCGGAGTAACAGAACTAATACATTCTGATAACGGCGCACAGTTCACTTCGAAACATTTTACTCAATTTCTGCAAGAACATGGTGTCTCTCATATCTTAACCCCCAAATATTCACCCCAATCAAATGCCTCCGAACGTGTGAACCAATCGATCCTAGCAGCCATCCGCGCTTTCATAGGTGAAGACCACTACACGTGGGATAAATACCTATGCGAGGCAGGCGCAGCGTTTCGAAGTACCGTTCACGAGTCTACGAGTTGTTCCCCACACTATTTAATGTTCGGATTTCAGTCCATGAGCCACGGTTCGGACTATGAACTCCTCCGACGTCTTTCCGCGTTTGAAGATGGCGAGGTTGCGCTCAGCACCCCACACGAGCGCCTGTGACGTACTCGTATTCGCGAGCGTGTCCAGGAAAAGCCTATGCTAAAGGCCAGCAGCGCTACAATTTACGAGCAAGAGTTCGTACCTTTACTCCAGGACAATTGGTTTACGTCCGGAATCATGTCCTTAGTAGTGCGGCTGATAAATTTGCGGCTAAGTTCGCACCCATATTTGTACCTGCCAAAGTAGTTATACAGGTAGGTCAGGTAGCCTATGATTTCGAGTCACTTGATGGAAAGCCATTGGGGACCTATCACGGTCAGGATATCCGGCTGTAGACGTTACCAAATGGCCAGCTATATTATAGATCAAGCATGTTTTTTTTTTCCTTTTTCGCCCCTGTCTTCACACTCTGTATCCCCCCCTCACATTCTTTTTATTTTTGTAAATAGTGTGTGAATAGGATATATAGAGTTAGTTTTAGCATTAAGTTATAGTTTGTGTACAGTTAGTGATAGGTGTAAATAGTAGTTTGTTTGTAAGTTTCAGTTGCCGAGCTCGAGAGCTGGAGGTGGAGATATGGTGCGGTACGAGGAAGGCAGCGCGGATGTTCGCTGACCGAATCAATGCCCCGATTTAGTTTTTTTTCGAGGCCTGCCAGTGCGTCTCGATTCGGCGCAATAATTTTTTTCAGTTGATCGTATAGTTATAACCCTTTAGAATTAAATTAAGGGATTATCTTATCGTAGTATCGTTTATCGCCCAAAGTACGGGATTATCGCATCGTATAGCATTATCGTATCGTTTAGCCTTACCGTATCGCTTAGTATTATCGTATCTCTTAGTGTTTTTTTTGTGGTAGGGAGGTGAAGGCATTTACGCCCGCCGAGTCTGGCAGTGTGGGACTCCCATGGAGGATACCCTTGGACTACCCACTAAACACCTCCCCTGTCAATCTACGAACCTAGCCTGGAACCGTTTGACACATTACTTCGGGCCAGGTCTCGTTTTGTTACCCAGTGGGGCGCCTTCAAGCTGGAGAGTCCCTTTCCTAGCGGTAGGGGAGAGGGGAAGAGGAAATGCCAGAAGAGCGATCCCCCAGCCCCAGCGCCCCCGGCTGCTGTGAGTCCCTTTTATCTATTAGGACTGCCCGAGCATAATGTGCCACCTTGTTCCATTTGTCAACCGATTCGAGCATCACCGCAACTATATTATCCGGAGTGAGCTCTCCCGTCTCCCTGTAGAGTTCCCTTCGCAGCCTGACCCATTTTGTACACGCAAAAAATGTGTGACAGGCATTGTCCTCCTCTCCTGGGCAAAACCGACAATCGGGAGACCGTGACTTACCGATCTTGTGCAGGTAAGACTGAAAACACCCGTGCCCGCTCAAAAGCTGGGTCAGATAGAAGTCAGTCTCACCATGCCTTCGATTTAGCCACGGTCTCACATCCGGGATGAGGCGCGCAGTCCACCTTCCCTTCGTGCAATTCACCCAAGACTGCTGCCAATCGTTGAGCGAGCGTTGTCTCTCCTCGCGGACAACCATCTCCCTCGCATCCTCGTTTCGGCGCAGGTAAATAGCGCGGCGCTCTCTAGCAAGGAGGGCGACAGGTATCACGCCTGCAATGACTCTCACCGCCGAGTCGGAGACTGTTGGATACGAAGATGCAATTCTCAGTGCTCCTCTTCTCTGTACCTGTGCCAATCGTTTTCGGTATACCTCCTTACTGAGAGCGTCGCCCCATACCTCTGCTCCGTAAAGTAGCACTGACCCTACAGCACTCATCAAGAGGGGTCTTCTTGATGGGATGGATCCCCCTACGTTGGCCATAAGTCGACTCAGGGCCGGTATTCCCGAAGCAGCCTTCTCAGCCGTTGCCCTGATTTGCTCAGAGAAACTCATCTTCGAGTCGATCAGTAGCCCCAGGTACTTCACCGCTGGCTTCGATTCGATCTGTATATCTCCAATACTGATCATCCTTACTCTAGGGATTCTCTTTTTTGTCAAGAAGACCACTTCGGTTTTCTCCAGTGCTAAACTGAGCCCGCGAGCAGTCATCCAGTCCCTCACTCGGCGCATTAGCATACCTATCCTAAGTTGCGCTTGTTCAATGGTGCGTCCGGCGACCAGAGCTGCAACATCATCCGCATAGCCGACCAAGCGCGACTCATCTGGCACAGTTTTGTGCGATAATTTCGTATTCTAGGAACGCAAAAGCAGTTCTTCTAAGGTTATTACAAAATATTATAGGTGAACTTTTGTGTATGAACCATTTAATATCGAAATTAGAAGAAAACGAACAATTACGAAAACGCCATCATGAACACATTAGCGGGATCAGAATTTTAATTCGATTCCGAACTTGGCTACCATGTATGGATACGAATGAATCTGTGTAGTGATTTCGTGTCGTGTCTCTTTCGAGGGTATGTGTAAGCGAGGAAAAGACAAAAGAATAACTTGTTAGAACAGGTCGTAAAAATTGACGGGACGCGTTTAGGTCGAACGCAGTGAAACAAAGTAATGAGAAATTACTCCAAGCATAGCGTCAAATTTTCAAAATAAATTTGTTGTAAGTGAAGCACAAACCAGACTTTAGAATTTCTGTGGAAACAAACCACAGTGACCGTACGTACGTTCATTGTGCCGGAAGAGAAAAGATACCTTGTGTTGTGCTTTCGTTTCACGCGTCCCATTCGATTATTTTCATGACAAAAGCAGTCGCTTTCGGCATATTTCTAAATTGGTTGGAATTCTTTGCCGCAGTGTTGAAACTAGATAAATGGTGACTAAATCAAGTTTATCTATTGGGAAAACGTGAAACGTCACATTAATCCAAACTTTTCAATAGTTTCCCCCTAATTTTCTTCGTATTTAACGCTAATATACGGATACTTCCGTGAACGCGATCAGCTGCGAGCCGTGTACTCGCGAATTGCGAAAAAGACGTCATCACTGTGCAAGAAATATAAATACAAGATTCCGATAAGTTTCAAGGCAGGAGGAATCCAAGCAAACGTTCAGCACTAGTGTGGTAACCTGAATTAATATATTCTGTAATGTTTATGTTTTCGTAGGAGTGCTGATCTTTGCAAAGAAGATGGTTGGATTGAGTCGGTTGTTCTTGGTATGGATGGTTGCCACTAATGGAATTTGCAGTGGAGCGAATCGATATGCCTGTACCTGGTGTGAAAAATGAATTAATTACTACGATACTACCCCCCCGTATCCAACACACGAAAAACATCCAGAACGTCGCGATTTGGCATTAAAGGAATTTCACAAGCGGTCAAGTGGAAGGGAGCATAGTTTGGATTGGGATGCGGATAGCTGTTGTGATATTTCTTTGGCGCCAAATAGCGAAGTGTAAAAAAACATTTCAAGTAAAGTCGAATGCGTGTAGGCGAACACCAAATTCTTTTTAATTACACGCTGAAAAATTAATCCTGAATTAAAACTGAAAAGTTTAATTTGATTAAAAATTAGGTAGAATAATTAGAACATATTTAAAATTCTTAAGCTCTTTTTGTGTCTATTTTGATGGGCTATCTCACATAAGCGTAGTTAAGATGGCTTCATTAAAATTTAGTTTTTAAGTAAGCTCATAAATGCGGCAATAAATTTGTGTGTTTTGTCTCGATTAAGCCCACATGGCAGAATGTCATTGAATTCAAATATATTTGGAAAAAGTAAAAGAAAGGGAGGAAAATTTGTTTTGAAACTTTAATTTCATTGAATGGTTGCCACTAATGGAATTTGCAGTGGAGCGAGTCGATATGCCTGAACCTGGTGTGAAAAATGAATTAATTACTACGATACTACCCCCCCGTATCCAACACACGAAAAACATCCAGAACGTCGCGATTTGGCATTAAAGGAATTTCACAAGCGGTCAAGTGGAAGGGAGCATAGTTTGGATTGGGATGCGGATAGCTGTTGTGATATTTCTTTGGCGCCAAATAGCGAAGTGTAAAAAAACATTTCAAGTAAGGTCGAATGCGTGTAGGCGAACACCAAATTCTTTTTAATTACACGCTGAAAAATTAATCCTGAATTAAAACTGAAAAGTTTAATTTGATTAAAAATTAGGTAGAATAATTAGAACATATTTAAAATTCTTAAGCTCTTTTTGTGTCTGTTTTGAGGGGCTATCTCACATAAGCGTAGTTAAGATGGCTTCATTAAAATTTAGTTTTTAAGTAAGCTCATAAATGAGGCAATAAATTTGTGTGTTTTGTCTCGATTAAGCCCACATGGCAGAATGTCATTGAATTCAAATATATTTGGAAAAAGTAAAAGAAAGGGAGGAAAATTTGTTTTGAAACTTTAATTTCGTTGAAACTGTCGAGCAGGAAGTTACTAATTTTTTTTCTATATGTTGTACAAGCGTAACGAGCTTTCTCCTCTTTTTTTGTATCCACTTAGATTACGACAGTGGAAGTAGTTCCATTAGAGTAGCTGATGGTACGTGGAATAGAAAGAAAGAAATATTTAAATTAATAGGAACGTATGACGAATACATTTAAATTTGCCGCTTAGAATCGAAGTTATCATCCTTACTTAATGTTAAGAATTAATATAGTAAATTACATCTACGTTGAAAAGAGACATTATTTATCGTCTTGTTTTATATATGATTGTCACCTTTCTTTTTGGAAACGTCCAAATAAAAAAATGAATTTGTAAGAAAACAAAAAGAAAAGAAATCTTATTAATGTGCTGGATTAAGTCCAGTTTTCTCAATCTAAATTCAGGAAATTCAACAGAATCCATGATGCATTATTAAACATTATGGTGTGTGTGTGTGTGTGCGTGGTCGACATTATGGAGGGAAGGGGGCTCATCTGCAATGCCTATTTGGCAAGAATTCCTTCTGTCTCTCAACCCACTCCCATACGCAGTGAGCTAGCCGTGGAACCAAAAAGATATCCTCTTCAGTCACCCTCATGTGACTTTCTGTGGTTCCATAGGAAAACTATTTATGCTTAGTCAGCATCCTTTGCTGAATACCTTTTTTTTGCTGCGGGAGCAACTCCTCAGTTGCTATTACCATATAAGAATCCATCCTTCTTTTTATAAAATATATTTATATTTTTTTTATTTTCTACGGAACATCAACATCTAACAATATATATATATATATATATATATATATATATATATATATATATATATATATATATATATATATATATATATATATATATATCTATATATATATATATATATATATATATGTATATATACATTGTTACATGTACAAATAATTCTGCAAGCTACTGTCGCAATTGTTTTCACAACCATTAAGAACATCAACAAAATGAATTTACTCGAAACCACGAGAACCCACCAAGCATGATCAACATTTGAAAGTGAGTCACTGCTCCATTCATTAAGCTGCTCGAATATACCAGAAACCTCTCGGCACAATGTACGAGAGGTGCATTGAACGGCTGGAGACCCTATATAAGGGGGGTGATTCATTAGAACTGCGATAGTAAAAACTGCGATAGTGTGGAGCGAATAGAAAAGCGGCATTGATCGAGTAATAGAAAAGTGATTTTCGTTGATTGTGAAGTGATTTTAGAAGACAATTGCGATAGAAAATTATGGACAAGTGGAAGTTAGACTTTTAATAGTGAAAATTAAAATTGTGAAATAGTTAAATAAGTGATTTTGCATTGTTAAGTAATTAAATAAACTCTTTTCATTTAGTTTAAAAGACATTGCGTATTCACTTTCCCGGAACATTAAAATTATTGGCCGCGAACCATAACACGCGACAGTGGTGTCAGAAGTGGGATAGAAAATTTTGGAAGTGAAAACGTTTAAACATTTTTTTAAATGCACAATAGCGAAATTCAACGTAAAAACTGGTGAAAAAAAAAATAATAATAAAAGCCGAAATAATAACATACCGCGAAGCTAACTTTAAAAAATTCATGAATTTAAAATGTCGGAGCTTAAGGGAGAAGCAGAAATGCCAAAGTCAAAGAAAACAGAAGATGCGCTAATGCAAATGTTGATGCTGATGCAGCAAGAGCTGCGACAACAGTCATCTAATTTAACTGCGAAGCTGGACCAACAAGCAATCGAAATCAAAGCAGACATCAAGGCAGACATCACACAGAAGCTGGAGAAACAGTCAACCGAAATAAAAGCGGAGCCCGGTTATCTGAACACACAAATTAAAAGGAAAAGGTTGACCAGGTCGAGGAAAAGGTCAGCCAGGTCGAGGAGGGAATCAACTATGAAATGGAAAACATGAAAAAGGAATTGGAAGCAGCAAAGGCAGTAGTAACTACCTCACCAGCCCCGCTTACAACCGCAGCGCATAACTCATCCAGAAATGTGAAGGCACCAATATTCGACGGGCAAACGGTGTGGAGTATTTACAAAATCCAATTTGAAGCCGCCGCTAGGATAAATCACTGGAATGAGCAGGAGCGAGCAACTGCATTGATTCTTGCTCTAAGGGGCCCAGCTGCCGAGCTTTTGCAGACTATCCCCGTTGAGTTGCATTCAAACCCGGCTGCTATAATGAATGCGCTGGACATGCGTTATGGAGACGATCATCTGAAGCAGATTTACCGGGCACAGCTACGGCATCGGATGCAGGAGTCTGGTGAAACCCTACAGCAGCTAGCCCAAGACATTGAGCGACTAGCTTTTTTGGCTTACCCAGCCTACAACCCAGAACATCGACATGACGCAGCAACAGAAGCATTCATTAGCGCACTAAAGGACCCGGAATTGCAACAAGCCGTGCGTTTAGCTCATAAGCAAACTGTTAAGGACGCATTGGCTTACAGTCTGAACTTTGAGGCAGCGAAAAATGTGGCTCGTACCACTGCCCGGGTTCGCGAGATAGTGGCAGGCGAAGAAAACCGAGCTATTGTCCAGGGTGGTGGAGATCCAGACCGAGTCAGGAGCCTAGAATGGAAGCCCATCAAACTGAGGGGGCCAACTTCGTCAGGCGGACGTTGGCTAGGAGGATCGACATCCCTAGCACCCCCGTCACCATGTCAAAGCTACATCGTGGAGAAGCAGACTTATGCCTTCCTGGTCAAGTTGACGAAGAACATTGCACCATAACAAGCGACACTGGTGCAACCCGATCGACTATCCGACCAGCCTTAGTGAGGCCCCAACTACTTCACAAGGGCAGAGCTCATGGAAATGCTGACGCCCTATCTCGTCAGCCATATCCAGCTAACTGCAAGCATTGCCGACAGATTGAGGAAAAGGAGCCAACCGTTGATCTGCAAGTGATAACGGCCGAATTTGATGAAGGTTGGTCATTGGAGGAGATTCGAAATGCCCAGTTAGCCGATGAAGACATCCGACCATTGCTCGTATGGAAGGAGACGACTGGGCGACCTGAGTGGAAAGACGTTTCAATGCATGGCGCAACCCTGAAAAGCTATTGGGCACAATGGAACTCCCTTCAGGTGGAGGATGGCGTACTCAAGCGGCAATGGTAGACGGCGGATGGAACCTCCTATAGGATGTAAACTATACTACCCAAAAGCCGAATCGACGATGTGGTTAAGGAAATGCATGAAGGATCCTCAGGAGGCCACCTTGGTGTTAACAAGACCTTAGCGAAATTGCGGGAAAGGTTCTACTGGCTCCACGCTCGAGAAGACGTAGGGGACTGGTGTCGCAGATACACGATTTGCGCTTCTTCCAAAGGTCCAAAGCGACGAATGAGAGGACAAATGCAAACCTGTAACGTGGGGGTACCGTTTGAAAGGATTGCTGTTGACATCGCAGGACCCTTTCCTGAATCCGAATGGGGAAATCGATACACGCTGGTTGTGGCCGATTATTTCAGCAAGTGGCTCGAGGTCTACCCCATTCCCAACCAGGAAGCAACTACTGTAGCCGAACAGCTAGTGTTAAATTGAGTCAGTAGGTACGGCGTACCTTGTGAACTACATTCAGATCAAGGCCGAAACTTCGAGTCACTAGTTTTTAAGCAAAATGTGCGAGCTGCTGGGAATACGGAAAACGAGGACAACACCGCTGCATCCCCAATCCGATGGAATGGTCGAACGTTTCAACGGCACGCTCAATAAACACCTGGCCAAAATGGTTGACGAGAACCAACGGGACTGGGACCGACATATCCCACTATTTTTGATGGCGTACAGAGCTGCTGAACATGCATCGACAGGCCAAGCCCCAGGCATTCATTTTCGGAAAGACTATTCGTCTGCCAGCTGATATAAAGTTCGGAACACCCCCCGAGAGACCCCAAACCATCTCGGAGTACGCAAGTGATCTAAAACAACGGTTGAACCAGATACATCGGACAGTGCGAAAACACCTCGAATAGGCTACTGACCGCATGAAGACCAGGTATGATCTAAAGGCAAATTTTACTGGCTTCCAGCAAGATGACTTGGTGTGGCTATATAACCCGCAACGGCGGAAGGGTAGGTCTCCAAAGTTGCAACATAATTGAGAGGGACCATACCGAGTTACAAAGCGAATCAACGACGTCGTATACCGAATACAGGAACATCGTAAGCCGAGAGCCAAAATGAAAATCGTGCACCTGGACCGTCTTGCCCCATATAACATCCAGGGAGAATTGACTACAACTGGCGACACATCTTTTCGGGGCGAAAAGAACTGAGGTGGGGGCAGTGTTACATGTACAAATAATTCTGCGAGCTACTGTCGCAATTGTTTTCACAACCAATAAGAACATCAACAAAGTGAATTTACTCGAAACCACGAGAACCCACCAAGTATGATCAACATTTGAAAGTGAGTCACTGCTCCATTCATTAAGCTGCTCGAATATACCAGATACCTCTCGGCAGAACATTCGCCAATGTACGAGAGGTGCATTGAACGGCTGGAGACCCTAAATAAGGGCGAGCTGAATGAATGGGGGGATGATTCATTAGAACTGCGATAGTCTGGAGCGAATAGAAAAACGATATTGATCGAGTAATAGAAAAGTGATTTTCGTTGATTGTGAAGTGATTTTAGAAGACAATTGCAATAGAAATTTATGGACAAGTGGAAGTTAGACTTTTAATAGTGAAAATTAAAATTGTGAAACAGTTAAATAGGTGATTGTGCATTTTTAAGGAATTAAATAAACTTTTAAAAGACATTGCATTTTCACTTTCCCGGAACATTAAAATTATTGGCCGCGAACCATAACACGCGACAATATATATATATATATATATATATATATATATATATATATATATATATATATATATATATATATATATAGGTATATATATATATATATATATATATATATATATATATATAGGTATATATATATATATATAGGTATATATATATATATATATATATATATATATATATATATATATATATATACGAGTATATATAAATATATATATGAATAATAAGTAACCGGACTGACCTCAGGAAATTTTTTATTGGCAAAATATGTACAATTTTTCTTTAGAAATCTTCAAAGTAGTCCCCATTGGAGTCGATAACACGCTGATACTGGATTTTCCAATCCCCGAACGCTCCCTGGAAGTCGGCAACCTCGATGCTGTCTAGAGCCCTCGTCGTAGAACGTTGAACGTTTTCCAGAGTCCCGAACCGCGTCCCCTTAAGGTATCTCTTGATCTTGGGGAACAGAAAGAAGTCCGCTGGTGCCATATCCGGGCTGTAAGGAGGCTGTGGCAACGTTGCCCTCGACTGTTTGGCCAACTGCTCGGTGACGAGCAGGCAGGTGTGCGAAGGAGCATTGTCGTGATGGAGGATCCACGAATCGGCAATCTCCGGACGGACTCGGCGAACCCGGGCGGTGTGTCGACGGAGCACCTCTCTGTAGTACTGGCCGTTTACAGTTTGGCCGGGTGACACAAACTCTTTGTGAACAATGCCTTTCACGTCAAAGAAAGCAATGCGCATCGACTTCACCTTCGATTTGCTCATGCGCGCTTTTTTCGGTCGTGGTGACGCCGGTGTGTACCACTCCGAACTCTGCCGCTTCGTCTCAGGATCGTATTCGAAAACCCACGTCTCGTCTCCTGTAATATCGTGGTTAAAAAACTCTAGTTCGGTTGCTCGATCGTACGCTTCATTTTCACTCCGACGACGTAACTGAACACGCACTCCGCTCTCGCTCGATGCTATCTCTTCAACCGCTTGGAGGCAACTGCTGCAGCTCGGTTCCCTTTAACTAGACCCCCACCACCACTACAGCACCAGATACCGGTTAGCAGACGCTTTGACGACGCGGGGCAGGCTCAGTCCGGTTACTTATTATACAAACCCTGTTTATATATATATATATATATATATATATATATATATGTATATATATATATATATATATATGTATATATATATATATATATATATGTATATATATATATATATATGTATATATATATATATATATATATATATATATATATATATATATATATATATATATATTTATTTATTTATATACATATATCTATATACATATATATATATATATACACATGTAAATATATATATATATATATATATATATATATATATATATATATATATATATATATATATATATATATATATATATTGGATATTCTAAAAAGTATTGAGCCTTTTTTGTCATTTTTCGATTAGTTTTTTTTTTATTTAAAATGGATTTCATTTAAACACATATTTTCTATTATTATCTATGACCTTTTGCCATTTTTTGGGTAGGGCCATTATTTCACCTGTGTAGAACTTCTGTTGTTTATCGGCGAAAAACTTGGCCAAGTGATTTTCACAGTCCCTTCTTGAAGTGAATTTCTTTTCATTAAGGAAATTTTGCAGAGAC
>CAXAJY010000049.1:0-22500 GCA_963969285.1 Odontomyia ornata
ATCCGTTGTTCGTCCATACGATTCATGTGTCCAGCCCATTGTAGCTTCCTCAGTCTTACAATCCTTGAGACCTCCGGTTGGTCAAAAATTTCATACAGCTCATGGTTGTATCGAATTCTAGCTAGAATCATACCCTAACAGTATTATTGGGGAGTATCAAGGTGATTTTAGAGCAAGTAGATCGATAATCGACCGATTGTTCACTGTCAAGCAGGTACTTGGGCAATGCTGAGAGTTCACAGTAAAAGAAAGCTCCAAGTAAACAGATCTGTGATAGACCTGTGTAATCGTAGAGAAGCTAGACGGGGATCAATGGCGAATTCGATGCAACCATGAGCTGTATGAAATTTTCGATGATCCGGAGGTCTCAACGATTGTAAGACTGCGGAAGATGTAATGGGCTGAACATGTGAATCGTATGGATGAACAACGGCTACCCAAAAAAGTATTCGTTCGGTGAACTGAAGGGCGAAGACCAGTGGGGAAATCGAGGAAACGTTGGTCTTACCCGGCCGACAAAGGCAGTTCTTCGCTGCTCGGATTTCGAAATTGCAGGACGCGGTCAATGAACTGAGACAGTTGGAGGCGATTGTTTCAGGAAGTGAAGGACCGGCAGGGGCTATAATGCTACAAAAAGAAGAAAAAATTAGTGAAATATGAATTTGAACTTAACGAAAGTGAAGTGATTGTGTTCGGGTGTGAGTTAAAGAGATAGTCTTCCGTAGGGGTTGCCGGGCGCAGTAGATGCGTCGAGTGCCCGCAGAGTGTAATTAGTAGGCTTTCAGAGTGTATTATGGGCTCCCTCGACGCGGGAAAATTTATACCGATGGGCCGAATTTTCGCTTGGCGGCTTATTGGACAAGTGAGTGTCGCTCCCACGCCTGTCTCCGGACGAGCTTACCCGAGTCCGAAAGGCCCCGCCAGAGCTTTCTTGTTTTAGGAGGTAACAAAATGTAGGAGAACGATTTCAAGAATTTCATTAACGATTTCAAGTGAATTTAATACTCAAGAAGCTAATTTTCCTGACCTTCCAAGATCCAGGTTCACGAAAGATAAAAGCAATATGGCAGCAATTTGCATATGTAGTAGTCAGCCCAGAAAGGACAAGCTCCAGACAAAACCAAAGCGAAATGCAAAACTTTTATACAATCTAGAACGCTTGTATCGTGTAAAATATATATATCATGATTCACGTAAAAAGAGGGCAAAACACACTCTTTGCATGGTTATACTTCACCTTTCACTATCGACTGTAGACTTACATTTTTTAAAACGGCTAAATGGAATACATGTTCTGCACCTTCCACTGACAGCTTAGCTTGGAGAAGTAAGCAAACTCCTATTCATTTCACTTCCTTCTTCGCAGCAATACAGCTTCTCTTCTCCGACAAAAATCACCTTCAACTGTTCCGGTCCATTGACCGCATCCCCCAATTTTGAAATCCGAGCAGCGATGTGTCAGATCAGCCTTTCCTCGGTTTCTCCACTGGTCTTCGCCCTTCAGTTTTCCCAAAGAATACTTTTTTGGGTATCCGTTGTTCATCCACACGATTCACGTGGCCAGTTGATTGCAGCTTCCGCAGTTTTTGAATCGTTGAGACCTCCGGCTCGTCAAACATTTCATACAGCTCATAGTTGCATGGAATTCGCCATTGGTCCTGATCTAGCTTCGCTCCGATTTTTCGCGTCAAGCCCTGTCTCTCGAAGGCGTTCACATCCATGGCACAGGTCTTACCACAGATTTGTTGTACGTGTACTTTGAACTCCCAGTGTTACTCAAGTATTGGCCTGACTATAAACAATTGGTCTATCGGCGATCTACCTGCTGTAAAGCCACCTTATTTCTCCCCAATAATACTGTTGGCGTATGATCTAATTCTATTTTCTATGACCTGTGAAATTATTTTGTACGCCGTACAAAGTAGTGATATGCCTCCAAGTTTTCGCCCTGTAGCTTGTCACCTTTTTTGCGGATAGGGAATATAATTGATTGGCTCGACGCGCTTGGCATTTTTGTTGCCAAATGTGCTGGGTGGCTTTCTGAACACCGCTGCCACCGTATTTAATGAGCTTGACTGGAATCTCATCGATGCCCGAAGCTTTATTATTCTTTTGGGTCTTTATGGTGAAATAAACTTCATCGAAAGTATGTGGCGTCAATGAAGCTCTTCGGAAATATCTATAGGCTCCGATGTTCTGGAGCTTTGCGGAGGATTTACAAGGTTCTTGACATATGATGCCCATCTTTCCTTAATCCTGTTTTCATCAGAGCTGATGTTGCTGATGTGATCACGACAGAACGTGGTCTTGGGTTGATAACCTCGTCTCAGGCTTTTCTCTACTTTGTAAACTTGTCTTGTGTTGTTGGTCGCTAGACTTACATCGATGCTTGTCAATTGGCCGTCATAGTATTTTCTCTTCTTAATTCTAATGATCTTATTCGCTACTCTTCTGAGACTTTCATGATGTTCTCTCTTCGTCCTACCTAAATATTGTTTGTACTTCTGATTCTTTTGGTCTAGCGCATTCTGGCACTCAGCATCGAACCAACGATGATTTCTTTTGCTTCGGGCAATGTCTGATCTTCTGTTCTGCCCCGGTCTTAATTACCGCGTTCACTCCATCCCCGATTGGCTTTCTTGAATTTAAACTCTTTTGGCGACGAGCGTTTAAGGCGTTGTTGTGAGAATGACGCCAACCACACACATCGAAACACATAGTGTGGCAGCCAGGTCGTCAACGTACAATGCGACGCATCACACACACGGAAACTTTATGTGGAAGTCGAGTTATAAGAGAAACAAGTCAGTCGATCATTAGAGCTCCATCGAAGACGACAAACGCGAAGCGAATCTTTTGTAACGTTAATAGGAAATAAACGATACTAAACTCTAATCTAACCGTACTTGCATTATTTCCTAAATTGGTGACCCGACGATGCCGGACACATTACTCAACGTAGATGGAAGTGAAGTGCAAACCCCCGTACGGCCATGGCAGTAGAAAATGACCCGCAAGTTAGTGCATTTACATTCAAATTGCCACACTTTGGTATAGCAAACCAGACCTTTGGTTCGCGCGCATTGAAGCCCAATTTCACCTACACAAAGTAAAAACCGACGCGACCCAGTTCGACAGGGTAATTGTGGAATTGGAAATGCAGACATTACTGCATGCCGCCGATATTATTGAATCGCCGCCAGAATACGCCAAATATGACGCGTTAAAGAAAAGGCTTTTGGCTACGTTCGGAGCTTCGGACGAGGAGAGAAGAGCTTCCGATCCTCCCAGTTCCTGCGCCGATTACAGTGCGCGGCAGGCAAGTCTATTCCAGACCAATTGCTAAAAACACTGGCTACAGCGACTGCCACTCAATGTGCGAGAAATTCTGGCAGCGAATGATAGCGATAATTTAGAAGAACTGGCAGCAGCTGCGGACCGAGTAACAAGTGTCGCCGCCTCAGACGTAGCATGCATTCAAAATAGTGCAACGTCACACTCAACGCCACAGTATGAGCAATTTGCGAAAAATATTGCGGAAATAGGAGCAGAGCTTAGCCGAATTGAAGCGCCTTCAAGACAAAGCATCGCTTCCACGTGTAGTTCGTGCCACTCATCATACCGGCCGGCTACTCCGTCCAAGGTGAGTCAAAATTATTTCTACCACCAGCGATTCGGTGCCAAAGCAAAGCGTTGCAGACTGCCATGTGTATTCTTCAAGCGGCAGGTGGGAAACGAATCGACCCGACAGCTAGTGGCACATCCAAAAGTCGTCTCGAAATTTTTAACAGTAAAACAAAGCTGAGATTCCTCATCTGTCGTTCCAGTAGCCCCATCGTCATCCTTTGCATCGAACGGAACCACCATCGATTCATACGGTGACCGAGCTCTAACCCTCTACTTGGGTCTACCGCGGGTTTTCCAGTGGCGATTCACCGTGGCCAAAGTATCACGACCTATACTAGGCGCAGACTTTATTCGGCATTTCGGGCTGGTGGTGGATCTCAAAAATGGCAAATTATCAGATCCCAGTAAGAACGCCTCTACTAAAGCAAAAGTCAAGGAATACAGCCAAAAAGAGATACCCTGAATGCAACCTTAACGTATGCCGCACTCCTCAGAGAGTTTCCGGGACTCACTAACTCTACAGTAGCTGCACATGCTCCGACTCATGGCACGAAGCATTAAATTACAACAGCAGGCCAGCCGGTGGCAGACCGGTCCTGGCGATTAAATCAGGAAAAGCTACAAGTGGCACCGCAAGAGTTTCAATTCCTGCTTGACAATGGATTGTGTCGACCTTCCAAAAGTCCCTTGGCGAGCCCTTTGCGTCTCGTTCCAAAAAAAATAGTGGCTCGCGAGGATTACCGCCGACAAAACGCGGTGACCTTGCCAGACAAGCACCCGATGTAACACATTAAGGACGCACGGCGCACGGTATTTTTCAAAGATCGATTTGTTCCGAGCATTTCACCAGATTCCGAAGAGCATTTCACCAGATTCTGAAGAGGATATTCCAAAAACTGCAATCACTACGCCATTCGGCCTGTATGAATTCACAGTAATGACATTTGGTCGTCCAAACGCAGCGCAGACGTTCCAGCGATTCATGCGTGTGCTATGTTGATGATTTATTTATCGCCTCAAAAAAGAAAGCAGAGCATGTGCAACACCTACGACTTGTATTTCAGCGTCTATCGAAATACAGAATTGTTATCAATTTAGCCAAATGTGAGCTGGGAGTCAGCCGCTTAGAGTATTTGGGGCACGTTATCGACGAAAAAGGTATAATTTCCCCAAAATCACGCGTGGACAACTACGGGCAATGTTGCGGTACTACAGGCTCCGCTCAACGACTTTTGTGCTGGACGTAAAAAGAATGGCAAAACCGTCATCGAATGGACTCCAGAAACTAGTGATGCATTTATAAACTGTAAAAATAGTCTCGCTTATGCTGTTCTATTAGTCCACTTTCGAGCCAATGAACCTCTCGGACTCACAACCGATACATCTGATGTTGCAGTAAGCGCCGTTTTAGAGTAGAAGGAGAATAACAATTGGCTACCATTGGCGTTTTTCCGGAAGAAGTCCGCTCCCGAAATTAAATAAAGCGTATATGATCGCAAACTTCTAGCGATATATTCCAGCGTCAGACATTTTCAGCACTATTTAGAAGGTTCTAGTTTCTACATCCTCACGGATCACAAACCGCTAACGTATGCATTCGCTCAGTCTGCAAGCAAAACGTCGCCGCGCTAGATCAGGCATCTCGATTGCATCTCGCAGTTTTCAACAGATATCCGCTTTATCGCGGGAGCAAGTAATGATGTCGCCGGTGCGCTCTCGCGGCTGGAAGAGATTACGAGTCCACAGTAATCGACGAATCTGAACTGATGAAAGAGCAAGAACGAGATGTCGAACTGCAAGGACTACTTCGTTCTAACACTACATCCCTAAAGCTTGTCCGCCAGCCTATACGCTCAAGTGGTGGAATAGTATACGATAAGTCACTGCAACGATTAAGGCCCTTCGTTCCGCTGACGTTACGAAGGAAAGTATTTGACATGTTTCATCAGCTAGCGCATCTCAGTGAACGTGCCATAGGCAAGGCTATAGCTCAGAGATACGTGTAGACAAACATGCAGAAAGACGTCCGCGTTTGGGCTCGTTCATGCGTTCCATGCCAGCGCTCCAAATAGTTCGCCATCAAAAGAACCCAATACAGCCTTTTCCGATGCCTGATGCTCGCTTTCAACATATCCACATCGATATCGTGGGGCCGCTTGTTCCGTCGCAGGGTTATAAATACCTGTGTTGCTTGGTAGTCATCGATTCTCTAGGTGGCCAGAGGCATTCCCCATTGCAGATCAGACCGCAGCTACCGTCTTAAAAACATTGTTTAACAATTGGGTTGCTCGTTTCGGCACGCCTCAAACAATCGCCACCGATCAAGGTACTCAGTTTGAATCGGCGTTGTTCAAAGCCCTGGCTGCGTTTATCAGAAGTACGAAAAACAGGACATTAACGTATCACCCGGCGTCTAATCGTCGAGCGCTGGCATCGGACACTGAAAGCTGCGATTATGTGTCACTCTAACAATTCTTCCTGGACCGATATCCTTCCCACCGTGTTACTGGAATTGCGCACCAGCTTTAAGGAAGAGTTACAGGCCTCGTTTGCAGAGTTGCTATACGGAACTTCACTGTCCATTCCGGGAGAATTCGTCAGCCCTAGCAGTTCATCCGTCAGCCAGCATGATTTTATTGTTCACCTTCGGGATGTCATGTCATCAATCAGGCCCGTGCACACACATCGTCATGGCGACAGACCAGTTTTCATCAACAAAAAGCTGAGTACATGCACACATGTTTTTATGCGCGTCGATCCCGTTCGCAAGCCACTTTCGCCACCGTATACGGGACCACATCTTATAGTGCATCGCCTGTCGAACGTCGTTTACACGATCGAAGCAAACGGCCGACAAGTCAACCTATCGACCCGCGTTCGTTGAAGCTTCAGGAGACGAATATCCTCGCGATCATACATCGGAGCCGATAAGCGTAAATTCGAAACCCTATACGTCAGTAGCTACGCAGTCAGCCCGAAGCCAGACGACAACCAAACAGGTTATTCCTGCTCATAAACACTTGCAAGCGTATATAAAGCATCACAAAACACCAATCAATACGCCGCCTGCAGAAACAAGAAGGTACCCACCAAGCAAAAAGCACGTATGTTCGAGGCACCATACAGATCATGACATTTTACTACCTCACCAATGTCACTAGGGGGGGAGTAGTGTGGCGACGAACATTTTAGGCGTTGCTGGCAGAATGACGCCAACCACACACATCGAAACACATTGTGTGACAGCCAGGCCGTCAACGTACAATGCGACGCAGCACACACAAGGAAACTTTATGTGGAAGTCGAGTTGATAAGAGAAACAAGGCAGTCGATCATTAGAGCTCCATCGAATACGACAAACGCGAAGCGAATCTTTTGTATAATCAATAGGAAATAAATGATAGTAAACTCTAATCTAACCGTACTTGCATTATTTCCTAATCTCTTAAGAAGTCAAGATCAATGAGCGGAGAAACTGAGAGGCTCATTCTATTGGGTTGTCCGATAATGAATTTTTTTCCTTCATTGAATTTCTGCCATCAATAAAAGCAATTTTTTGACCTCGACTTTTCATCCCTTCCAGACTTTCTACATCTGAGCGACGCAACAAATTATTTGGACCATTTATAGTATCAGAACAGAATACAGCGGCTGATTCAAATTCAGACCTTAATAAAAACCATGTCGATGGAAAGTCGCTTGCTTCAGTTCAGAACCTCCAGGAACATGAACGCGCACATTTAAATCCTAACTCAGATAATTCTATACTTTGCAACAACGCATCCGCATTCTCACAAGATGCAAAGAATCATGGACCTTATCATTCTAATACACTCCTACATAAATGCGGGGAATGTGGAAAGTTATTTTCAAGGGTTCATACATTGAAGGCTCATCAAATAATACATTCAAATCCAAATATGCTGAAGTGTGAAATATGTAACAAATCATTTGCGCTTCCACATAGTTTGAAAAGACATAAAGCTATGCATACCAATGCAGAAGTATGTAAATGCAGTGAATGCGGAAAATCATTCAGATGGGCAAGCACTTTGAAGCTGCATATGGCTCTACATTCTAATCCCGATTTATTTAAGTGTGATTCATGCGGAAAATCGTTCAAATCAGCTCGAACCTTAAGAAAACATAAAATTGTTCACTCAAATCCCAATATACTGAAGTGTAAGATATGCAACAAATCATTTACGCTTCCATATAATTTGAAAACACATAAAGCTTTGCATACCAATGAAGGAGTATCTAAATGCAGTGAATGCAGGAAATCATTCAGATGCGCTCGAACTTTCAAGCTGCATATGGCTCTACATTCTAATCCCAATTTATTTAAGTGTGATTTATGTGGAAAATCATTGAAAACAGCTAAAATCTTAAGACAACACAAAATTGGTCACTCAAATCCCAATAAACTGAAGTGTGAGATATGCAACAAATCATTTACGCTCCTAGGTAATTTGAAAAGACATAAAGCTGTGCATACCAATGAACGAGTATGTAAATGCAGTGAATGTGGGAAATCATTCAGATGGGGTCAAGGTTTGAAGCGGCATATGGCTCTACATTCTAATCCGGATTTATTTAAGTGTGATTTATGTGAAAAATCATTCAAGTCAGCTCAAACCTTAAGACAGCATAAAATTGGTCACTCAAATCCCAAAATAAGTGAAGTGGGAGATATGCAGCAAATTATTTACGCTCCCATATAAATTGAAAATAGATAAAACTGTGCATGGCAATACAGGAGTATGTAAATGCAGTGAATGCGGCTCGAGATTTGAAGCGGCATATGGGTCTACATTCTGATCCAGATTTAGTTAAGTGCGATATATGCGGAAAGTAATTTATCAAAGCAATTACATTAAAACAATATAAAACAATGCATTCAAATGCCAATACATAAGATCGTGTGTGAGTCATTTGCGACGTTAATAGTTTTCAACATTGATAAAACCTTCCATGTCAATCTTAGATTATGAGGTTTCAGGATAGGGTATGGCCAAAATGAAATGAAGCAGAAGCGATGAAGTAAAACCTCTTATTATCGCATACATGACCATATGTAGGTTGACTTTTGTCGCAAATTCATTAGGCGGTATGCGAGAAATCACGGAATTCGACGTTTTGACTGGGTTTTGAAAAGGATTTGAGCGTTGATAACGAGATGTTGCGAGGAGAACATACTAGTGCTTCTTGTAAAGTGAAAACTGTTGCAGTTTCTACGTCCGTTAAATTCGAAATGTTGCGAAAGCTAAATTCATAATCGTTTGTTTACTACTAAAAGCTCTGCTGTCAGTGGAAGGAAACTACGTACAGTTTTATTTGGTATATCCAAAGATGAAATGGCAATTCAACTTATATTTATGATTAAGTTCCTCATATAGTGTAGTTTTCTAAGCAGTGACTGAAACGGAATTGGTTGAAAGCAAATATGTCTGGTGACAACTAATGAAGATTATTTTATAGATGATATTAATTTTTCTTAAAAATAGATGGTACAAAATGTGATTTTACTTTTAACTATAACAAGTTCCAATTAAGAACCAATAGCTTTGTGTCATATATCGGTTAGTTGCATAGACGTAAGAAACAGAAGAAAAGGGAGAATACCGAAGCTTGTAATAACTATGCCGGCGTATATTTTCGTCCTATTGATGTTCATTTTGAAGCTGAAAAAAAAACAAAGAATAAATGGTGGTGATAGTACTTTGCGAATCGATATTAATATTCATATATACGAGTATATATATATATATATATATATATATATATATATATATATATATATATATATATATATATATATATATATATATATATGTATATATATATATATATATATATATATATATATATATATATATATATATATATATATATATATGTATACATATATGTACATATATATATATATATATATATATATATATATATAAAAATATATATATATATATATATATATATATAATATATATATATATATATATATATATATATATATATATATATATATATATATATATATTTCTATGTATATATATATATTTCTATGTATATATATATTTCTATATATATATATATATTTCTATATATATATATATATATATATATATATATATATATATATATATATATATATATATATATATATATATATATATTTCTGTATATATATATATATATATATATATATATATATATATATATATATATATATATATATATATATATATATATATATATATATATATATATATAGAGACATGTACAAAGAATTCTGCGAGCTACTGTCGCAATTGTTTTCACAACCATTAAGAACATCAACAAAATGAATTTACTCGGAACCATGAGAACCCACCAAGCATGATAAACATTTGGAAGTGAGTCACTGCTCCATTCATCTGCTCGAATATACCAGATACCTCTCGGCAGAACATTCGCCACTGTACGAGAAGTGCATTGAACGGATGGAGACCCTATATAAAGGCGAGCTGAATGAATGGGGCGATGATTCATTACAGCCGCGATAGAAAACTGCGATATAGTGGAACGCGAAGTGAAGGCGATTGATTGTTTGAGTGCGAAGTGATTTTAAGTGGACAGTTGAATTACAAATTTATAGACTAAGTAAAAATTAAAATTGTGAAATAGTAAAATAAGTGATTGTGCATTTTTCATTAATTAAATAAACTCTTTTAATTTATTTTAAAAGACATTGCGTTTTCACTTTCCCTGAACATTAAAATTATTGGCCGCGAACCTTACCACGCGACAATATATATATATATATATATATATATATATATATATATATGTATATATATATATATATATATATATATATATATATATATATATATATATATATATATATATATATATTGTTACATGTACAAATAATTACATGTACAAATAATTCTGCGAGCTACTGTCGCAATTGTTTTCACAATCATTAAGAACGTCGACAACTGAATTTACTCGAACCCACGAGAACCCAACAAGCATTATCAACATCTGAAAGTGAGTCACTGCCCATTCATGCTGGAACGTTCCCGCATATTCACTAATGTACGAGAACTGAATTGAATGATTAGAGACCCTATATAAAGGCGAGCTGAATGAATGGGGGGATTCATTCGACCGTGATAAGAACTGCGATAGTGTGTGGAAAGCGAATAGAAAAGTGTGTTTCGTAATAGTGAAGTAATTTAGAAGACAATTGCGATAATAAATTTATGGACAAGTGTTAGAATTTAAATAGTGACAATTAAAATTAGTGAAAGTGTTAACTGATTATTGTGCATTTTATTTAATTAAATAAACTCTTTTAACTTAAATTAAAAGACATTGCGTTTTCACTTTCCCGGAACATTAAAATTATTGGCCGCGAACCGAAAACACGCGACAATGGTGTCAAGAAGTGCGAAAGAAAAATTTTGAAAGTGAAAATTTGAACATTTTTATAGTGCACAATAGTAAAATTTAAAGAAACATTAAAAATGCCACGAAGCTTAAACTTAAAAATTAACGAATTGACCATATCGGAGCTCAAGGAGGAGTTGGAACAGCGGAATCTGGCCACACAAGGTACAAAGGCCATACTGATTGCACGCTTGCGTGACGCGATCGAGTCGGAAGGCGTGAATCTGGATTTGGGTGAGCTCTCAGATGCGGAAAAAGGCGCAGAAGGTGGAGAAGTAGAAACACCAAAATCAAAGGAGCCAGAAAATGCGCTGATGCAAATGTTAATGCTGATGTCATCCAGTCTGACTGCGAAGCTAGATGAACAGTCATCCAGTTTAACTGCGAAGCTAAGTGAACAGTCATCCAATTTAACTACGAAGCTTGATGAACAATCAGCGAAGTTAAATGAACAATCATCGAAGTTAAATGAACAATCAGTGAAGCTGGACCAACAAGCGATCGAAATCAAGGCAGACATCACACAGAAGCTGGAGAAACAGTCAACCGAAATAAAAGCGGAGCTCGGTCATCTGAACAAACAAATTAAAGGCGTCGAGGAAAAGGTTGACCAGGTCGAGGAAAAGGTTTACCAGGTCGAGGAAAAGGTCAGCCAGGTCGAGGGAAAGGTCAGCCAGGTCGAAGAGAGAATAAACCATGAGATGGAAAAAGTGAAAAAACAATTGGAAGCAGCGAAGGCAGTAGTAACCACTTCACCAGTCCCGCTTATAACCGCAGCGCAAAGCTCATCTAGAAATGTGCAAGCACCAATATTCGATGGGCAAACGGTCTGGACTATTTACAAAATCCAGTTTGAAGCAGCTGCTAGGATAAATCACTGGAATGAGCAGGAACGAGCAACTGCCTTAATTCTTGCTCTAGGAGGCCCAGCTGCCGAGCTTTTACAGACTTTCCCCGTTGAGCTGCATTCAAACCCGGCTGCTATAATGAATGCGCTGGACATGCGTTATGGAGACGATCATCTGAAGCAGATTTACCGGGCACAGCTACGACATCGGATGCAGAAGTCTGGCGAAACCTTGCAGCAGCTACCACAAGACATTGAGCGACTGGCACTTTTGGCTTACCCAGCCTACGACCCAGAACATCGAGATGATGCAGCGACAGAAGCATTCATCAGCGCCTTGAAGGACAAGGAATTGCAACAAGCCGTGCGGTTAGCTCAAAAGCAAACAGTCAAGGATGCATTGGCTTATAGTTTAAATTTTGAGGCAGCGAAAAATGTGACCCGTACCACTGCCCGGGTTCGCGAGGTAGTGGCAGATAATTGCAGGTGTGAGCGCGTGGGGATTGAGCGAGAGCTGCAGGTGAATGGTGCGCCTAGATGCTGAAATTGCGGGGAAAAAGGGCACCTGCAAAGAGACTGCAAGAAGGGAAGAAGACCGAGCTATTGTCCAGGGTGGTGGAGATCCAGACCGTGTCAGGAGCCTAGAATGGGGGCCCATCAAACTGCAAGGGCCAACTTCGTGGGGCGAACGTTGGCTAGGAGTATCGACATCCCCAGCACCGTGCCAAGGCAACATCGTGGAGAAGCAGACAGATGCCTTCCTGGTCAAGTTGATGAAGAACATTGCACCCTAACAAACGACACTAGTACAACCCGATCGACGATCCGACCAGACCTAGTGAGGCCCCAACTGCTTCACAAGGGCAGAGTTCATGGAAATGCTGACGCCCTATCTCGTCATCCATGTCCAGCTAACTGCAAGCATTGCCGGCGGATTGAGGAAAAGGAGCCGCCCGTTGATCTGCGAGTGATAACGGCCGAATTCGATGAAGGTTGGTCATCGGAGGAGATTCGAAATGCCCAGTTAGCCGATGAAGATATCGGACCATTGCTCGTATGGGAGGAGACAACTGGGCGACCGGAGTGGAAAGACGTTTCAACGCATGGCGCAACCCTGAAAAGCTATTGGGCACAATGGAACTCCCTTCAGGTGGAGGGTGGCGTACTCAAGCGGAAATGGGAAACGGCGGATGGCAGCTCCTATAGGATGCAAACTATACTTCCCAAAAGCCGAATCCACGATGTGGTTAAGGAAATGCATGAAGGATCCTCGGGAGGCCACCTTGGTGTTAACAAGACCTTAGCGAAATTGCGGGAACGGTTCTACTGGCTCCACGCTCGAGAAGACGTAGAGGACTGGTGTCGCAGATGCACAAATTGCGCTTCCGTCAAAGGCCCAAAGCGACGACTGAGAGGACAAATGCAAACCTATAACGTAGGCGTGCCATTCGAAAGGATTGCTGTTGACATCGCAGGACCCTTTCCTGAATCCGATTGGGGAAATCGATATACGCTGGTTGTAGCCGATTATTTCAGCAAGCGGCCCGAGGTCTACCCCATTCCCAACCAGGAAGCAATTACCGTAGCTGAACAGCTAGTGTTAAATTGGGTCAGTAGGTACGGCGTACCTTGCGAATTACATTCAGATCAAGGCCGAAACTTTGAGTCACTAGTTTTTGGCGAAATGTGTGAACTACTGGGAATACGGAAAACGAGGACAACACCGCTGCATCCCCAATCCGATGGAATGGTCGAACGGTTCAACGGCACGCTCAATAAACATCTGGCCAAGATGGTTGACGAGAACCAAAGGGACTGGGACCGACATATCCCACTATTTTTGATGGCGTACAGAGCTGCCGAACATGCATCGACGGGCCAAGCTCCAGCCAAAGTCATTTTTGGAAAGACTATTCGTCTGCCAGCTGATATAAAGTTCGGAACACCCCCGAGAAACCCCAAACCATCTCGGAGTACGCAAGTGAGCTAAGACAACGGTTGAACCAGATACATCGGACAGTGCGAAAACACCTCGAATCGGCTACTGACCGCATGAAGACCACGTATGATCTAAAGGCGAATTCTACTGGCTTCCAGCAAGGTGACTTGGTGTGGCTTTATAACCCGCAACGGCGAAAGGGTAGGTCTCCAAAGTTGCAACATAATTGGGAGGGACCATACCGAGTTACAAAGCGAATCAACGACGTCGTATACCGAATACAGGAACATCGTAAGCCGAGAGCTAAAATGAAAATCGTGCATCTGGACCGTCTTGCCCCATATTACACCCAGGGAGAATTGACTACAAATAGCGACACATCTTTTCGGGGCGAAAAGAACTGAGGTGGGGGCAGTGTTACATGTACAAATAATTACATGTACAAATAATTCTGCGAGCTACTGTCGCAATTGTTTTCACAATCATTAAGAACGTCGACAACTGAATTTACTCGAACCCACGAGAACCCAACAAGCATTATCAACATCTGAAAGTGAGTCACTGCCCATTCATGCTGGAACGTTCCCGCATATTCACTAATGTACGAGAACTGAATTGAATGATTAGAGACCCTATATAAAGGCGAGCTGAATGAATGGGGGGATTCATTCGACCGTGATAAGAACTGCGATAGTGTGTGGAAAGCGAATAGAAAAGTGTGCTTCGTAATAGTGAAGTAATTTAGAAGACAATTGCGATAATAAATTTATGGACAAGTGTTAGAATTTAAATAGTGACAATTAAAATTAGTGAAAGTGTTAACTGATTATTGTGCATTTTATTTAATTAAATAAACTCTTTTAACTTAAATTAAAAGACATTGCGTTTTCACTTTCCCGGAACATTAAAATTATTGGCCGCGAACCGAAAACACGCGACAATATATATAAACTCGTATATATATATATATATATATATATATATATATATATATATATATATATATATATATATATTTATTTATATATATATTTATATATATATATATATATTTATATATATATATATATATATATATATATATATATATATCTTTATATATCGTATTTCCAATGTGAATATTCTAATTAGCTAGAGGAAAATTTCGGCAAAAACCTTAACATAACTTAACTATCTACTTATGACTAGTTAAAAACTTTGAGGCTAGGTTACGGTCAAAGGGATATATGGTAGCAACCGCTGGTTTCAATTCGCCAGAGCACAATTAGCGGATTGGGGAAGTAAGTTGCTTTCGCGATTAATTTATCACGGTGCGATGCGGCGAGCAAATAAATTGGACTAACGCCAGCAAGGCTGTGTAGTTTTTCATAAGCAATGTAAAACGTTTTATTAAGTACCATTTTCAAGTATCTATTTTGCGTGATCTGATATCTATATACGAGTATATGATATCTATCTATATATATATACGAGTATATATATATATATATATATATATATATATATATATATATATATATATATATATATATATATTATATATGCAGATATATACATCTACATATATATAAATGTTTATATATACATATATATATATATATATATATATATATATATATATATATATATATATATATATATATATCAATATGTGTAGTCTGTGTGGCCTAGTGGTTAGAGCATGAACCCATAAGCCGAAGGTCCCAGGCTCAAATCTCGTTGGGAGCAACGTGATTTAGTTCAGGGGATTTTTCGGACAGACTACGAGTGTTCACTCAGTGGCGATATGTACTGGTTTAATCAGATCATATCATAGCTGAGCAAGCGCACGGGAGCATGGTACTGACCAAACGAACTCCCGAAAAAATAAATACGGCCATGAAAATGAGATACTCTAACTATCTCTAAGCGAAGGCCCGAGAGGGGCTGTAGTGCTACAAAGAAGAAGAAGATATATCAGTATATATGAAGATATGTACATATATATGTATGTATATATATATATATATATATATATATATATATATATATATATATATATATATATATATATATATATATATATATATATATATATATATATATATATATTGTTACATGTACAAATATTTCTACGAGCTACTGTCGCAACTATTAATAACATCATGATCAATAAACGAATGTACTTGAACGCACAAGAATCGACCAAGCATGTTCAATATCTGAAAGTGACTGCGGGGTAATTAGAATTGCTCGAATATTCCAGGTAGTTCTCGCCAGAGCACACGCCAATATACAAAACTGGATTGAATGACTAGATACCCTGTATAAAGCCGAGCTGAATGAATGGGGCGGAATAGTAAAACTTCGATAAGTGTAGAGTGCGAATTAAAGGCGATATTTGTTGATAATTAATACAATTGAAATAAAAATTTATAGACAAGTGAATAGTAACATTTTAGTTAATTTTTGTAACAATAGAGAAATTAATGATTGTGCGTTCTTAGTAAAATATACTCTTTTAACTTAATTTAAAAGACAGTGCATTTTCACCTTTCCGGGACATTAAGATAATCGGCCGCGAATCAAAACACGTGAAAATATATATGTTATATCTTAAATATATATATATATATATATATATATATATATATATATATATATATATATATATATATATATATATATATATATATATATATATATATATTGTCGCGTGTTTTCGGTTCGCGGCCAATAATTTTAATGTTCCGGGAAAGTGAAAACGCAATGTCTTTTAATTTAAGTTAAAAGAGTTTATTTAATTAAAAATTCACAATAATTTATTTAACTATTTCACCTAATTTTAACTTTCACTATTAAAATTCTAACACTTGTCCATAAATTTCTTATCGCAATTGTCTTCTAAATCACTTCACTATTACGAAAATCACCTTTCTACTACTCGAATAATATCGCTTCCCACACACAATCGCAGTTCTTATCGCGGTCGAATGAATGATCCCCCCATTCATTCAGCTCGCCTTTATATAGGGTCTCTACGTATTCACCCATTTCTCGTACATTGGCGAATGTTCTACCGAGAGGTACCTGGTAGATTCGAGCAAATTAATGAATGGAGTGACGTCACTTGCAGATGTTGATCATGCTTGTTGGGTTCTCGTGGGTTCGAGTAAATTCATTTGTTGACGTTCTTAATGATTATGAAAACAATTGCGACAGTAGCTCGCAGAATTATTTGTACATGTAATTATTTGTACATGTAACACTGCCCCCACCTCAGTTCTTTTCGCCCCGAAAAGATGTGTCGCTATTTGTAGTCAATTCTCCCTGGGTGTAATATGGGGCAAGACGGTCCAGATGCACGATTTTCATTTTAGCTCTCGGCTTACGATGTTCCTGTATTCGGTATACGACGTCGTTGATTCGCTTTGTAACTCGGTATGGTCCCTCCCAATTATGTTGCAACTTTGGAGACCTACCCTTTCGCCGTTGCGGGTTATATAGCCACACCAAGTCACCTTGCTGGAAGCCAGTAGAATTCGCCTTTAGATCATACCTGGTCTTCATGCGGTCAGTAGCCGATTCGAGGTGTTTTCGCACTGTCCGATGTATCTGGTTCAACCGTTGTCTTAGATCACTTGCGTACTCCGAGACCGTTTGGGGTTTCTCAGGGGGTGTTCCGAACTTTATATCGGCTGGCAAATGAATAGTCTTTCCAAAAATGACTTTGGCTGGAGCTTGGCCCGTCGATGCATGTTCGGCAGCTCTGTACGCCATCAAAAATAGTGGGATATGTCGGTCCCAGTCCCTTTGGTTCTCGTCAACCATCTTGGCAAGGTGTTTATTGAGCGTGCCGTTGAAACGTTCGACCATTCCATCGGATTGGGGATGCAGCGGTGTTGTCCTCGTTTTCCGTATTCCCAGCAGTTCACACATTTTGCCAAAAACTAGTGACTCAAAGTTTCGGCCTTGATCCGAATGTAGTTCACAAGGCACGCCGTACCTGCTGACCCAATTTAACACTAGCTGTTCGGCTACAGTAGTTGCTTCCTAGTTGGGAATGGGGTAGACCTCGGGCCACTTGCTGAAATAATCAGCTACGACCAGCGTGTATCGATTTCCCCATTCAGATTCAGGAAAGGGTCCAGCGATGTCAACAGCAATCCTTTCAAACGGTACCCCCACGTTATAGGTTTGCATTTGTCCTCTCAGTCGTCGTTTTGGACCTTTGACGGAAGCGCAAATTGTGCATCTGCGACACCAGTCCTCTACGTCTTCTCGAGCGTGGAGCCAGTAGAATCTTTCCCGCAATTTCGCTAAGGTTTTGTTAACACCAAGATGGCCTCCCGAGGATCCTTCATGCATTTCCTTAACCACATCGTGGATTCGGCTTTTGGGAAGTATAGTTTGCATCCTATAGGAGCTGCCATCCGCCGTTTCCCATTTCCGCTTGAGTACACCACCCTCCACCTGAAGGGAGTTCCATTGTGCCCAATAGCTTTTCAGGGTTGCGCCATGCGTTGAAACGTCTTTCCACTCAGGTCGCCCAGTCGTCTCCTTCCATACGAGCAATGGTCCGATGTCTTCATCGGCTAGCTGGGCATTTCGAATCTCCTCCGATGACCAACCTTCATCGAATTCAGCCGTTATCAGTCGCAGATCAACGGGCGGCTCCTTTTCCTCAATCCGCCGGCAATGCTTGCAGTTAGCTGGACATGGGCGACGAGATAGGGCGTCAGCATTTCCATGAACTCCGCCCTTTCGATGAACAATTTCGTAGTCGTACGACTGCAATCTTTCGATCCACCTCGCAACTTGTCCCTCGGGGTTTTTGAAGTTAAGTAGCCATCTCAGCGATGCATGGTCCGTTCGAAGAACAAATTTCTGGCCATATAGGTATTTGTGGAACTGCTTGGTGGCCTCTATTATAGCTGATAGCTCCTTCCTGGTCACGCAGTAGTTCCTCTCACTTTTTGAAAGAACTCGACTGTAGTACGAGAGGACTCTTTCTTCGCCATTGATCTGCTGGGAGAGTACAGCTCCAATACCGCCGTTGCTTGCATCAGTGTCAACTACAAACATTTTTCCGGGTTTCGGATACGCCAGCACGGGTGATTCACACAGCTTTTTCTTCAGGGCCTCAAAGGCTGTCTGGCATTTTTCGTTCCAGACATACGGACGATTTTTCTCGGTTAGCTGATGGAGACACTTAGCTATTTTGGCAAAGTCTTTGACGAATCTTCGATAGTAGGTTGCCAGACCCAGGAAACTTCGTAGTTGGCGCTTGTTGTTTGGTGTTGGCCAGCTTTTCACGGCTTCAATCTTCTCAGGGTCTGTTCTGACCCCTTCTGCTGATACGACATGTCCCAGGTATTTTACTTCAGCTGCGAAAAGGGTACACTTGTCGGGACTAAGTTTCAAATTTGCCAGTCGCAGTCGGGGGGAAAACCTCTTCTAAGTTCCGCACATGCTCCTCGAACGTTCTCCCGATGACGATGATGTCATCTAGGTACACCAAGCAGGTTTTCCAGGTTAGACCACGTAGCACGTATTCCATCAAGCGTTCGAAAGTGGCTGGCGCATTGCAAAGCCCAAACGGCATCACCACAAACTGCCACAATCCGGTCCCAACTGAAATAGCGGTCTTCTCTCGGTCCTTCTTGTCAATTTCTACCTGCCAGTAGCCACTCTTGAGATCGAGTGTAGAAAACCATTTTGCGTCGGCTAAAGTGTCCATGATGTCATCGATGCGTGGGAGCGGGTAACTATCTTTCTTAGTGACGTCGTTAAGCTGTCTATAGTCGACACAAAAGCGAGTGCTACCATCCTTTTTCTTTACTAGAACTACAGGCGCGGCCCATGGACTTACAGAAGGTTCAATAATGCATTGTTTTTCCATGTCCGAGATCAGCGCGGTCACTTCTCCTTGTTTGGCTATAGGGAGGCGTCTGGGTGCTTGTCGAATCGGCTTGGCTCCCTGTGTATCTATGACGTGAGTTACCAAACTCGTTCGGCCTTGTTGAGAAGATGTCACTGTACTTGGTGACCAGATCAGAGGCTCGTTTGAATAGCTGCACCGGCAATTTGACTTGCTTCAACATTGCAGACGTGGATTCTCGGGCTTTGTCTGTGTCTTGCCTCCTTTTCCAATGATGGTTGTGAGTAGCTTCCAAAGAGATGATGGTGGAAACAGGCTGGCAGCTGCCGATGACTTCTCCCGCTTTGATGCTCGTGGTTGAGTCTGCGGTGTTAAGGACTCTAACCGGCACATATCCGTTCCTTAAAGATCTTACAAGGCTTCGTCCTACAATCAAACTGCGCAATGCGGATGTCTTCGTTGGCTCTATCCGATAAGATCGGTGGTCTAAAGAATCACCATCAAGCTTGGCCCATACAATGCTTTCGGAAGAATTCGGTACATCAGTGTCAGTACATACCACTACATTCATCTTGGGGATTTGGACGCTGGGATCCTCCATCAGTACTTCGACATTCTGCCATTTCAATACACGTTTGCCCAAGTCCAACGTGATTCCATGTGGTCGCAGAAAATCCATTCCGAGAATGCAGTCATCCATAATGTTCTCGACCAGAAAATTATGTCGGAACACCAGGTCTCCCAACTGTATCTGGAGGTTGACCTCTCCATGAACAGGTGCAGTTTCTCCCGTAGCTGTCCGTAGTGAGAAAATTCTGCCCTTGTGAAGTTGTTGCTGTCTAACTAGGTCTGGTCGGATAATCGCTCGGGTTGCACCAGTGTCGATTGTTATGGTCCAGTGTTCTCGTCAATTTGACCCGGAAGGCATAAGTCCGCTTCTCCACGATGTAGTCTTGACACTGTGATGGTGGTGCTGGGGACGTCGATCCTCCTAGCCAACCTCTGCCCCACGAAGTTGGCTCTTACATGTTTCCCGACCCCTCTGTTTGAAGGGCTTCCATTCTGGGCTCCTGACTCGGTCTGGATCTCCTCCTAGCTGCACACTCTGGACAATAGCTCGGTTTTCTTCGCTTCTTGCAGTCTCTTTGCAAGTGCCCCTTCTCTCCGCAATTCCAGCATCTAGGCCCACCATTTACATGCGGGTCTCGCTCAATTTCCACGCGCTCACACCTGCACTCGTCTGCCACTACCTCACGGACCCGGGCAGTGGTACGAGTCGCATTTTTCGCTGCCTCAAAGTTCGGACTGTAAGCCAATGCGTCCTTAACCGTTTGCTTTTGGGCTAAACGCACGGCTTGTTGCAATTCCGGGTCCTTTAGTGCGCTGATGAATGCTTCTGTCGCTGCATCATCTCGATGTTCTGGGTCGTAGGCCGGGTAAGCCAAAAGTGCTAGTCGCTCAATGTCTTGGGCTAGCTGCTGTAGGGTTTCACCAGACTTCTGCACCCGATGCCTTAGCTGTGACCGATAAATCTGCTTTAGATGATCATCTCCATAACGCATGTCGAGCGCATTCATTATAGCATTTGAGTTTGAGTGCAATTCAACGGGGATCGTCTGCAACAGCTCGGCAGCTGGGCCTCTTAGAGCAAGAATCAGTGCAGTTGCTCGTTCCTGCTCATTCCAGTGATTTATACGAGCGGCTGCTTCGAACTGGGTTTTGTAAATAGTCCAGACCGTTTGCCCATCGAATATTGGTGCTTGCACATTTCTAGATGAGCTTTGCGCTGCGGTTAGGAGTGGGGCTGGTGAGGTGGTTACTACTGCCTTTGCTGCTTCCAATTCCTTTTTAGGGTTTTGTAAAATAATTTTACAAAACCCTTCTAAAATCGCGTCCTGTCTGTCCGTCTGTCCGTCTGTCTGTCTGTCCGTCCGTCCGTCCGTCCGTCCGTCCGTCCGTCCGTGTGTCACAGCAGTTTTTCTCGGAAACTACTTAAGCTAGAAGCATCAAATTTTGTACGTAGGTGTGAAGTGGTGATCTCTTCAAAGTTCAACTACTAAAAAATTTTATAAGGTATTTATGGGGGGTCTCCCCATGTAGGGGAGTGACTCCCCGAAAAAAAAATTTCGTTGAAGGTAGCCGGTATGGGTATCAAATGAAAGGTCTTGATGAGAACTTTTTAAAACAGGTCTTGGTTTGGCAAAGTTTGCGTCGAGGGGCGCACAGGGAGGGGAAATACACGAAAAATTTGTGTCCCCCCCCCTCGCGATTGGACACCTTCCATCCGAAAAATCTGAAAAAAATCAAGAATGTAGGCCTTGATGAGTACAACAACAACAAATACGTGAGAAGTCGCAATTCACTCAACTTTGTTAGTAATAGTATGATTTATATTTTTTATGTTTTCTTGAATAAAATCTTAACGGTACCCTTAAATTCAATGAAATTCAGTAAACAGATGTCTATTCATAAAATTGATTAACCCTGCAAGTTTCATAAAGATTGCATCATATTTAGCGAAGTTATAGTGGTTTGAATTTTCCTGTATTACTATGGAACAATATGCGCTGCATGTATTACTATGGCAACATATGGCTATGGAACAACATGCGCTTTTTACCGACTCAGACACTACAGTTTTGCTAGGATTTGCATGAAAATTTCAGGAATGATAGGTGTCATGAATAACTTTGAGAATCAGTTCAGCTAGTGGTATCAGTAATCGTAAAACAAAATAGTGGCTGTTTTAAATGTGAAGATTGAATAATTTTGAGTTATTTTTTCCCAACT
>CAXAJY010000049.1:27500-181985 GCA_963969285.1 Odontomyia ornata
TTGGTTTTGGTGTTTCTGCTTCACCGTCTTCTGCGCCTCTTTCTGCATCTGAGGGCTCACCCGAATCCAGATAAGCACCTTCCGGTTCAATCGCGTCATGCAAGCGTGCAATCGGTGTGGTCTTTGTACCTTGCGTAGCCAGATTTCGCTGTTCCAACTGTTCCTTAAGCTCCGACATGGTCTATTCATTAATTTTTAAGATTAGGCTTCGTGGCATGTTTTTATTATTTCGGCTCGTTTTTTTCAGTTTCCACATTAAATTTTACTATTGTGCACTTTAAGAATGTTCAAATTTTCACTTTCAAAGTTTTTTTTTATCCCACTTCTGACACCACTGTCGCGTGTTTTGGTTCGCGTCTAATAATTTAAATGTTCCGGGAAAGTGAAAACGCACCGTCTTTTAATTTAAGTTAAAAGGGTTTATTTACTAAAAATGCACAATCCTTCATTTAACAATTTCACTATTTTACTTTTCAATTTGTCTATGAATTTTTAATTCAACTGTCTATATCACTTCACTATTAGTCAATATCGCATTTCTTTCGCGCTCCACTATATCGCAATTTTACTACCGCGGTTTTACTATCGCAGTTTTGCTATCGTGGTTGTAATAATCCCCCCATCGATTCAGCTTGCCTTTATATAGGGTCTCTAGCCATTCAATGAATTTCTCGTAGATTGGCGAATGTTCTGATAGAGCTACCTGGAATATTCGAGCAATTGAATGGATCAGTGACGTCACTTTCAGATGTTGATCATGCTTGGTGGATTCTTGTGCTTTCGAGTACATTCTTTTGCTGATCATGATGTTCTTAATGGTTGTGAAAACAATTGCGACAGTAGCTCGCAGAATTAGTTGTACATGTAACAATATAAAGAAACTTGTATTAAATGCATTTGTACTGACAAAGCTACATTACGCGGTGGTCATTTGGAGTCAATCGTCAAAGCAAAACCTTTGTATTATATCCAGGATGACAACTAAAGCCTATAGAAATATTCTAAATCTTCCAATTCTCACTCCAACAAGACTAGTGTATCAACGGACAAATGCATTCACTTTGAGTCAAATCATTGCTATGGAGAAAGCGTCGTATTACAATATTTTTTTTTTGTCTCTGAGAACTGTCCACGGATTAAACTAGACTAGCGAGAAAGGAGTACCTCACAGCATTTTGTGTGCCCCTTATACCGATGTCGATTGCCATGGAGATACACGTAGGAATCGACGACGTGTGAAGTGCAGATCGCACGAGCGTTATGCGATGATGAAAGAGTGACGGAGAGAGTGGTAGGGAATGGAGGTATGAAAAAAAATTGTGGAACCAATAGCTTGTATTTTGCTGCATTATTACGAGTGGTTTCCGCGGGCTGGTTTCCCATCCGGATCTGGGCTCCTATACCTATATACATATATATCTGTATATATATATGTATATATATATGTATATATATATATATATATATATATATATATATTATATATATATATATATATATATATATATATATATATATATATATATATATATATATATATATATATATATATATATATATATATATATATGTAACTATATTGTAGAGACGGTGAAGGGCACAAACTATCTTCTAGAGACGGTAAAGGAAGCAAACTTTGGTTAGGGAGTATTATATCAATTTTTCTATTTCTGAGAGCTGATCACGAATTGGACTATATAAGCATGAAAAGATTAATTCACATTCACATTGCTAAAAAAATCTATTAAAAAGTAATTTACTTATTGCTTTACCTACACGATATTATATTTTTTTTGAATTTTCTATTTTATTTTCATTTTGGATTGTCACGTATACAAGTCCAACAATAGCCTGCTGGCGCGCTTGTTCTATTTTCCTTGATACCGTATATCCACAGTCCTTATTGAGTTCTCTCCTCATGTTTATAGCTTATCGCACCATTCTACGTCTAGCATTCGTTGCGAACAGATGTGGCACTAGTTTCTTAAAAACTAAACAGTTAAAAAAAAGTCAATTGGATATTAATTTTTTAATTGAAAAACATCACACCGTCGAATTATACGAGCAATTTGTCAAATATCAGAAGTTTAGCTTGTGAAGAAATTTCGAGAAGCGGAAAGAAGACATTCAAGGGCAATCTCTTTTGATGAATATTGCCTTGAATCTCGCTGCATAAGCAACAAAATGGAGAAGCCCGATGGCTTCAGCCATCAAATGGACGTATCATGTCCATCGCCAACAATGACGGGCGAGAAATATTTGAAACGAAGGTTCGAAAGAGAAAAAAATGAAGAAAAAAGTGAATAAAAAATTTTAACAGTTGCCGAAATTGAACAAATAGTTAAAGCTAATGTCAACATGGAGAAGGTCGAGGGAGAAAATGAAGAACACAGACTAAGGATCCATTCGCTAGAGTAGCTAGTTGGCAAATTAATATTCAACAAAAAAAAGAATTACCAAGAAAGAAAAGATAATTAAATTAAAAGCAACCAACAACTTAAAAGCAACCAAAAACTTAATAGCAAACAAAATCCGTCAAAATCAAAACTATAGAGGTATGTCACTACTTGGTACGGCGTACAAAATATTTTCAAAGATCTTAGAAAATAAGATCACATCATCCGCTAACAGTATTATTGGAGAGTATCAAGGTGATTTTAGAGCAGGTAGATCGATAATCGACCGATTGTTTATTGTCAAGCAGGTACTTGGGCAATGCTGAGAGTTCACAGGAAAAGAAAGTTCCAAGTAAACAAATCTGTGATAAGACCTGTGTAATCGTAGAGAAGCTAGACGGAGATCAATGGCGAATTCGATGCAACCATGAAATGTATGAAATTTTCGATGAGTCGGAAATCTCAACGATTGTAAGATGGCGGAAGCTGCAATGGGCTGGCCATTTTTTTTTGTTTGATTTTTTGTGGTAGGGAGGTGAATGCCGTTTTCTACACAGAGTTTGGGACTCCCATGGTCGCAAGAAGGCGACTGGACTACCCACTAAACACCTCCCCTGTCAACCTGAGAACCCAGCCTGGAACCGTTTGGCACATTACTTCGGGCTAGGTCTCGTTTTGTTACGCTGTGAGGCACCTTCAAGCTGGGGGATCCCTTTCCTAGCGGGAAGGGAGAGGGGAAGAGGAAGTGCCAGAAAAGCGATCCCCCAGCCCCAGCGCCCCCGGCTGCTGTGAGTCCCTTTTATATTTTAGGACTGCCCGAGCATAATGTGCCATCTGGTTCCATTTGTTAATTGATTCAAGCATCACCCCAACTATATTATCTGGGGTGAGCTCTCGTGTCCCTGTAGAGTTCCCTTCGCAGCCTGACCCATTTTGTAGACACAAAAAATTTGTGTCAGGCATTGTCCTCCTCTCCTGGGCAAAACCGACAATCGGGAGACCGTGACTTACCGATCTTGTGCAGGTAAGACTGAAAACACCCATGCCCGCTCAAAAGCTGGGTCAGATAGAAGTCAGTCTCACCATGCCTTCGATTTAGCCACGGTCTCACATCCGGGATGAGACGCGCAGTCAGCCTTCCCTTCGTGCAATTGACCCAAGACTGCTGCCAATCGTTGAGCGAGCGCTGTCTCTCTTCGCGGACAACCATCTCCCTCGCATTCTCGTTTCGGCACAAGTAAATAGCGCGGCGCTCTCTAGCAAGGAGGGCGACAGGTATCACGCCTGCAATAACTCACCGCCGGATCAGAGACTGTCGGATACGAAGATGCAATTCTCAGTACTCCTCTTCTCTGTACCTGTGCTGAACGTTTTTGGTATACCTCCTTGCTGAGAGTGTCGCCCCATACCTCTGCTCCGTACAGTAGCACTGAGCCTACAGCACTCATCAAGAGGCGTTTTCTTGATGAGCTAGGTCCCCCCACGTTGACCATAAGTCGACTCAGAGCCGATATTCCCGAAGCAGCCTTCTCAGCCGTTGCCCTAATTTGCTCAGAGAAACTCATCTTCGAATCGATCAGTAGCCTCAGCTACGTCACCGCTGGCTTCGATTCGATGCGCATATCTCCAATACTGATCATCCTTACTCTAGGGATTCTCTTTTTTGTCAAGATGACCACTTTGGGTTTCCCCAGTGCTAATCCGAGCCCGCGAGCAGTCATCCAGTTCCACACACGGCGCATTAGCATACCTAGTTGCGCTTGTTCAACGGTGCGTCCAGCGACCAGAGCCGCAGCATCATCCGCATAGCCGACCAAGCGCGACTCATCTGGTATCTCGAGTCTCAGCAGCCCGTCGTAAGATACGTTCCATAGGTCCGGACCAAGGATAGATCCCTGGGCAACACCCGATGTAATTTCCATCCTTCGTTGGCCCTGTGTCGTGTCGTAGAGCAGGCTTCGGTCCTTTAGGTAGTTCCTCAAAAGCCGCATTAGATATTCTGGAACTTGAAAAGAGTTTTCCAGCGTATCCAGAATATTCGCCCATCTAGCGGAGTTGAAGGCGTTTCTGACGTTGAGTGTCACCAACAGGACGATCCGTCGCTTGGTGCGACTATATGCCTCTGCCTTTTGGACCGCGTTCACCACCTCTGCAATCGCATCAATGGTAGAACATCCTGGTCTAAAGCCGTACTGCTGAGGAGATAGGTCCCCAGCAGCACGAATCGCGTCAGTGAGTCTTCCCTTAATGAGTTTCTCTAGTACTTTCCCAGACGTGTCTAGCATGCATAACGGGCGGTATGCAGACGGCGATTCTGGATTTCCCTTCACCTTGCTGATCAGCACGAGCCTCGACACTTTCCATCGCACCGGGAAAACCCCGTCCCGTAGGCAAGCGTTGAATGTGTTGAGCAGCAAGTCAGGACAATGCTGATCGACGAGCCGCAACAAATCAGCCGGAACGCCATCTGAACCTGGAGCCTTCCTCGCTTTCAATGAGAGAACTGCCTCCTCCAGTTCCGGCTGTGTGAAAAGTGGGCACTCGACTGCTGTTTCACCATGGACAGCGCCAACACGGACGGGATGGGCGGGGGAGAGTCCCCGCACTATCGCGTCCATCTTTTCCGCGTCATCTATACAAGGCTTCCGTAGGGCACCAAGCTTCCGTATGACTAGCATGTAGCCGGGTCCTTATGAACATTGTCCACTAGGCATTGCCGGAGGCGAGCCTTGCTACTGTTGATCAAGTTGCGAAGGCATTTCCTGGCCAACTTATGGGCTGGCCATGTGAATCGTATGGATGAACAACGGATACCCAAAAAAGTATTCGTTTGGTGAACTGAACGGCGAAGACCAGTGGGGAAACCGAGGAAACGTTGGTCTAACCCGGCCGACAAAAGCAGTTTAGCGCTGCTTGGGTTTCGAAATTGCAGGACGCGGTCATTGAACCGAGACAGTTGGAGGCGATTGTTTCAGGAAGTAAAGGCCTGGCAGGGGCTGTAATGCTACGAAAAAGAAGAAAAAATTAGTGAAATATTAACCCAATTGTGAATTTGAACTTAACGAAAGTGAAGTGGTAGTGTTTGGGTGTGAGTTAAAGAGATAGTCTTCCGTAGGGGTTGCCGAGCGCAGTAGAAGCGTCGAGCGCCCGCAGAGTGGTAGGCTTTCAGAGTGTATATGGGTTTTCGCTCCCTCGATGCGGGAAAATTTATACCGATGGGCCGAATTTTCGCTTGGTGGCTTATTGGACAACTGAGTGTCGCTCCCACGCCTGTCTCTGGACGAGCTTACCCGAGTCCGAAAGCCCCGCCAGAGCATCCTTGTTTTAGGGGGTAACAAAATGTAGGAGAACAATTTCAAGAATTTCGTCAACGATTTCAAGAATTTCGTCAACGATTTCAAGTGAATTTAATACTCAAGAAGTTAATTTTCCTCATCCTCCAAGATCCAGGTTCACGAAAGATAAAAGCAATATGGCAGCAATTTGCATATGTAGTAGTCAGCCCAGAAAGGACAAGCTCCAGACAAAACCAAAGCGAAATGCAAAACTTTTATACAATTTAGAACGCTTGTATCGTGTAAAATATATATATCATGATTCACGTAAAAAGAGGGCAAAACACACTCTTTGCATGGTTATACTTCACCTTTCACTATCGACTGTAGACTTACATTTTTTAAAACGGCTAAATGGAATACATGTTCTGCACCTTCCACTGACAGCTTAGCTTGGAGAAGTAAGCAAACTCCTATTCATTTCACTTCCGTCTTCTTCGTAGGACTACAGCTTCTCTTGGGCGTCCGCTTCCGACAAAAATCGCCTTCAACTGTTTCGGTCCATTGACCGCATCCCCCAATTTTGACATCCGAGCAGCGATGAGTCAGATCAGCCTTTCCTCGGTTTCTCCACTGGTCTTCGCCCTTCAGTTTTCCCAAAGAATACTTTTTTGGGTATCCGTTGTTCGTCCACACGATTCACGTGGCCAGTTCATTGCAGCTTCCGCAGTCTTAGAATCGTTGAGACCCCCGGCTCGTCAAACATTTCATTCAGCTCATGTTGTATGAAATTCGCCATTGGTCCTGGTCTAGCTTCGCTCCGATTATTCGCGTCAATACCTGTCTCTCGAAGGCGTTCACATCCATGGCGCAGGTCTTACCACAGATTTGTTGTACGCGTACTTTGAACTCCTTGTATTACTCAAGTACTTGCCTGACTATAAACAATTGGTGTATCGGCGATCTACCTGCTCTAAAGCCACCTTGATTCTCCCCAATAATACTGTTGGCGTATGATCTAATTCTATTTTCTATGACCTGTGAAATTATTTTGTACGCCGTACAAAGTAGTGATATGCCTCCAAGTTTTCGCCCTGTAGCTTGTCACCTTTTTTGCGGATAGGGAATATAATTGATTGGCTCGACGCGCTTGGCATTTTTGTTGCCAAATGTGCTGGGTGGCTTTCTGAACACCGCTGCCACCGTATTTAATGAGCTTGACTGGAATCTCATCGATGCCCGAAGCTTTATTATTCTTTTGGGTCTTTATGGTGAAATAAACTTCATCGAAAGTATGTGGCGTCAATGAAGCTCTTCGGAAATATCTATAGGCTCCGATGTTCTGGAGCTTTGCGGAGGATTTACAAGGTTCTTGACATATGATGCCCATCTTTCCTTAATCCTGTTTTCATCAGAGCTGATGTTGCTGATGTGATCACGACAGAACGTGGTCTTGGGTTGATAACCTCGTCTCAGGCTTTTCTCTACTTTGTAAACTTGTCTTGTGTTGTTGGTCGCTAGACTTACATCGATGCTTGTCAATTGGCCGTCATAGTATTTTCTCTTCTTAATTCTAATGATCTTATTCGCTACTCTTCTGAGACTTTCATGATGTTCTCTCTTCGTCCTACCTAAATATTGTTTGTACGTCTGATTCTTTTGGTCTAGCGCATTCTGGCACTCAGCATCGAACCAATGATTTCTTTTGCTTCGGGCTTGATGTCCGATCTTCTGTTCTGCCCCGCTCTTAATTGCCGCGTTCACTCCATCCCCAATTGGCTTTCTTGAATTTAAACTCTTTTGGCGACGTACATTTTGGGCGTTGTTGAGAGAACGACGCCAACCACACACGTCGAAACACATAGTGTGGCAGCCAAGCCGTCAACGTACAATGCGACGCATCACACACACGGAAACTTTATGTGGAAGTCGAGTTATAAGAGAAACAAGTCAGTCGATCATTAGAGCTCCATCGAATACCATAAAACCGAAGCGAATCTTGTGTATAGTGAATAGGAAATAAACGATATTAAACTCTAATCTAACCGTCCTTGCATTATTTCCTAAACTCTTAAGAAGTCAAGATCAATGAGCGAAGAAACTGAGAGACTCATTCTATTGGGTTGTCCGATAATTAATTTTTTCCCCTTCATTGAATATCTGCTATCAATAAAAGCAATTGTTTGACATCGACTTTTCATCCCTTCCAGACTTTCTACATCTGAGCGACACAACAAATTATTTGGACCATTTATAGTATCAGAACAGAATACAGCGACTGATTCAAATTCAGGACTTACTAAATACCATGTCGATGGAAAGTCGCTTGCTTCAGGTCAGAATCTCCAGGAACATGAACGCGCACATTTAAATCCTAATTCAGATAATGCCGTACATTGCAAAAACGCATCCGCATTTTCACAAGATGCAAAGCGTCATGGGCTTGATCATGCTAATAAACTCCTACATAAATGCGGTGTATGTGGAAAGTTATTTTCAAGGGTTCATACATTGAAGGCTCATCAAATAATACATACAAATCCAAATATGCTGAAGTGTGACATATGCAACAAATCATTTACGTTTCCATATAATTTGAAAGTACATAAAGCTATTCATACCAATGCAGAAGTATGTAGATGCAGTGAATGCGGGAAATCATTCAAATGGGCAAGCACTTTGAAGCTGCATATGGCTCTACATTCTAATCCCGATTTATTTAAGTGTGATTCATGCGGAAAATCATTCAAATCAGCTCGAACCTTAAGACAACATAAAATTGTTCACTCAAATCCCAATATACTGAAGTGTGAGATATGCAATAAATCATTTTCGGTACACAATAGTTTATATAAACATAAAAAATTGCATCATACAAGCCCAGACATAAATCGAGAACGTAAATGCAAGGAATGCGGAAAATCATTTTCAAGGGCTCTAAGTTTGAAGGATCATGTAACTCTTCATACCAATCCTGATTTATTCAAATGTGACATGTGTGGAAAGTCGTTCAAAACTACCGCTACATACAAAAATCATCAAAATGCACATTCGATTCCTAATAAATTTACCTGTGAGATATGCAACAAATCGTTCACGTTATCATCGTCTTTTAGAGCACATAAAGCTGTGCATGCTAATCCAGACCTATTTAAATGCCAGGAATGCGGAAAGTCATTTTCAAGAGCTCAGACATTGAAAACTCATAGAGTTCTTCATTCCAATCCTGATTTATTTAAGTGCGATATATCTGAAAAGTCTTTTAGACATGATCATGCACCCAAGAGTGAAAAATGCAACAAATCATTTACAACGTTACCAAATTTGAATCAACATAGAGCCTTGCATGTCAATCCAGACTTACATGAATGTAATGAATGCGGTTCATCATTTAGGTCAGCTCGGTCATTAAAAGATCATGTAGCTTTCCATTCTAATCCTGATTCGTTCAAGTGTGATTTATGTGGAAAATCATTCAAATCAGGTCGAACATTAAGACAACATAAAATTGGTCACTCAAATCCCAATATACTGAAGTGTGAGATATGCAACAAATCATTTACGCTTTCCTATAATTTGAAAACACATAAAGCTGTGCATACCAATGCAGGGGTATGTAAATGCAGTGAATGCGGGAAATCATTCAGATGGGCTCGAAATTTGAGGCTGCATATGGCTCTACATTCTAATCCCGATTTATTTAAGTGCGATTTATGTGGAAAGTCGTTTAGCAGAGCGATTACATTAAGAAAACATAAAACAATGCATTCAAATGCCAACACATAAGATCTTGTGTGAGTCATTTGCGACGTTAATACTTTTCAACATCGATAAAATTTTCCATGTCACTCTTAGATTATAGCGTTTCAGGACAGGGTATGGCCAAAATGAACGTGAAGTAGAAGCCATAAAGTAAAAGCTCGTATTTTCGCATGTATGAGTACATGTAGCTTGACTCTTGTCGCAAATTCGTAGGCTGCTATGCGAGAAATCACGGAATAGCCCAGTCATATTAGGGCTTTCACCACTTTCATAATCAAGTTACTTACTTTAATTAAATATAAATAATTAATAGTTAGTACATAAATAATATATATAATTATTCATATTTAACTATTTAAGTATAAAATATTATTAATTCTGGATTATATATTTTAGTTTTATTTTAAGTTAACACGACATTATATATCTTTTCTTTAAAACGCGTAAATTTCTCAATACTTATATACCTGGAAATACTTGTCCCTACCCTATGCCCTTTTCTATTCATTGCCGGGACAGATGTTCTATAGTATTCAAGGCCACTCTCTCCACTTTGTATGAGTCAAGATTATTCGTTAGTTTGAAATTGTACCGTTGCAAATCAAGTTACTTACTTTAATTAAATATAAATAATTAATAGTTAGTACATAAATAATAGGCATTGTTTAATAATTATAATTTCCAAGTAAATAATTGACTTTATAACGTACTGATAACCATAACTCACGCTTGACCTTGCATTAGGCCGTATATGACTGTACGATGTGCACTCTTCGCGCTCTACCTTCAAAACGGTTGGTCGTATGAAAAAAAAGTTTAAACAAAAGTTGTAGGGAATTTTATAGCCTACAACTTTTATAATAAATGCAAATCTCATTTAACCGATAGGAAGCCAGATATTCGCGAAAAACCGATTTTTGTGACCTTTGACCTTGAATATCTTGAGACGCGAACACGATAACGATTGTGACTTTTGAGACAACATTTAGAATGACAAAAAAAAGGTTCATACCAATTTGCAGCTTATTATCTTTCATTCCGAGGTTGACCCCTTTTTTTACCTAATATGACTGGGCTAGAATTCGATGTTTTGAGAAGGATTTGAGCGTTGAAAACCAGATGTTTCACGGAGATTATACATGTGCTTCTTGTAAAGTGAAAACTGTTGCAGTTTCTAAGTCCGTTAAATTCGAAATGTTGCGAAAGCTAAATTCATAATCGTTTGTTTACTACTAAAAGCTCTGCTGTCAGTGGAAGGAAACTACGTACAGTTTTATTTGGTATATCCAAAGATGAAATGGCAATTCAACTTATATTTATGATTAAGTTCCTCATATAGTGTAGTTTTCTAAGCAGTGACTGAAACGGAATTGGTTGAAAGCAAATATGTCTGGTGACAACTAATGAAGATTATTTTATAGATGATATTAATTTTTCTTAAAAATAGATGGTACAAAATGTGATTTTACTTTTAACTATAACAAGTTCCAATTAAGAACCAATAGCTTTGTGTCATATATCGGTTAGTTGCATAGACGTAAGAAACAGAAGAAAAGGGAGAATACCGAAGCTTGTAATAACTATGCCGGCGTATATTTTCGTCCTTTTGATGTTCATTTTGAAGCTGAAAAAAAAACAAAGAATAAATGGTGGTGATAGTACTTTGCGAATCGATATTAATATTCATATATACGAGTATATATATATATATATATATATATATATATATATATATATATATATATATATATATATATATATATTGTTACATGTACAAAGAATTCTGCGAGCTACTGTCGCAATTGTTTTCACAACAATGAAGAACACGAATTTACTCGAAACCACGAGAACCCAACAAGCATGAACAACATCTGAAAGTGAGTCACTGCTCCATTCATTACCTGCTGGAATGTTCCCGCTAATTCACCAATGTACGAGAACTGAGTTGAATGATTAGAGACCCTATATAAAGGCGAGCTGAATGAATGGAGGAATCATCATTTTCAACCGCGAGAGTAAACACGGCGATAGTGTGTGGAGTGTGAATAGCGATCAAGTAATAGTGAAGTAATGTTAAAAGACAATTGCGATAGGAATTTTTGGACAAGCGGAAGTTGTAATTTTGAAAGTGAAAATTAAAATTAGTGAAAGTGTTAAACTGAATTTTGTGCATTTTTGTAACTAATAAACTTTTTTAATTTAATTTAAAAGACACATTAAAATTATTGGCCGCGAGCCAGAACACGCGACAATATATACATATATATATATATATATATATATATATATATATATATATATATATATATATATATATATATATATATATATATATATATATATATATATATATATATATATATATATATATTGTTTTTTTATACATGTGCTAATAATTCTACGAGCTACTGTCGCAATTGTCTTCGCAACAACATCATGATAAACAAAGGAATGTACTCGAAAACAAGAATCCACCAAGCATGATCAACATTTGAAGGTGACGTCACTGCTCCATTCAAATGCTCGAATATTCCAGGTAGCTCTATCAGAAGATTCTCCAATTCACGAGAAATGGATTGAATGACTAGAGACCCTACATAAAGGCGAGCTGAATGAATGGGGAGATGATTACAACCGCGATAGTAAAATTGCGATAAGTGTGTAGTGCGAATTAAAGGCGATAGTGAAGGCACTTGGAATATAAATTTGTAGACAAATTAAAATAACATTTTAAATGAGTGATTGTGCATTTTTTTTTGTAAATAAACTCGTTTAACTTATATTAAAAGACATTGCGTTTTCCCTTTCCCGGAGCATTAAAATTATTGGCCGCGAACCATAACACGTGACAGTGGTGACAAGAAGTGAGAAAAGAAAAACTTTGAAAGTGAAAATTTGAACATTTTTCTAGTGCACAATAGTAAAATTTGACGTGGAAACTGGTGGCAAAATAGCCGAAACAATAAAAATGCCACAAAGCTTTCATCTACAAATTAATAAATTGACCATAGCGGAGATCAAAGAGGAGTTGGAACAGCGAAATCTGGATACACAAGGTACAAAGGCCATACTGATTGCACGCTTGCGTGACGCGATCGAGTTGGAAGGCGTGAATCTGCATTCGGGTGAGACCTCAGATGCAGAAAAAGGCGCAGTAGGTGGAGAAGTAGACACACCAAAATCAAAGGAGCCAGAAAATGCAGTGATGCAAATATTAATGCTGATGCAGCAAGAGCAGCCACAACCGTCCTCCAGTTTAACTGCGAAGCTGGACCAACAAGCATTCGAAATCGAAGCAGACATCACACAGAAGCTGGAGAAACAGTCAACCGGAATAAAAGCGGTAGTCTGAAAAACAAATTAAAGGCGACGAGGAAAAAGTTGACCAGGTTGAGGAAAAGTATACCAGGTCGAGGAAAAGTATACCAAGTCGAGGAAAAGGTCAATCAGGTCGAAGAGAGAATCAACCATAAGATGGAAAACATGAAAAAGAAATTGGAAGCAGTGAAGGCAGTAGTAACCACCTCACCAGCCCCGCTTTTAACCGTAGCGCAAAGCACATCCAGAAATGTGCAAGCACCAATATTCGATGGGCAAACGGTCTGGACTATTTACAAAACCCAGTTTGAAGCAGCCGATCGTCGTACCACTGCCCGGGTTCGCAAGAGAGACGGGGTACCTGCAAAGAGATTGCAAGAAGCGAAGAAACCCGAGCTATTGTCCAGGGTGTGCAGTTAGGAGAAGCTCCAGACCGAGTCAGGAGCCCAGAATGGAAGCCCTTCAAACTGAGGGGTCGGGGGACATGTAAGAGCAAACTGCGTGGGGCAGAGGTTGGCTAGGAGGATCGACGTCCCCAGCACCACCATCACAGTGTCAAGACTAATTCGTGGTGAAGTGGACTAATGCCTTCCGGGTCAAGTTGACGGAGAACATTGCACCAGAACAATCGACACTGGTGCAACCCGATCGACTATCCGACCAGACCTAGTGAGGCAACAACTAATTCACAAGGGCAGGATTTCCTCACTAAGGACAGCTACGGGAGAAACTGCACCTGTCCATGGAGAAGTCAACCTTCAGATACAGTTGGGAGACCTTTTCTGGTTGCGAATATTACGGATGACTGTATTCTCGGAATGGATTTTCTGCGACCACATGGAATCACGTTGGATTTGGGCAAACGTGTATTGAAATGGCAGAATGTCGAAGTATTGATGGAGGATCCTAGCGCCCAAATTCCCAAGATGAATGTGGTAGTATGCACCGACACTGATGTACCGAATCCTTCCGAAAGCATTGTATGGGCCAAGCTTGATGGTGATTCTGGAGACCACCGATCTTATCTGATAGAGCCAACGAAGACGTCCGCATTGCGCAGTTTGATTGTAGGACGAAGCCTTGTAAGATCTACGGAACGGATGCGTGCCGGTTAGAGTCCTTAACACCGCAGACTCAACCACGAGCATCAAAGCGGGAGAAGTCATCGGTAGTTGCCAGCCTGTTTCCACCATCACCTCTTTGGAAGCTACTCACGACCATCATTGGAAGAGGAGGCAGGACACAGACAAGCCAGGGAGCCAAGCCGATTCGACTAGCACCGAGACGTCTTCCTATAGCCAAATAAGAAGAAGTGAGCGGACTGATCTCGGACATGTAAAAACAAGGCGTTATCGAACCTTTGTCAGTCCATGGGCCACGCCAGTAGTTCTAGTAAAGAAAAAGGATGGTAGCACTCGTTTTTGTGTCGAGTATAGGCAGCTTAACGACGTCACTAAGAAAGATAGTTACCCGCTTCCACGCATCGACGACATCATGGACACTTTAGCCGACGCAAAATGTATTTCTACCCTCGATCTCAAGAGATGCTACTGGCAGGTAGAACTCGACAAGAAGGACCGAGAGAAGATCGCATTTTCAGTTGGGACCGGACTGTGGCAATTCGTGGTGATGCCGTGTAATGGCTTTATGTCTACGTCCAAACGCGGAACCGACTTCTCATCGGTTCTAGACGTTAAGTCTGAGTAGTGCCAACGGACGGTACCAACCGGTCAACCAATCCGTGCACCGTAACCCATTCACGCGATGGCTGCTTGTCGGCCAGCTAGATCGGAGAGGATTTCGGTCGTGGGTCTCCGAATGGGTTACGCTCACTTACAATATTCAGCCACCTTTACATGCCCGTTTTCAAACGCGTTACAAAACAAAACCATACGGAGAGGAAACCTACTTTACGTTACTCCATATTTCTTCCTATAACCAGTCAAAAGACAAAGATCTAATCTTTACTTCGCGTTCCCGAATTTCCGACGCGGTACCGAAAAATACACTACCTCAACGTCATTCCGAAAAAAGCTACGCTAAAGAAAACTCAAAATCAACTAAGGTACCGCGTACCGCGCTAACGCGAATCCGACCTCAGCGGATTTTCTCAAACCCTACCTACCAGGCATGGGGAGACTGAAGGAAACGCTGCTTGGCCCTATGACGTTTTTTTTTTTATTTATTTTTTTTTTCTCAGCGTCGTAGGTCTTTGGCATGGTAAACTCCCAGCTCCCTTCCGGACATGTCCGCAATGAGGTACCGCGTGGGACTTAAAACTTGTAAAACTCGACACTTCACGAACTTCTTGTCTAGCTTGGCAGTGTAGTGCCGACCTGCTTCACTTTGTCTAAAATTCCGTCGGTAGATTTCGTCGCCTGCCTTGAAGCCAGAAGGATGGGATCGCAGATTGTACCGCTCCTCCCCCACCCGTCTACTGTCTTCAATCCTCTCCCGGATTTGTTCTCGTAGAATTTGGAGTTTCTCGTGCCGCTCCAGCACCACTATTGGGTCTTCCAACCCTTTCAACTGTCGCAATAGCCGGTACGAGTTTCCGTGACAAATCATATGCTGGCCGAACACGGCAAAGTATGGGGAGATGCCTGTAGTGGAGTGATAAGATGAACGCAGGGCACAGGTGATGGCGGAAATCCTGCGGCCCCTAACCTTCTGATCCGGTTGGACGTAGGCCCGAATGGCGGCTATGAGGGTGCGGTTCAATCGCTCGGACGCATTGGCTTGCGGAGAATAAACGGCAGTCCGCTGATGCGTAATGCCACACTTCTCCATTAATTCTCGAAATCTAGACGAGGTGAACTGAACTCCGTTGTCGGAGACCAGCTTCTCCGGTACTCCCAATATATGGATAACGCGATTTTCCAGAAAACTGACTATGGGGCCGGTGTGCAGGTTTCGAAGAGGTTCCACAATCGGAAATTTGGACAAGTGGTCCAGGACCACGACAGCTCCCGTGTATCCCGAAGTCGAGCGAGGTTACGGACCGATGAGATCTATATACAGGCGCTGGAACAGCCGCTCCGGTAGTTCGAATTTTCTCATCGGGGGCCGAAGAACAGAATCGGGCGCTTTAGTGCATTTGCACAGCTCACAAGCGGCTACGTACTTTTTCACTTGCTGCGCCATCTTAGGCCAAAAGAAGTAGGTCTTCAGTCGCCGAAGCGTACGACCATAACCGCCGTGTGCACTCAATGGGTGGTCATGAGCCCGCTTGATCAATTCGCCTGTCAGTTCTTCGGGCACCCATAACTTCCACTGTTCCTCTTCTTGAATGGGGTCCTCCGAGGCGTGTCTCGTCCGCTTGTATATAAACCCCTCCGTCACCCGTAGTTCTGGCAGCTGTGGCAACCGGTCCTGAATCGTATTCACCAGCTGGATATAACATGCTGACTTGAAGGCGGGATGGTTCAAGTCGATCCATAGAGGGCTGTCGTCCTCCTGGGCCAACTCGGCTCCTTCAGGGGCGAACATCCTTGAGAGTGTGTCCGGTACCACGTGCTGACTTCCTTTGCGGTGTCTTATCGTGAAGTCAAACGCTTGTAATTTCAAGGCCCATGTGGCCAAGCGGCCGTGGAGATCCGTTTGGCTCATCAGCCATTTCAGTGACGCATGATCAGTGACGATTTCAAAAGGATGTCCTTCTACATATGCTCGAAAACGTTTCACTGCCAGCACAGCCGCTGGGCATTCCTGCTCCGAGACCGTGTAGTTCCGCTGGGCCTGGTTCAGCTTGTGGGACATGAAGGCTATAGGTCTCTCCTCGCCGTCTTGTGCAACCTGGACTAAGACTGCTCCCACCCCATGTTGACTCGCGTCACAATGGATTGAGAACGGTTTGTCAAAGTCCGGGCTGTGCAGTACGGGGGCTGTAGTCAGACTCTTCTTTAGCTCTTCAAAGGCTCGCAAGCTGGGCTCTTCCCAGACGAATTTACGTCCCTTACGCAGCATGTCGGTCAAAGGAGTGGTAATGGTGGCATAGTCACGTACGAAACGCTGGTACCATCCGCATAAGCCTAGGAATCGGCGTAATTGCTTGGTGGTCTTGGGTAATGGAAAAACGTCAATCGCTTGAGTCTTGTCCGGGTCGGTTTTGATATTGCCATGCCCAATGATATGACCTAAATACTTCATCTCCGTCATCACAAACTGACTCTTCTGTATGTTGATGGTTAACCCTGCCCTCCGGATGTGTAGAGCCACCTCCTGAAGCAGGTCGATGTGTTCGTTAAAGGTCTCGGTTATAAGCAGCAGATCGTCCAAGTACACGAAAACTTGGTGCCGTAAATGAGGTGGTATCACCTTATCCATAAGGCGCGTCATTGTTTGAGGGGCATTGCACAATCCGAATGGCATGGTCACGAATTGGTACAGGGGCCGACCTGGGACTGTGAAGGCTGTTTTCTCCTTTGAGCCCGGGTCTAAAGGAATTTGCCAGAAGGCGTCCTTGAGGTCTAAGCTCGTGATGAAGTGGGCTTTAGGCAACCGACTCAAAATGCCTTCAATCAACGGTAGAAGGTATGTGTCCTTGACAGTGACGGCGTTTAAGCGTCTGGCACCTAAGCATAGCCGGACCTTGTTCGGTTTGACAACTAAGGTGACTGGGGAAGCCCACGCGCTCTGCGATTCTTCGATCACGCCTAATGCTAGCATTCGATCAACTTCGGCATATAACAACTTTTCCTTCGCCGGAGATATGGTAAAATGATGGATTTGGTCCGCGTGCATTGCCAGTACCTCCCCTGCAAAATCGGCTGATATGCAATTCACACTGGCTCCCGTATCGACTAAACCTGACACTCGCATATGGTCGCACGTCATCCCTCAATAATTCGTCTAATTGCATGTCCTTCAGCACCTTCCTCGACTGCCTGACCCTTCTCCAGAAGCTCCGCATCCGACGCGTGGCTCACTTTCTTCGCGGTGGGACAGTTGTAGCCAACTCCTCATGGAAGATGCGCTGTCGAGTAGCCAAATAATTCCGTAGTCTGACGTGGAAGGGTTTGACATGCCAAGGAACTTTCGCCTCGCTATCATTTCCCTGCGCGTCCGCCTCGACAAAGGATGGCGTCGGTTGTGGAACTTCGGGAGAACTGTGTTTGGCGGTGCGAGTCAGCAGAATTGGAGTCATGTCGGGGGCTTGGTCATAGCTAGTGATGGGATCAGCCTTGGTTCGTCCGGGTTTTAGGAGTGCCGATGGGTGGTCGCGGCACTCGCTGGCAAGTTTTTTCGCAATTTGCAATTTGCGCAATCAGGTGCGTAAGTGTCGGCCTTCCCGCATCGGTAACAGAAGAGCGTCGGTTCCGCTGGACATGCATAGAACCGATGCCCCGTTTGTCGGCAGTTCCAACAGACCGTCGGGCTTGTAATTGCTTCAAGGGAGGGTCGATCAATCAATGCTAGGTCCTCAAGCTCCTGTGGTGCTCCGCTCCTCGGTACTGGTACTGGGTCAGCAAGTAGTTGGTCCGCTGCCATCAACTCCGCGGTGTGATGATTTCGGGGATTTGGTCCCATTATGCGAGGTTGTGGACGGAAGGTACCTCGCCGCCCATCCAGTTGTTCTTGCCTACGGGCATGGAGGCGCAATCCCTGTATGGTGCTGATGGGAAAATGCAGAAGGCTGTTCTGAAGCTCCCAACGCATATTCTCTCTGATAATTTCTACCAGTTCTGTAGCAACCACGGAAGTCACCGCAGTTGCAGACATTAAGAATTAGCAGAGGGGTGTGTAGCCCGGGGTGGCATACTGAGGCTGGCTAGCGCTCAGTCGTGTCGTGGGTCTTTCGGGAAACCCTCTGCTCGTGCTGAGCCACCATACATATAAATACTAGCACATAGGGAAAAGGACGGGAAAGGGAAGGTCATATTGAGAAATGAAAGTTTGTTGTCTTAACGAAACATGGCCGTTTTATTTAATTCACAAAAGTAAGAAAGAATTTTACAGGTAAAATTCACAAATTTTTAACCCCTCATTAAAATTTATGCAAGCAAAATCCGTTAGATACAATTTAATAAAAGGAAAAAAAATATTAATTTAATAACATAAACTAACAGTATATAAGAAAAAACAAATCCAAATAATTACTCACGCTTTCCTTGTTGAACTCCGAGCGCTCGGCGAAGAACAAAAGAAAGGAATTCGGGGCACCTGAAACTCAAGTTTCAATTTAAAAATTATTGTTAATACAAGTCCAAAAATGAAATCACAGAACGGCCACTTTTCACAAGACGCTGATTACTCTCTCTCTTCGCTAATCCATTATCTTTTCAATTTCATCCAACAGTTTACCTCCAAATGCAAAAAAAAATTGAATATTTTCACCACTTCATAGATCAAATAAAGGATTTCATGGAAACTTCCCTCTGTGTTTTTTTTTTTGTTTTTTTTGTTTTAATAAATCAAATTAAGACACTTTCCTATTTCACTTTTAACTGCTTTATCCAACAATTAAAATTCTAATCCGCAATACAAGTTTTGATTTTATTTTCCACACAATTTTTTTGGTTTTGAATTATGCCTAATTATTCTCATTCTCGGTTCACTCCACTTGACTAAGTTTTTCTTTCTTTAAAATCCGCACTTAATTTCACCCGCATATGCCACAAACAAAATTTTACCAATTCCTCCCCTCAACTCCCACGTTCGTAATTAAATCCAATTCAAACCCCACTTTTCACCAAATCAAAATTAATCTTTATTTAGCCACTACCAAAGCACTTTCTCCTCTTCTTCTTTTCAAACTTCAAAAAAACCGAATCTTTTCTCCTCGAATTCACAATTCCGCACCGCCAAACACAATTCCTCTTATCTCCTAGTCAAAGACTAACTCCTTTTTTCCCCAATTTTTAACACCTCCAAAAATCAACTTTACCGCGCACCGGAAGCACCCTTCTCTTCTCCAAATCAAAATCTGACTCCCCAATTCCAACCACTTAATTTTCACCTCTCCAAATCAGATTCCGCAATCCCTTTTCTCAATTACCGCTGCCGCATCTGGGTAACGTAATCGAAGTTCATTACACTTCGATTCCGCTACCCACACATTTTTTTGTTCCCGTATCGACAATCACAATAGTATCCATTGACTTGCATATATGGCAATTTACATCCCCAAGAATCGCTTGATTGAATGTAAAGTGTCACATATACATTACGAAAACTATTGATTTTGCCGATACCTCAAAAAGAATACTTCCGTGCGCCCGAGAGAACTTGAACTCAGGGTTCCAGCCGACCCAAGATCGAGGACTCACGACGCAGCTAATGGTGCCGTGGATGGTCGATCTCCCATTCATCTCATAAGCAACTTCAACGATGCATTTGGGCATGAGATTGAATTTTGTTAGTGAATCAGTGAATTCATTTTTGTTAGTATAAAAAAATAAAATTTGTTAGTGGGAATGGAATTAGTTAGTGTTAAGGAAGGAATTAGGTTTTGTTAGGGAAAATGAATAGAATGAAATTTTGTTAGTGGGAATTAATAAATGGAACGTTGTTAGTGGGAAAATTGAAATTATTAGTATGTTTTATTTTTTTGTAGTTGTTAATAAGGAAAAAGGGTAGTATTGTGATGATGGGGGAGTAAAAATTAAAGGGAAAATGGAAAAATGCAAAAAAAACAAATAAATTTATAGAGGAAAAGGTAGAATTGCCCAAAGGAAGGTGGAAGTGTTACGGCGGCAATTTGAAGTTGCGAATGGGAGAAAGTCGGTACGCCGGAATTCGCAACAATCGTGGGGACGACCCAGACCCTGAGTGTCTCATTCAGCCGGGCAAACAAAGAAGGTCAGCAGGAGTAATCGAAAAAAAACCAAAAAAGTAGACATTCACTGGACTTCACACCATGGAAATATTCTGTCTGGTTTCTGTTTAGGTGATTGGCGAGCCCCAGTATCCGTCACTTAACTCGCTCCTCCCGGCAGACAATGCTCCATCCGAATCATTGTGCACCTCATTCAGCAGTACGATTTCACCACTGTAATGAGTATCGACCGTGCAATGAGCAGTACCCGAATAATGACGTTTAGAAATCGGGATGCTTTTGCTCAGCTTCTCCCTATCGATGGACGATAGGTGGTGGTCAACAACTTTGGATAGGTCACCAGCCGCAAGAGAAGACCGACTCAAGGGGACTGAAGTAGACATAAAAGATTCTGCAGACAGGGGCAATAAAACTGGCGCGATGTTAAAAGCGTCCCAAAAATCAATCCCGAGATAAATAGAATACGTTAATGCCGGAACAATCAAAAACCGAATCCACCGAGTTCGATTATTGAATTGAACCAATGCAGTAGCGTATCCTAACACGTCAGCCTTATGACCTGATGCCGTGTTGATGTTGGAATGCATCGAATGAAGATACAAACCAAGATCACGGACGAGGTAAAGGGCTCCCGCTCCCAGGATGCTAACGCTTGCACCACTGTCTAACAGACCTTTCAATTTGCGTCCCTTAATGCTGATCACAGCATAAGGCCGCTTGTCTTCGTGCGATGCCACGGTTGACTCAATGCAGGCTCGCTTGAGAAACCGTCGCGTGACAAAATATTTCCATGATCTGTGGAATCGTGACTTCGATCCTCGCCGCTTGTGGTTAGGCTTGCAGTCAGAATCAAAGTCACAAGCCACGTCCAGGGAATTGCTTTGGTGAAATTGGACCTCAGGCAGCGACGTCTGTGTAGAAACATCTACAGACCTCGGTGATTGAATTCCAATTTCCCGAGAAAATGATTGCACGGGGATAGCCGGATGCGCTTCAGCAGGGAGGGCACCGGACCGGAGACATGAATCATAACCAGCCGAAAATTCGTCATGCAGTTGCACAGAATTGACTTCATATGTCTGAACTGGATATCGAAGGTTATCCATTTCCAGCCGTTGCCATGTGACTTCAATTCGGCGACACATTCTGACGAGATCTCGGGTGGTTGAGAACCCATGTCCAGCCAGATGCTCCTGCAATCGGAGATTCATGTTCTTAAAGACTAGTTCTCACAGATCCGTGTCCCTCATCGGAGTCCTGAGTTGGAGAGACATCGCTTCAATGGATTCAAAGAACTCTATGAACGGCTCGTGGGATCTCTGCTTGCGGGCGAACATATTTTCCCAAATATGTGCATCATCAAGCCGAAATCCAAATCGCTCAATGAGTTCACATTTCAGCTGACTCCAACTCAAGTCTCCATGCAGTTCACGCATCTGCCAGTACCAGTTTTCGGCAGATCCTTGCAGGAGAATATGTAGGGTCGACACCAATTCACGCTCCAAAATACCGTAGCTTTGAGACAGGGTGCTAACACGGAACACAAACTGGCGAGCATCCATTCCACCTGAGCCTCCATCAAACTTGAATCCCCATTTATGCATGGGAATAAAAGTTTCATCCGCTTCAGGTGTCTGGCCATTATCCCGGAACGGATGCTGTGAATGAGATTCTGGCAAATCCTGAGAAGAACGTGGTGAAGGGCAAGCGAAGTAATCATATGGCGTGTGCGGTAACATAATGAAAATTAAAAATGATAAAAACCCACAGATCATCTAAACTATTTAGAAATATAAAAATCAATGAACAGACGGAAAACACTGACAATTTGAATAAAATAAATAATTTTATAAATCACAGATGGACAAACAAGCGATTCTTTAAAAATAAATTAAAATTTGAAGCCAGACCGACAAACGGACAAGTAAATAAATGTATAAAATTTTAAAATTTTAAAATCTTACTAGCTAAAATAAAAACTGAAATTCTCAATAATATACAATACTTGAAACTTAACCCTAACCAAAACCTAACTGATAAACCTAAACTAAACTCAATAATCAAACCCAACCTAAAATCACTCAAATCCAAAATTAACTAAAACAAACTCAATCATTAAAATTAAAAGAAATTATTCTAAACCAACAACCGTAAAATCAATAATCTAAAACTAATCTAAGTCAAAACCCTAATTAAACCCAATAATCTATAACTAAGCTAAACCTACATTCCCCAATAAAATAAAATAGCCAAATACCTAACTGTAACTATTAAACAATCAATAAAACCCTAAACTTTCAATATGATAGCGAGATAAAAGAAAATGTATAATAAAAACAAGTGAAATGAGTGCAGGCGAGTGTAAATGGAATTATAAAACTGATTTTGCTATCATTTCTCAAAATGATTCTCCTCATTAATGGAAAGGGAAAAGAAAAGTTAATTAAAATGGGATGAAGGTTGAAATTTAACAAGACACAAAACAGACAACCTGTAACAGTGCCTGGCATAGCCATGGAATTCGAAGGCGGACTCTGCTCTGATGGTCACCACAAAGGGCTGACTACGAGACCATTATAAAATACTACGGACTTCATAATGGCTCGGACAAGAGCCGCACATATCCCAAAGCTACCACCAGATAGATGATGGAAGGGCCGAAAGCGTTGGCTAATTCAAAGGGTTGAATCTAAGTCCAACTATCCCGTGCAGGGAGATATAACCAACGACTTAAAATTCGGTGAACCCCAACCAACATCCACACTGTCACAGCATACTGCTATTATAGCCGGTGAGAACTATAACACATAAATTCAGCACGGTAGGCGCCACTGCAACTGCGGCGAACCCCGTGATCAAAAATCTATAAATTAATATCAAAATCGAAACTAAAACTTTTCAAACTATTACTCAAACAATCATCAAAAATTTCTAACAAAAACAAAAAAAAAAATGATTTCCCTGGAATGCTCAGACTACTATTCAAGTCAGGCACTCCAGGTACTCAAGCCCAACAAACCAAAAATTGTAAAATTTAAACTGTAATAAAAGCAAGCAATCAAAATCAAATAAACATATTAGAAAGCCTAAGGTTTGGGCGCCATATGTAGCAACCACGGAAGTCACCGCAGTTGCAGACATTAAGAATTAGCAGAGGGGTGTGTAGCCCGGGGTGGCATACTGAGGCCGGCTAGCGCTCAGTCGTGTCGTGGGTCTTTCGGGACACCCTCTGCTCGTGCTGAGCCACCATACATATAAATACTAGCACATAGGGAAAAGGACGGGAAAGGGAAGGTCATATTGAGAAATGAAAGTTTGTTGTCTTAACGAGACATGGCCGTTTTATTTAATTCACAAAAGTAAGAAAGAATTTTATAGGTAAAATTCACAAATTTTTAACCCCTCATTAAAATTTATGCAAGCAAAATCCGTTAGATACAATTTAATAAAAGGAAAAAAAAAATTTAATAACATAAACTAACAGTATATAAGAAAAAAACAAATCCAAATAATTACTCACGCTTTCCTTGTTGAACTCCGAGCGCTCGGCGAAGAACAAAAGAAAGGAATTCGGGGCACCTGAAACTCAAGTTTCAATTTAAAAATTATTGTTAATACAAGTCCAAAAATGAAATCACAGAACGGCCACTTTTCACAAGACGCTGATTACTCTCTCTCTTCGCTAATCCATTATCTTTTCAATTTCATCCAACAGTTTACCTCCAAATGCAAAAAAAAAAATTGAATATTTTCACCACTTCATAGATCAAATAAAGGATTACATGGAAACTTCCCTCTGTGTTTTTTTCTGTTTTTTTTTTGTTTTAATAAATCAAATTAAGACACTTTCCTATTTCACTTTTAACTGCTTTATCCAACAATTAAAATTCTAATCCGCAATACAAGTTTTGATTTTATTTTCCACACAATTTTTTTGGTTTTGAATTATGCCTAATTATTCTCATTCTCGGCTCACTCCACTTGACTAAGTTTTTCTTTCTTTAAAATCCGCACTTAATTTCACCCGCATATGCCACAAACAAAATTTTACCAATTCCTCCCTTCAACTCCCACGTTCGTAATTAAATCCAATTCAAACCCCACTTTTCACCAAATCAAAATTAATCTTTATTTAGCCACTACCAAAGCACTTTCTCCTCTTCTTCTTTTCAAACTTCAAAAAACCGATTCTTTTCTCCTCGAACTCACAATTCCGCACCGCCAAACACAATTCCTCTTATCTCCTAGTCAAAGACTAACTCCTTTATCCCCAATTTTTAACACCTCCAAAAATCAACTTTACCGCGCACCGGAAGCACCCTTCTCTTCTCCAAATCAAAATCTGACTCCCCAATTCCAACCACTTAATTTTCACCTCTCCAAATCAGATTCCGCAATCCCTTTTCTCAATTACCGCTGCCGCATCTGGGTAACGTAATCGAAGTTCATTACACTTCGATTCCGCTACCCACACATTTTTTTGTTCCCGTATCGACAATCACAATAGTATCCATTGACTTGCATATATGGCAATTTACATCCCCAAGAATCGCTTGATTGAATGTAAAGTGTCACATATACATTACGAAAACTATTGATTTTGCCGATACCTCAAAAAGAATACTTCCGTGCGCCCGAGAGAACTTGAACTCAGGGTTCCAGCAGACCCAAGATCGAGGACTCACGACGCAGCTAATGGTGCCATGGATTGTCGATCTCCCATTCATCTCATAAGCAACTTCAACGATGCATTTGGGCATGAGATTGAATTTTGTTAGTGAATCAGTGAATTCATTTTTGTTAGTATAAAAAAAATAAAATTTGTTAGTGGGAATGGAATTAGTTAGTATTAAGGAAGGGATTAGGTTTTGTTAGGGAAAATGAATAGAATGAAATTTTGTTAGTGGGAATTAATAAATGGAACGTTGTTAGTGGGAAAATTGAAATTATTAGTATGTTTTATTTTTTTGTAGTTGTTAATAAGGAAAAAGGGTAGTATTGTGATGATGGGGGAGTAAAAATTAAAGGGAAAATGGAGAAATGCAAAAAAAATAAATAAATTTATAGAGGAAAAGGTAGAATTGCCCAAAGGAAGGTGGAAGTGTTACGGTGGCAATTTGAAGTTGCGAATGGGAGAAAGTCGGTACGCCGGAATTCGCAACAGTTTGTCCTCGGGCATGGTTGTTCGCAAGCGAGTGCTCAATCTCACTATACTTGTGTAGTACTGGTCGAACGGTTCATGAGCGCCTTGTTTCAGTTTCTTTATCTGTTCCCTTAGTTCTCTCTCAGTGAAGCCATCATCAAATCGATTGCGGAAGGCTGCACTGAAAGAATTCCAAGTGGGACGTGGCGTCGACTCCTTAATACTCAGTACCAGTCGGCAGCATCCCCGCTGAACAAAAGATGTGCATGTCGGAGGAAGGCCGAGAAATCACCTCCCAGGGTGCTGGATACTAACGCCTGAATCCTGAAAAGGAACCGGTCCGCTGATATCATAGCGTTGAAACCCGTGAAGTTCACGCGCCAACTCTCCATGATACGAGGCGTCGGGTCTCGGAAAGGTGTCCATGCGTTCCCGGGGGGAATCGCATCTTCGATTGACCTGTTGTAAGGAACTGCCTCGGGGAATGGAGGTACCAACGGAGGTGCGGTGCTGTGTCGTGGTCTATACTCGGGAGCTCTGGGATCCATTCCCGAGTTCCTTGGAGGTAGGGCCCATTGATCAGATGGTCGAGAGTGGGGCATAGCCACACTGGGATTGGGCTCCCAGCCAAGCGGAGCTCTCACGCGGCTGGGTGGTTGGCTCATGGGGAGGTTCTGGAGCCTTCCCTCCAAGTTGCCAATCCTCTCCGACATATCTCGCATTAACGCCACGAGGGTGTCAATGGAGTGGGTGGAAGGCGCGGGTGTAACCTCGGCCGCGACAACTGCGGCAGGAACTTCACCGCCTACGGCTCCTTGCAAGTCCATCAGTGATTGGGGTGGTTCAGCATCTGGGACCCCTTTCGCCACTGCTCCACGCGTGGGGACGGGCGTTCCGAGTGGGACGTCTACGGCGGTCCGCTCTATGGGTCGCCGCCATAAAGGGCAAAGTTCGGACGTGAGGAGGAGCTGTTGGACACAGGCACGATGGAAAAGGTGTCCGCACTCCAATCGCACGCTGTGTACGCCCTCCACTACGTCTTCAAAGCAGATCCCACAGTTAGCTGGTTGGACCGTTTTGGATCTGGTCCAACGCTTATCTGGGGTCCGCTTCGTTGCCATGTTTGTCTTTGCTGTGTCTGGTTGGTGCTATGTCTTGCTGACAAAGAAAAGAGAGACAAAAAAAAAGTAACTATCTACTATGACATAAGAACTTAAAAATAATTTAGTGGCCGATAGTGGCGAGCTATTTACGTAATAGGCAAGAAAAATTTATTTAATATATACTTTCCTTCCCAGCAGTCGACTTCTCCAAAGGGAAATGAGAGTGCGTGGTAGTCTGCCGAAGAAATGGGGCTTTCGGTCGATTTACAAAATTTATCCCCCTACCCACATACATTACAAAAACCGTCTCCAAACTACGTTAAATGACTCGACGAGACAAGTGGTAGAGCTACCGTAAAGGTTTTGTACGCGGTTAAAATTCCCGACGCGTGGAAGCATTCCAGGCTCCGCAACTCCAGCATACGCCACCGAACGTTGAACCGATACCACTCGTCTATCACGCATACGAAATAAGTAGAATCCTTCCGCGACATAAAGGCAAGGTAGCCTTCTATTTTCTTGAGAGTCCAGGCCGACAGGAGAAACCCCATCTGGCTGACAGTTCCATCAAGAAAATAGAAGGTCCTTACAGGGGTTAGCCTGGGACAACACATCGGAAGGATTCTTTCACGAAAGAAAAAAAAAAATCAAACAAAGGAGAGCGGAAGCTACAGCTCACGTGAAGCGACTGCTAGTGTGTATCACACAACTCCACTGCTCCTGCTTGTGAGGCTCGAGTATCAAAGTACCTTACATCCTCCCTAAAGGACCAACTCGTCAGAAGACGCGAATCTCTTATCCCCTTAGGATGGTTTGGGGCCCCACGTTGGGCGCCATTTGTAATGATTTTTTGTCTACGTCCGAACGCGGAACCGACCTCTCATCGGTTCTAGACGTTAAGTCTGAGTAGTGCCAACGGACGGTACCAACCGGTCAACCAATCCGTGCACCGTAACCCATTCACGCGATGGCTGCTTGTCGGCCAGCTAGATCGGAGAGGATTTCGGTCGCGGGTCTCCGAATGGGTTACGCTCACTTACAATATTCAGCCACCTTTACATGCCCGTTTTCAAACGCGTTACAAAACAAAACCATACGGAGAGGAAACCTACTTTACGTTACTCCGTATTTCTTCCTATAACCAGTCAAAAGACAAAGATCTAATCTTTACTTCGCGTTCCCGAATTTCCGACGCGGTACCGAAAAATACACTACGTTAACGTAATTCCGAAAAAAGCTACGCTAAAGAAAACTCAAAATCAACTAAGGTACCGCGTACCGCGCGCAACGCGAAACCGACCTCAGCGGATTTTCTCAAACCCTACCCTCGCGACGGCATACCTACCCTGTACCTCATTTCCCGCTGAAAAGAAGAACCACTGGAAAGGAAAGTCGTGTTTTTCGTTAGCAATTCATATTATTAATATAATGTTTGTAATCAATTAATTGCTTTACAAAATACTAGATTTATGCTTAACGCTAGCAATTAAAGAAAAAAAAAATACACTACTTACAAAGATCTTTATCATCTGTAGAGATATATTTTTAGCAACTATCTGCCTAGTAAAATATAAGTATAAGAAAAAATACAGTTACGCTTAAAACCCAAAAGGCAAACTACTAAACTAGGATGTAGTTATATCGGAAAACAATAAACGGGTTTAATGGAAGATTTCTACTGGGTAGTTCGCAGCATACATTTCTTTTTCCTTATTCTTTCTTCATTTTTACCAACTGTTTTGTTTTATTTTTATTTTTAGAATTTATTTCTAAGTTTGCCTTTGCATGCCGAATAGCAAAAACTGTATTCTCCTCTCTTTCTCTATTTAAGTGATATTTATTTGTTTATTCATTAATTCATTTATTTAACATTAAGATTTATACTTGTCGTCGGTAAAAAAATACAAGTTTCTTTTCGTAGAAATTATCATTTGCTCTAACACTAGTTTTCTCATTCTACAAATAACGAACGAGCGAAAATCAAAGTTTTCTCTAGTATTTCACAGTATAACGGCATATAAATACAAGTATTCTCTTATATTTTTACAAGAAAAGAAAACTGAACAGAAATCAAACCAAATTCTTTTCATTTCATCTTGTGTAAGAGGATTCATTTTAATTTATCTTTTCTGTGTTCTCGTGTATCTCTTATTATTCATTATTTTGCTTCTAACATTACAACTGAGAGGAAAAATAAAATTTTAACTTAAAATAGAACAAATAAGGTTACGCTTATATCTACAGTTTGGATAAGCAGTATCACGACAATTTAATCTAATAACAATAAATGTAAGCATGATGCACGGAAGAACCAAAATAGAGTTGAAATAACAAAACTACAGAATGATCTTGTTAGTCGTGACGAAAATCAAGATTTGTCGGATGCTAAGAAAAGGATTTATTTTATGCTTTACTATTCCTAGCTCTCCACTTGACATCCACGCCACAGTAAAGCCATTAACGCAAATTTTTCTAGCTGTCTTGGAAAACAGAAACTCAAAGCCGAAACAACTGAACATACAGCCGAAAATAACACGGTTACATTTTATTGCGCTTCGTTTAACTTCAATAATGCAAATAACTTTCCAGATCTTTATCTTCCCAAGTGAACGCCAACAGTCCAGGTGAGCTCGTATATCTTAACAAGCTATAAATCGAATCGACACGACATTTTGGGATATCACCAGTTACCCTCGTACAAAAGCATATATTAAATTCTTTAAGAGGAATCCCAATCTGTAGCCCTTGTCAACTTCTTCAGCAGTCTTGCGGCCGATAAATAAGCTTGAATAATAGCGCTACGTAAATTATGTTGATCACCACTTTCCTCGCCGAGGAAGGAGTCTTTATACCCAGCCTTTGCCACACTTAATTACCTTGTCATTTTTCTTCTTTTCTATAGAATTGCCCTTTATCCACTCCTCGCCGACGTCAAGTCCCGGTTCAGTTTGTAATATGGCTTTGTTTGTTTTCATTTAGAGATTTAACCGTCGTATTGTTCGTGTCCGAAACCTATCGACTACAGGCAGCTTCAAATCATCTGGCTTCTATTTTTCAACCTCGTCAATATCTAATTCCTCCGGGACATCCTCCTGGGTGGCGGCCACTACTTCCTCCCTTCACTCCCGACTAAACCTGACAATCGTTTTTGCAGGAGGCGATTGGAATTGAAGATATGCAGCTTGCGACGATGGCGACTGTGGTGGATGCATTTATTTAGATTTGATTATAATTTGGATCGAACTGAACATCATACCTTTGTGTCCGCGTACACACTTCCTGCTTCTGGTATGCTGCTTAACTAAATCGGCTGCTTAAATTAAGTTCGCCGATTTTCGAAATTGTTGAGTAAATAGCAGCCGCGCGACTCACAACACACACTCTGCCACCATGTGGCTGTCCGTTTTTCCTTTTGACATCCCACGACAAAATTGACGTGGGATGTGCAACCGTCACAACCGACATGAGATGCCAAGCCACTTGGTGGCAAGGTGTGTTAGTTCATTACAGCCGTTTGGGCTTTGCAACGCTCCAGCCACCTTCGAACGCCTGATGGAATACGTGCTACGTGGCCTAGCCTGGAAAACCTGCTTGGTGTATCTAGATGACATCATTGTTATCGGGAGAACGTTCGAAGAGCATGTGCGAAACTTAGAAGAGGTTTTCTCCCGATTGCGACTGGCGAATTTGAAACTTAGTCCCGACAAGTGTACCCTTTTTTGCAGCTGAATTAAAATACCTGGGGCACGTCGTATCAGCAGAAGGGGTCAAAACAGACCCTGAGAAAATTGAAGCCGTGAAAAGTTGGCCACCACCAAACAACAAGCGCCAACTACGAAGTTTTCTGGGTTTGGCCACCTACTATCGAAGATTCGTTAAAGACTCCGCCAAAATAGCTAAGTGTCTCCATCAGCTAACCGAGAAAAATCGTCCGTATGCAGAGGACTGGTGCCGTAGATGCACGATTTGCACTTCCATCAAAGGTCCAAAGTGACAACTGAGAGGACAAATGCTAATCTATAACGTGGGGGTACCATTTGAAAGGATTGCTCTTGGAATCGCAGGACCCTTTCCTGAATCCGAATGGGGAAATCGATACACGCTGGTTGTGGCCGATTATTTCTGCAAGTGGCCCGAGGTCTACCCCATTCCCGACCAAGAAGCAACTCCTGTAGCTGAATAGCTAGTGTTAAATTGGGTCAGTATGTACGGCGTGCCTTGTGAACTACATTCAGATCAAGGCCGAAACTTTGAGTCACTAGTTTTTGGTGAAATATGCGAGCTGCTGGGAATACGGAAAACGAGGACAACACCGCTGCATCCCCAATCCGATGGAATGGTCGAACGTTTCAACGGCACGCTCAATAAACACCTGGCCGAGATGGTTGACGAGAACCAAAGGGACTGGGACCGGCACATCCCATTATTGTTGATGGCGTACAGAGCTGCCGAACATGCATCGACGGGCGAAGCCCCAGCCAAAGTCATTTTTGGAGACTATTCGTCTGCCGGTTGACATAAAGTTCGGAACACCCTCTGAGAAACCCCAAACGATCTCGGAGTACGCAAGTGAGCTAAGGCACCGGTTGAACCAGATACATCGGACAGTGCGAAAACATCTCGAATCGGCTACTGACCGCATGATGACCAGGTATGATCTAAAGGCTAATTCTACTGGCATCCAGCAAGATCACTTGGTGTGGCTTTACAACCCACAATGCCGGAAGGGTAGGTCTCCGAAATTGCAGCATAGTTGGGAGGGGCCATACCGAGTTATAAAGCGAATCAATGACCTCGTATATCGCATACAGGAACACCACAAGCCGAAATCCCAAAATGAAAATCGTGCACCTGGACCGTCTTGCCCCATATTACACCCAGGAAGACTTAACTACAACTGGCGACACATCCTTTCTGGGCGAAAAAAACTGAGGTAGGGGCAGTGTTACATGTGCTAATAATTCTACGAGCTACTGTCGCAATTGTCTTCGAAAAAACATCATGATCATCAAAGGAATGTACTCGAAAGCACAAGAATCCACCAAGCATGATCAACATCTGAAAGTGACGCCACTGATCTATTCAATTGCTCGAATATTCCAGGTAGCTCTATCTGAACATTTGCGAATGTACGAGCAATGGATTGAATGGCTAGAGACCCTATATAAAGGCGAGCTGAACGCATGGGGAGATGATTACAACCGCGATAGTAAAACTGCGATAAGTGTGTAGTGCGAATTAAAGGCGAGTGCGAATTAAAGGCGATAGTGAAGACAGTTGGAATATAAATTTATGGACAAATTAAAATATCATTTTAAATTAATCTTTTAAAAGTAAAATTGGTGAGATTGTTAAATGAAGGATTGTGTATTTTTTTTTTGTAAATAAACTCTTTTAACTTAATTTTAAAGACAGTGTGTTTTCACTTTCCCGGAACATTAAAATTATTGGCCGTGAACCATAACACGCAACAATATATATATATATATATATATATATATATATATATATATATATATATAGATATATATATATATATATATATATATATATATATATATATATATATATATATATATATATATATATATATATATAGATATATATATATATATATATATATATATATATATATATATATATCTATATATATATATATATATATATATATATATATATATATATATATATATCTATATATATATATATATATATATATATATATATATATATATATCTATATCTATATATATATATATATATATATATATATATATATATATATATATATATATATATATATATATATATATATATATTTCTTTATTAGAATAGATGGTCCGAAATGTAATTTTATTTTTAACTATACAACTTCTAAGGCTCCAATTATTTAGTGTCAAATATTAGTTAGTTGCATAGACGTAAGAAACGGAAGAAAAGAGAAAATACCGAAGCTTTTAATAATTATGCCGGCGTATATTTTTGTCCTTTTGATGTTCATTTTTAAACTGAAAAAAATAACAAAGGAAAATTCTGGCGAAAACCTCTACTGAACTTATTATTAGCTTAATATAACTCAACTGTCTACTTATAACTAGTTGAAATCTTTGAGGCTAGGTTACGGCCAAAGGAATAGGTGGTAGCAACTGCTGGTTTCAGTTCGCTAGAGCACAATTAGCGGGTTGGGAAAGTAATTTGCTTTCGCGATTAGTTTATCACGGTGCGATGTGGCGAGCATATTAATTGGACTAACGCCAGCAAAGCTGTGTAGTTTTTCAGAAGAAATGTAAAACGGTTTATTAAGTACCATTTTCAAGTATATATTTTGCGTAATCTGAGGCTTTGTTACTTGATATTTAGCACATTGGATCCAGGTAGGTGAGTCGTATAGAATAATCAGTTGGATTGCCATTTTGGCGATGAGGACTTTGTTTCAGGTGTTGAGACGCGAATTACGATTAAGAAGGGGGTATAGCAAGAGCACGACCTTAAACGCTTTGGAGATAATGTGCGGCACCGCTTCCATTAAATCTATTTCATCCTTTTTAGGGCATTTCTAAGTCGGTTTTCTTTTTTTTTCTAAGAGTTTTATTTCACCCTCTATAGTGCCAAATTTTGTCATTTCAAACCTTTCAGAACTCAGTTTCTTGAATACATTGTATCATGTACTCGTATATTAAAAAATCATTTTTTACTGCAATGCAAAAACCACTACGGCTAAAATATGCAGAGTTCATAGGAATATATTTAATTCTGGTACATTTAATACATGATCTCATCAACGTCTACCTTGATTTTAGATTTCATAAAAATGCAATATGAATTGTAACTTTGAGAAATTTTCGAATTTCGAACTTTGCCTAGCCGCCGTTTTGATATTCTGACCTGACCCTGAAGTGCTTTTTTATCGTTCAACTTTTACCGACCTTCGAACGGCCACCGTTTTGTTTCAAATTGTTCGAATTTGGATTTTTAATTCTGAGCTTAATCACACAATTGAATTCTGAGCTTAATCACACAATTGAATAAATCTTTGTACCAGTTTTGGTACAAACTGGAGCTATACTTTGGTCAGAACAGAAATATTTTTGAAAATTTTGGCGAAAATCGAAGCAAAGTTGCGACCTCCAGGCACAAACAACCAACCACACACGTAGAAACAAATGTTGTGAACAATTGGATAAGCACTGTTTGGCCTACAATTATACAGAGGTTTGGCAATAATTACATTTTTAACGCTGCCGAGCCGGTATTTTCTACAAGTTGACTTCCCGATTAACCTTTGAAATTTAAAGGTGAACAGTGCCAAGGTGGCAAATTGGCGAAGGAAAGGGTTAGTGTTTTAGTGTATGTCAACATGTTCGGCACGGAAAAACGAAAACTACTCGTTATCGGGAAGTCACAAAGGCCCCGGTGTATTGAAAACATTAAAAGCCTGGCTGTTGATTATTGTGCTAATAATCGAGCTTGGATCCAATCCGCAATTTTGATCAATTATGTACGCGAATAGGACCAAGAGCTACAAAGAAAAAACTAAAAATCGCACTATTAGTTCACAACTGTCCAGCGCATCCAAAAATTGGGCAATTGAATTCCGTAAAGTTGGTGTTTTTGCCACCGAACACCAATTCAAAATTACAACCCATGGATCAGGGTGTCATCCGTTCATTAAAAACTCATTATCGAAGCTTTTGTTGAACATTGTTCAAAGCATTGACTCTGGTACATGCCTTAGTGTCACACTACTTCATGCGGTCAATCTTTTGCACAAATCTTGGCACAAAGTATCTACTGAAACAATAAAAAATGCATATAAACATGCAGGACTATTGGCGACCAACAGTAACGTTGAATTTGATGAGGAGGATTTGTTACCACTTAATGAATGGCTATTTTTTTTTGTGGTAGGGAGGTGAATGCTATTTATGCACACAGTGTGGGACTCCCATGCGCGACTGGACTACCCGCTAAACACCTCCCCTGTCAACCTGAGAACCCAGCCTGGAACCGTTTGACACATTACTTCGGGCCAGGTCTCGTTTTGTTACGCCGTGGGGCGCCTTCAAGCTGGGGAGTCCCTTTCCTAGCGGGAGGGGAGAGGGGAAGAGGAAATGCCAGAAGAGCGATCCCCAGCCCCACCGCCCCCGACTGCTGTGAGTCCCTTTTATATTTTAGGAGTGCCCGAGCATAATGTGCCATCTGGTTTCATTTGTCAACCGATTCGAGCATCACGCAACTATATTATCCGGGCTGAGCTCTCCCGTCTCCCTGTAAAGTTCCCTTCGCAGCCTGACCCATTTTGTACACGCAAAAAATGTGTGGCAGGCATTGTCCTCCTCTCCTGGGCAAAACCGACAATCGGGAGACCGTGACTTACCGATCTTGTGCAGGTAAGACTGAAAACACCCATGCCCGCTCAGAAGCTGGGTCAGATAGAAGTCAGTCTCACCGTGCCTTCAATTTAGCCACGGTCTCACATCCGGGATGAGGCGCGCAGTTCACCTTGGATGGCTATTAAGAAGCACTCCAAGCAGCAATACATATGAACAACCTCAAGATTTCCATGTCCCGTTAGATTACCTCACTGCGGATGACAGCCTTTTAACCTCGACAAGTTTAACGGATAAGAAGTTAGTTGCTGATATTCTAGCCACGGAGAATAATGGAAGCTCTGATAGTGAAACCGAGGACGAGTTAACTGAGGGTCCAATTACAACTACTACATCATTAGTGCAAAAAGTAACAGAAGTTCGTCGATTTTTCCAGTTTCATGGTGTACCATGAAATGTTTTAAATAAATTGGTAGAAATTGAAGCTTACACAGACACGCTGAAAATTCAAGAGCTTCAAACATAAATAACAGACTATTTTAAGTAACGAATTTACGTATTCATGGACATTTGATATTATATTTCAGATTAATTGGAAATTGAGTTTGCGTATTGTTATTATCTTGAAGTAAATGCATGCATATTTATTTTGTTCATTAATGAAAATATTATTATTTTGCTTTAAATAGACTTACGGAAAAAATATTTCTTGGTTATTGGTTTAATATTTGGATATAACGAACTTCGGTTATAACGAACGAATTCTCACGGTCCCTAGAGGTTCGTTAATACCGAGTTGACAATATATATCTATAAACATATATATATATATACACATATATAGATATATAGATATATATATATATATATATATATATACATATATATATATATATAGATATATATATATATATATATATATATATATATATATATATATATATATATATATATATATATATATATAATTAATTAATTAATATATATCATCATCATCATCATCATTGTCAGCTTGTCAACCATGTATACGGATCATGGTGTAGCCTCCCCTACGTATTGGCTTCTCATTTCCCTCCACTTTTGTCTGTTTTTAGCTATACGTGTCCAGGTAATGCCAGCTAGCTTTCTTATGTCATGGTCCCACCTAAGTTTCGGGCGCCGTCTTGGTCTTTTGACTCCCCTTGGGTACCAATTCATAACTTTTGTGGTCCATCTATTGTCTGATATTCTTGCCAAATGTCCAGCCCATCGCCATTTCATATTTTATATATATATATATATATATATATATATATATATATATATATATATATATATATATATATATATATATATATATATATATATATATATATATATATATATATATATATACGGGGTGTGTTCAAAAAATATCGCGAATTTTGTTTTTTTTTCAAAAATTATTTATTTATTCATGAATATCTATTTTGTCCCCTTCAAAGTAATCCCCATGAGATATTATACACTTAAGCCAACGGTTTTTCCAATCTTCGAAGCACTTCAAAAAATCATTTTTTTTAATCTTGTTCAGCTCCTCCTTCGATGCCGTCTTTATCTCGTCAAGCGTAGCGTAACGTCGTCCTTTTATGGGCCTCTTCAGTTTAGGAAACAAGAAAAAGTCACAGGGGGCCAGATCTGGGGAATACGGTGGCTGCGGCATCATTAGTGTGTTGTTTTTGGCCAAAAAGTCGCGCACAAGCAACGATGTGTGAGCAGGGGCGTTATCGTGGTGTAATGTGACGCCTACGCCCAGGAATCGAAGTGATTCCGATCCCGAACCCTTGTAACCGGCCAGATGGATATGTCCTCGAAGTGCCAGCGGACTTCATCTGTCGTGCCGATATCGTTGTGCAGAAAATATTTTTTTTTCTGTCCAAATATTTAGATCCGTTTATATAAATATTCGAAATATAGAATTAATCCAACCCCGGCACATTTCGAGACATAGCCATCTGGAAATGCCCCTCCACCGTGGCCATCGAGAAAACTATGCCACTGGCGACATCGGGAGAGGTACATTGCCGCCATATGGCGTGCCATTCCACACACAGATGTTTTGTCCGAGGTGACAACCGGAATTTTTGACAGCCACATGTCGGCTGCATTTTTCGTGGCTGTCGTCTGCTAATCGTGTCCATTGTCGTGGAATCAGCTAATGCATTTTTGATTTTTAGTATTTATAAGTGAAAAAGATAAAATTAAATTACACTGTTGTTTCTTTAATTAATTTTACATATGTAAATTAGGTTAGTGATTGTATTATGGCTTAGATGCGAAATATCGAAAGCAATCAAAAATAGCAACTGCTAATTGTTGGTTGCGGCAGATTCCGGTATTCGCTCTCGTTTGTGCCGAAAATATCTATAGAAAGGTAAGACTGCTAACGGATATCTCCCGAGTTCCGTCTCTAACCTCATTCTTGATAGAAAATCCCATGAAGTGGATCCGCCGAAAGAACACCGAAGGAAAGGAATCGAGACGGCGAAAGTGTTGCTGCCAAAAAGGCTTTTCAACAAATATAGAAGCATACGGTCAAGGTCATGACAATATCGACCTAGATGAATGGATCATCTTTCGTTGTCAGTACGGTCGTGGATCAAACATCGGATCAGGTTAGTGTTAAGATAATAACTATTAAAAGTCCGAGACGATTCAATAAATGTTTTGATGGCAACAATAGCGAAATTAGATTCGAACGGAGTACAAGTTCTTCCGGAAGGTAGGAATAAGACGACATCGCCACAAGTCCAAAGTTCAGCAGCTATTGCGAATGTGGCTGAAGAGAAAGCTGACCAGAAAGACGATCCAAATGAAGATTGGTGTGCAGTTGGTTTGGATGGTGGTGAATTGATGTGTTGCGATGAATATCCAAAAGTATTTCACCACAATTGTCACATACCAGCTATAGGTTCCTTACCAGATGAAAGTGAAACGTGGCAAGATTTGTCAGGTGTTAATTTAGCGGAACTGGCAAGTTCAGCTGAATGTGAAAGACATAGTGCAGGAGAACTTGGCGCAAATGAATTAAAGATTAGACAGAGGATATGTTTAAAATTATATTGCCAATACGAACAAAGTTTACCATTTAGAGAGCCAGAACCTGCAACAAACCCTGCATATCATGAAGTAGTTTGTCAACCTATGTCGCTAGATGTTATTCGAACTCGTTTGGATCCATCAAGTCCGAATCACTACAAAGACATTGCCACATTTGTAGCTGACGTTCGATTGTTGTCCAAAACTGTATGCTTATATTATCCGGAGGATTCCAAAACATATGCGCATGCCCGTTGTCTAGAACAATTTTTCGAAGAGCAACTGGCTAAATGGCTTCCTAAATGCGCTCTCGTAAACAAGTGTGAAACGAATGCAGATGAATGTCCTGTGAAACAAAAAAAAAAAAAATGCGCGAAAATTCCGACTGAATGCCCTTAGAAAAAGAACGAAATAAAGTAGATTATATTTGCTGACAGGAATAGTTTTAACATCGTAAGTTTAGGCGTGTATTTACGCTATCGCCTGTTGATGTCGCACATCGACGCATTTAAACTCTTATTACAAGCAAAATATTAATTTATTGTTTAAACATAACTATACATAAAGTAAGAAACCATTTTTATCTACTCGAAAGAAAGCATGAAGTTATTCCAAATATAAAATGGTCGTAAGAAAATTTTTCACCGGTCAGTTATTAATCATATGAATAAATGCATACCAAATTCATTTGAAACCTTAGATTATAGAGGTTAATTAATTTTATATGACAGAATGCTATCTAGATAATCAAAAAAAAAAAAAAAACGACGGAAAATCGTACTTTCGTTGATTTTAGGCATAACTATAAATTAAAGACATTAAAAGGTAGAACATTTACGTCCAATTCATACGAGAGATGACATTTATCAGAAACACTTTTTGTGTTTGAATTCTCCTTATTTTGGTTGCTTTTAGACGAAACGCATGTAGACGAAACGCATGTAGACTGGCACACGATTTTATTAATTTGTTTTTATAGTTGATGTAGATGAGTGCAAAAAAACAAAAAAGAGGGAAAATTTCCATTTAATACAAACGGATTATCAAACTGCAGAAAACAAGAGATACTATTACTTTAAGTAGAATACCTTGATTCGAAATTTATATTGTATCGAAGGAACCGTTAGTTAGTATGTAGGAAAATTAGAGACTTGTTTAGCGTTAGTTATGCGTTACAAAAACACGCGACAAAATCAGTCTACGAAAGAAGCAAACCAATATTTAATGTGCATTAGTAGATAATTGAAATGAATAGTCTTAATAGAGAAATTCTTCGTGATCGCGCTTATATACATATATTTTTGGGTTAAAATTTTGATTATCCAAATTGCGGAATGCTATATGACCAAAACATTAATAGTATAATTTGAAATCGAAAAAAAAATGTTTATTTCGAAACGAATGAACATTAATTATTAGAAACGACTAACTTCATACTTTCGATAATACAAGTATCGAAGCATACCCAGCTATAAATGCGAAAAATTGCCGAACATTAATTGTATGATCTTTAAAACATTTTTATAAGGAAAACGATTTTTGTTCTTTTGAAAAATATATATAACAACATGAATTGCTAAGTTAACCCACGACTTTCCTTTTCAGTGACTCTTCTTTTTCAGTGGGAACAGAGAGTGTAGGGTAAGTATGCCGTCGCGAGGGTAGGGTTTCGACAAATCCGCTGAGGTCGGTTTCGCGTCGCGCGCGGTACGCGGTACCTTTGATTGTTTCGTCATTTCCTTAGAGTAGTTTTCTTCGGTTTAAGTTCGAGTAGCATATTTTTCGGTACCGCGTCGGTGAATCGGTAACGCGCCTATGGGATTTTGTAGCGTTTTTTTGATTTGAGATCTGTGGATAGATCACATCCAGGACTAACGTAACGTAGGTTTCCCGTTCTGGATGAGTAATAGTTGACGCGTTTGAAAAACGGGCATGTTCAGGTGACTGAAAATATTGTAATTGAGCGTAACCCATTCGGAGACCCGCGACCGAAATCCTCTCCGAACTAGCTGGCCGACAAGCAGTCACCGCATGAATGGGTTACGGTGCACGGATTGGTTGACCTGTTGGTACCATCCGTTGGCACTACTCAGACTTAACGTCTAGAACCGATGAGAGGTCGGTTCCGCGTTCGATCGGAAAAGTAGAAAAACCATTACAGTGGTGCAAAAGCCAATTTTTGTCCTCCCACAAATCCGGGCGTTTCTGGCGGATTGCTTCGAGCAAATTGCGCATAGCTTGCAGGTAATATTCCTTATTGACCGTTCTTCCCTGTGGCAAGAACTCATGATGCACCACGCCCCTGCAATCGAAGAAAACTGTCAGCAAAACTTTCACATTCGACCGAAATTGGCGCGCTTTTTTCGGTCTTGTTTCATGCTGCAGCTTCCATTGAGATGATTGAGCTTTGGTTTCCACGTCATAACCATAAACCCACGATTCGTCACCAGTTATGACCCTGTGGAGCAAATTTGGTTCGTCGCGGACAGAGTTTAACATCTCATTAGCAATGTTCATGCGTTGCTGTTTTTGGTCGCAATTGAGCAATTTTGGTGCGAATTTCGCGGCGACCAGTCTCATGCCCAAATCGTTGATAAAAATCCAATGGCACGAGCCAATCGATATGTTTAGGTCCTCAGCAACTTCTCTAACGGTGATTCGACGATTGGCCAATACCATTTGCTCCACTTCATTAATTTTTTCGTCTGTTGTTGAAGTGCTCGGGCGTCCGGCACGCTCTTCGTCGTTCACATCTTCTCGGCCTTCTAAAAACATTTTGTACCACCGATAAACGTTGCTTCGGTCCAAGGTAGCTTCTCCGTATGCCACAGTCAACATTCGGAATGCATCCGCGCACTTAATTTCGTTTTTCACACAAAATTTGATACACGTTCTTTGATCCATTTTTTTGAATAAGTAAAAATCGAAGACGATTGAAAACACGTGCAAGTAAAGCAGCTATCACCAATTAAGTGAACATTCAAAATGGCCGAGCTTGTCGGCATAAGTGACAGACATGAGTACCAACATAACGCCACTAAAAAATCGAAATTCGAATACACGTAACCCGCGAAAATTCAAAATTCGCGATACTTTTTGAACACACCTCGTATATATATATATATATATATATATATATATATATATATATATATATATATATATATATATATCTATATATATATATATCTATATATATATATATATATATATATATATATATATATATATATAAATAATTAAGAATACTGATCATTTTTATCATCCGTCACCAAAGGACTCGGTATCTCCATCAAATCCTTGAAGAGCGACAACTAATTGGCACTTTTCGGACAGGACTCTTCTATATATCCTCCGTTTAAAAGTTATGCGTGAACATACATAAAAAAAGCAACAACAAAAAAATATACGTGATGAATTGATAACCTGCTTTCCTTTGAAAGTCGGTTAAAAATGAAGTGTTCCCGATTTTAAAGAAAGAAAAGGGTTCGAAGTGACACTTACCAAACCATTAAACATACACATCGAGAAATATGAATTCATGCCGAAAACTGCCAGCCAATCCACTGTACATGCGATAACGCTTGCTGTGATTCCAACGTGTCGCCATCGCGATTATTAGTGGCACTTGGTGATAAAGTGATTATCTTTCTGGCAGACAGATAAGCAATTCAAAAGAGTCTTCAAGAACTTTTCAACGACATTCATTTCTACACGAACAATTGGCGAATGAAATTCATAGCGCAGAAATGTGAAAAATGTTGTTTCGAAAGAAAATACACATTTACATTATGGCTGACGAAGGCAATTCAGAGTGGGTGCCTAATTGACTATACGAGTATACTGTGTTCGAGACACAGGTGTTCATCTGAATCAATATCTATTCTATAGCGAGCATGCTAGAGCGATGCTCAATAAAGCGCGTAAAGTGTTCATGTCTCTTCGAAGACTCTTTCATCCTACTGGGTTGTCCGATAATCAATTATTTTATTCTTCATTGAATTTCTGCTATCAATAAAAGCAATTGTTTGACCTCGACTTTTCATCCCTTCCAGACTCTCTACATCTGAGCGATGCAACAAATTATTTGGACAATTAATAGTAGGTGTGGAAGTTATTTTCAAGGGTTCATACATTGGAGGCTCATCAAATAATACATTCAAATCCAAATATGCTGAAGTGTGAGATATGCAACAAATCATTTACGTTTCCATATAATTTGAAAATACATAAAGCTATTCATACCAATGTAGACGTATGTAAATGCAGTGAATGCGGGAAATCATTCAAATGGGCAAGCACTTTGAAGCTGCATATGGCTCTACATTCTAATCCCGATTTATTTAAATGTGATTCATGCGGAAAATCATTCAAATCAGCTAAAACCTTAAGACAACATGAAATTGTTCACTCAAATCTCAATATACTGAAGTGTGAGATATGCAAAAAATAATTTACGCTTCCATATAATTTGAAAACACATGAAGCTGTGCATACCAATGCTGGAGAATGTAAATGCAGTGAATGCGGGAAATCATTCAGATGGGCTCGAACTTTGAAGCTGCATATGGCTCTACATTCTACTCCCGATTTATTTAAATGTGATTTATGTGGAAAAACATTCAAAACAGCTCAAACCTTAAGACAACATAAAATTGGTCACTCAAATCCCAATATACTGAGGTGTGAGATATGCAACAAATCATTTACGCTCCTAGGTAATTTGAAAAGACATAAAGCTGTGCATACCAATGAAGGAGTATGTAAATGCAGTGAATGTGGGAAATCATTCAGATGGGGTCAAGGTTTGAAGCGGCATTTGGCTCTACATTCTAATCCCGACGTCAATTCTGCTGGAGGCCCAACGTTGTTGGATCAGAACAAGGTCGATCTGGTTTTGTGTGTTGCCATCCGGTGATACCCAGGTCTTTTCATGAATGCGTCGATGCGGGAAGCAAGTCGAACGTATGACTAGATTTCTGCTACATGCATAGTCAATCAGGCGCTGGCCTTTGTCATTCGTTTGATCGTGGAGGCTATATCCTCCAGTCGTTCCCCGATGAGATAGCTCATTGCCAACCATAGCGTTGAAATCACCCAGAATTATTTTTGTGTCGTTTGTAGGCAATGAGTCGACTAGTCTTTGCAGGTGATTGTAGAACGTTTCCTTCGTTTCTTCGTCCTTTTCTTCGGTCGGGGTGTGAACATTGATCAGCCAGAAGAAGAATTTCGCTTTTAAACGGATTGCACACAACTGTTCGTTTATTGCCTTGGAATCAATAACATGCGATTTGACCTCCCTATCCACACGAACAATTGGCGAATGTAATTCATTGCGCAGAAACGTGAAAAAATTCAGTTTCGAAAGAAACTACACATTTACATTATGGCTGGCGAAGACAATTCAGAGTGGGTGCCTAATTTACAGTATACGATATGCGGGTGTTCATTTGGATCACTATCTATTCTATAACGAGCATGCTGGAGCGATACTCAATAAAGCGGGTAAAGTGTTCATGTCTCTTCGACGACTCTTTCATTCTGTAGGGCTGTCCGATAATTAATTTTTTTCTTCATTGAATTTCTGCTATCAATAAAAGCAATTGTTTGACCTCGACTTTTCCTTCCTTCCAGACTTTCTACATTTGAGGGACGCAACAAATTATTTGGACCATTAATAGTATCAGAACAGAATACAGCGAGCGATTCAAATTCAGACCTTAATAAATACGAGTACCATGTCTCTGGAAAGTCGTTTGCTTCAGCTCAGAATCTCCAGGAAAATGAAAGCGCACATTTAAATCCTAACTCAGATAATTCTGTACTTTGCAACAGCCCATCCGCATTCTCACAAGATGGAAAGTCTCATGGGCTTTATAATTCTACTACCCTTCTACATAAATGCGGTGAATGTGGAAAGTTATTTTCAAGGGCTCATACCTTAAAGGTTCATCAACTTATACATTCAAAGCGAAATATGCTGAAATGTGAGATATGCAGCAAATCATTTACGCTTCTCCAAAATTTGAAAACACATAAAGCTGTGCACACCAATGCAGGAGTATGTAAATGCAGTGAATGCGGGAAATCATTCAGATGGGCTCGAACTTTGAAGCTGCATATGGCTCTACATTCTACTCCCGATTTATTTAAATGTGATTTATGTGGAAAAACATTCAAAACAGCTCAAACCTTAAGACAACATAAAATTGGTCACTCAAATCCCGATATGCTGAAGTGTGAGATATGCAACAAATCATTCAGAACGGCGCGAACTTTGAAACTGCATATGGCTCTACATTCTAATCCCGATTTATTTAAGTGTGATTTATGTGGAAAATCATACACAAAAGCTCCAACCTTAAGACAACATAAAATTGGTCACTCAAATCCCAATATACTGAAGTGTGAGGTATGCAACAAATCATTTACGCTCCCAGATAATTTGAAAACACATAAAGCTGTGCATACCAATGCAGGAGTATGTAAATGCAGTGAATGCGGGAAATCATTTTGGAGGGCTCAAGATTTGAAGCTGCATATGGCTCTACATTCTAATCCTGATTTATTTAAGTGCGATTTATGCGGAAAGTCGTTTAGTAGAGCTTTTACATTAAGACGACATAAAACAATGCATACAAATGCCAATACATAAAACCTTGGTGAGATATATGTGACGTTTATAGTTTTCAACATCGATAAAGCCTTCCATGTCAATCTTAGATTATAGGGTTTCAGGATAGGGTGTGGTCAAAATGAACCTGAAGTAGAAGCCATAATGTAAAAACTGTTACTATCGCATAAATGACCACATGTAAGTTGACTTTTGTCGCAGATTCATATGGCCGTTTTTGAGGAATCACGGATTTCGGTATTTTAACTGGGTTGTGTAAAAGATTTGTGCGTTGGAAACCAGATGTTTCCCAGAGAATATATTAGCGCTTCTTGTAAAGTGAAAACTGTTTCAGTTTCTACTTCCGTTCAAGTTTAAACGCTGCGAAATCTAAATTCTTAATAGTTAGTTGACTACTAAAAGCTTTGCTGTCAGTGGAACGAACCTACGTACAGTTTTATTTGGTTTGTCCAAAAAAGAAGTAGCAACTCAACTGATGTTTATAATTTAGTTCCTCATTTAGTGTAGTTTTCTAAGCAATAATCGAAATGGAATTGTTTGAAAGCAAATATAACTGATAACAACTTATAATGATTATTTTATAGATGATATTAATTTTTCCTAAAAAAGGATGGTCCAAAATATAATTTTACTTTTTACTATAACAAGCTCCAATTACGTTCGATTAATTTAGTTTCGAATATCAGTTAGTTGCATAGACGTAAGAAACAAGAAAAAAGAGGATACCGAATATTGTGACTGGATGATGAAAGTGACTAGTTGGTATGATGAGACAATAATAATACACACGTCAATTGATACATATTTGTATTGAACACAATAGACATGTTACATCGGGAAAGGCCGATACGAGACTGACTGTCAAAGGAACGGCACATAGAAAATAACGATTCACAACAGTCTCCCCCACTTACTTAAAACATATAGAAATATAATTTTAATTCTATTATTCGGTGACATAGTCTTTCAAGAAGTTTGGGGGACATCGTTGACGAGCAGATCTGCGTGGTGGTAGCGTCGGGTTGTTTGTGTTCCCGTCTGCTGGTGTCTGTTGGTCAGGAGTGCCAGTAAGTGTTTCTGGCTGATTGACACCTGGCGCAGTCAATGGCATAGGCTGTGTGTCCATTGGTGGTAACTCATCAGCTGGCCTGTGTCGATATGGAACACCTGGGCTTGAGGCTGGTCTTTGCTGAGATGAAAAGGAGACTTGTTTCTTCGGGACCATTATTGAAATTAGTTGGTCGATGTGCCTTTTTATAGTTCGGCCTGAGTCTAAGTCAATGATATAATGGTACTGACCCAGTTTTTGTTCGACAGTCCTAAATTGGCAGCTATCTTGATTGTTCAGGTGCATTCTCGCCTGAACTCTCTCTCCCATTTGGAATGAGCGGATGTGACAGCTGCTTCGGCTCGTTGGCATTACTGCTTTTCTGTTAGGCAGGTGAGCATGAAGGCGTATTCTAATTTTCCTTTTCAGGTAAAGTTCTACTGGTGACCGTCCGGAGGCTAATGGTGTGGCGCGGTATCGAAAAAGGATATTTTGTACTTTTGTGGCTATTGGTGATGAGTCTTCAGCTGCAGCTTTCAATCTTCTTTTCAGGGTTTGTATATTTCTTTCTGCAAGGCCATTAGTTGATGGGTGACCTGGCGCAATAAACTTCTGAAACATTCCCCTTTCTTGACAGTGTGTCTGGAACTCTTCACTTTTAAATATGGCAGCATTATCTGATACTAGGACAGATGGGTAGCCAAGCACAGAGAATATGGTTTCTAGGAGTGTGATAGTTGATGCTGATGATGGTGCTTCTTTGAGTATTCGAACTTCAGCCAACTTGGATTTTGCATCGACACATATTAAGCAATAATGGTTGTCAAGGGGGCCTGCATAGTCAATATGTACCCTCTCCCAGTTGTCATCTGGTGGGCCCCATGGATGAATAGCGGCTTTCTGTGGATTGTGCCGGACTTGGGCACAGGATTCACAGGTTTTAACAATTTGCTCGATGCCCTTGTCTAAACGTTCCCAATATACATATCGTCTGGAGAGTTGTTTCATTTTTGTAATGCCCAAGTGTGAGGCATGCAGTTCTTCCAGGATTTGGCGTTGTAGAGATTTTGGTATGACTAGGCGGTCCAATCTGAAAAGCATACCGTTAAAGATGGTGAATGGTTCATCTCTTTGACTGGTTCTGAGGCTGGTCATCAGGGTTTGAAGGTTTTCATCTTTGGCTGTTTCTTCAATAATAGTTTCTGAAGTTATAGCTGGGCTGGAGATTTGAAGTATAGTTTCAGCATACAACGCATTGACTTCTTCATTCATTGATGTTTCAGATGTTCTGAGCAGTTGGGGAATTGGAGCCCGAGAAAGACAATCTACGTTCTCGTTGTCTTTTCCCTTTTTACAGCGTACCGTGAAGTCCAATCCACTTAGAAAGGAGGCATAGCGTAAAAGATGGGCAGATGTCATCTGAGGTAATGCTCGATGTGGATGAAAGATACGAGACAGCGGCTCGTTATCGGTGACAAGGGTGAAGTTTCTGGCATAAACATAGTTGTAGAAGTGTGTGGCTGCGTAAATGATATCCAAGGCTTCTCTATCAAGTTGACTGTAATTGCATTCAGCTTGGGTCAAAGCTCGAGAGGCATAAGCAATAGGCTTTTCATGACCTTCCACTTCATGACTCAAAACAGCTGCAATACCGGTCGGGCTGGCGTCTGTTGTGAGGATCAAGGGTTTTGCTGGATCAAAAGGTGTTAATACCCTTTCGCTACACAACTCCGACTTTAGGTTTAAGAAAGCAGCTTCAGTGGAGGCTGACCAAACGAATTTTCCATCTTTTTTGAGTAGGCGTCGTAGATGAAAAGATTTTGTGGAGAAATCAGGAATGAATTTTGCATAATATGTCACCATACCCAAGAATCTTCTTAATTCCTCTACATTTTTAGGACGCATATGAACACAATAGACATGTTACATCGGGAAAGGCCGATACAAGACTGACTGTCAAAGGAACGGCACATAGAAAATAACGATTCACAATACCGAAGCTTATAATAAATATACCGGCGTATATTTTCGTACAATACTATTCATGTTAATTTTTAAGCTGAAAAAGAAACAATGGATACATGGTGGCGATAGTACTTTGCAAATCGATATTAATATTCAACTTTGTCAAAATAGTACTATGGCTCAACTTATTGAGTAGAAAGTTACGCTGGCGATTTGATGCATAAAAACGCATAAAATCACAAGAGAAACCTTCGATTCAATTAAATTGTATAGTCAATTGAGAGAATGTAGTACGAGTATTTATTTTGTTGAATTATTAATTTTATTGATATTTAGGTGACAAATTTGCGAAGATTTTGTTGAAAGTCTCAGAAGTTTTTCAGACAAAAATCACCATTAAACCGTGGCTGCTAACAAATTTGACATTTAAATAATAAGTGTTAATATTTAAAATCCATGCTTGTTTAGGAAGGAACGTACAAATTAAATTAGCCGCGTTGTGAATTGATTTGGAAGGAGAAGATCGAGGAAGAAATACATATTGCAATCACACAATCGCCACTAATTATCCCTCGTAATACTAAACACCGCTACTTAGACCCTAACCCATTCACTTCACCTTTAAAGCCCAACCTAAATTTCACGAGCTTAATATTCCTATCCTACCTGTTGTCAATTGCTACCCGGCTCCTGCATATAAATTAACACAACACTTGACAACGATATTGAGTGAAGTCATACTTCTCGAAGAAGACAGACATTAAAAAAACAGCCGCGAATTAGCCACGTGTGGTGTAATGTGTTGTGGATATAAAATATCCGTTCAGGACTGCAGCGGTGGAATGTTGCCTCAGTGAGCGAAATACCGGTGCTCAGCAGAAACGGCCTTGCCTGGCGACGCGTAAGCATGCTGGCAGCTAGCGTTGCGGTGTCGTGGGGCGGGTTCTTTCCGCCAGCGGGGGGACCCACTGGAAAAAAATTTCACGCCCACGATTTTTCGGACGGAGAACTGGATCCATTCGACAGGTGCCGAAGGCCGGGATAACCAACCGAAATATCGAACAAACGAGACGCGACTTTTCAAAGTTACCCGCTTCATTGCTGCGGATACTCACGGCCCACAAAAGAGTAGGGCATCCGGGTGGTAGTGCTGCCCCCTCGCACTCTTCAACCGCATCAATGATCCAAATCGATGACTTGGCCATAAGAGAAGTGGAAGACTAATATTCCCAGGCGAGAGCCCCTGAAACGTCTAAAAAGGTGAGCATCGCCCGATGGCTAGCTCATTTTTATCCTAGGAAGAGCTCGCCAACGTTGTGGGTGCCATACTCGTTAGAGGGAAAGATGAAGACCGATTGTTTTGCTCTTAAGGAATCATTTTAAGGGTTTTGTAAAATAACTTTACAAAACCCTACTAGTTTCGCGACCAGTCTGTCCGTCAAAAAAATTTTATAAGGTATTTAAGGGGGGTCTCCGCAAATAGAGGAGTGACCCCCCGAAAAAAAAAATTCATTGAAGGTAGCCGATATGGGTATCAAATGAAAGGTCTTGATGAGAACTTTTCAAAACAGGTCTTTGTTTGGCAAAATTTGCTTTGAGGGGCGCACAGGGAGGGGAAATACACGAAAAATTTGTGTCCCCCCCCTCGCGATAGGACACCTGTGATCCGAAAAATCTGAAAAAAATCAGGAATGTAGGCCTTGGTGAGTACAATAACAACAAATACGTTAGAACTCGAAATTCACTCAATTTTGTTAGTAATAGTATGATTTATCGATTTTAGGTTTTCTCGAATAAAATCTTAATGGTACCCTTAAATTCAATGAAATTCGGTTGGTAGATGCCTATTTATAAGATTAATCTATCCTGAAAGTTTCATAAAGATTGAATTATATTTAGCGAAGTTATAGTGGTTTGAATTTTCCTGTATTACTATGGAACAATATGCACTGCATTTATTACTATGGCAACATAGCTAAGGAACAACATGCGCTTTTTACCGACACAGACACTACAGTTTTGCTAGGATTTGCATGAAAATTTCAGGAATAATAGGTGTCATGTATATCTTTGAGAATCGGTTCAGCTAATGGTATCAGTAATCGTAAAACAAAATAGTGGCTGTTTTAAATGTGAAGATTGAATAATTTTGAGTTATTTTTTCCCAACTTCAACGTTTAAGGTGCATGCTTTGAACACTTGATTCGATTTAATGAATGACTGAAGATGAGTACCTACAATCAATGCTCATAAGTGAAACAAGTCAAGGAGGTACGAGAGAGCTCCTCGCAAAAGGGTTTAGCAACCATTCTAGGATTCGACAAAATTGGCCATAAATCGATGATAACAGTACAGGAGACTGGCCCCTGAAAAAAAAATCATCAAACGTAGCCGATATGAGTATGAAATAAAAGTTTTCATGGGAGCTTTTCAAAACAGTTGTTAAACTGTCAGTTTTTGCTTCAGTGGGGGCACAGGGGGAAAATACATGAAAAATGTCTTTCCTCCGTCGCGGATGGACATCTGAAATAATTATCAAGGGAGATATTTATGAGTATAACAATACCAGAGCATATCTACTAAATAGCAGCTGCAACTAGAACAAATTTTATTTCTTACGGTACTTATGGAGTAGAGAGAATTGGACTAAAAGTGCGTATGTATGGTAAACAAAAACTTGACTTTGCTTGCAATTTTACCAACACATGGTAAACTTTAATCCATCTTTTACACGTTTATTTGCCTCTCTTTTCATTTTGACAGCTCCTCGATTGCAGGTGCTAGTTAGTATATATGCTCTGACAATACCAAGAACCTAAGAAGTCGAAATTCGTTCAACTGTCAGTTTTTGCTTCAGTGGGGGCACAGGGGGGAAATACATGGAAAATGTGTTTCCTCTGTCGCGGATGTACATCTGAAATAATTATCAAGGGAGGTATTTATGAGTATAACAATACCAAGAACCTCAGAAGTCGAAATTCGTTCAACTTTGTTAATAATAGTATGATCTTCGAATTTCATATTTTCTCCAATGAAATCGTCTTTGACATGTTTCTTGATTTGATTCGATCTGGTGACTGCATTTTGTAAATTGAATACAAAACCCTTCTAACATGAGCGTAGGTCTGTTTGCCCAACTTGTTTTATTTTTTTTATAGATTCAATGCTACGCCGATAAATTCCGAGTGAACTTTATACCTTATATCGTTATTTGTTAGTTTCTAAAAGGCTATCTACTGGCAAATATGCAACAGTTACTATTCAAACATTGAAAATTCTTAATTGTTAAAGACTCTGTGTGTGTGTGTATGTATTTATATGGTTATAATAAATAATAATTTGTAATTTTTCTTTTCATGGCGTTCTACTTAACATCAACTTCTAGTTACAGGCATGCACTTAAAAATGTTTCTCCATTCTACATGCACCTCGTTTGTATGTGTTTTGTGTGTGAATATATTTTGAGTCGCAATGAAAAACGAATTGCCAAATACACAGATAAAAGTGTATTATAATTCCAGTAAGTTTATGCATGTAGGTAAGAGAATTATTCAATGGATAAAACTATACTTGATTCCACTAAAGGAAGAATCTTATACAGTACAAGAGAAAAACTTAAAATATTGTACACTCAAAAAAATCGCCAATGTATGGAAAAACGTAGGTATACAAATCAATTTGTCGTAAACTTTCTAGACGAGTGAACTACGAAATATAGGCAACCATAATCTATATGAATATTAACATTGCCTTCTTACTCAGGCCCGAAAACGGAAACACCGCGTCACGTCGCGAATTAACCTCTTCGAGTAGCCTTATCAGCGCCATCTAATGCTGTTTACATCAAACAAATTTTTTAAAGATTTTGACAGTACATATGACTGTAGTTTGAAATTTTATCAGTCAGCGATTTATTTTAAATATGAGACGTCGAAGACATTAGCGCGCAAATATATGTATTTCGTTCCCGTTTGTTTCATTTCGGCTAAATTTCATCTGAGAAATGTCATATTTGACAATCGCAAAAGTAGCTGTTTATCGAAATTTAGAGCTACTGATAGCTGTTTCTGGTACGGGAAGTGATGTCAGGTACGTTAATTGATTTCCTTATGGGCCTGAGTATGATGGCAACATCACAGAAAACGATTGTAAAATTAGTCTGCAACAACAATAAAGGAGAATTTATGTCAATGAAATAGGAAATTTACGTTCCTTTGACTCTCGGTTGACTGCAGCAAAACGAGAACGAAATGATGGATAGTGATATTACCATCCACCGTCAAAAAAAGTCTCTACGCTAATAAAGCTGCCAGTTGAGGAAAGATAAAAGAAAGACGAAAGAGAAAATTAGCAGAAATAACACAAAACACTCTTACTACACACCTCAACCTCGTCTCTAACATTAGCGGACAGTTGTAGACTTCAATCGCTAGACACCATCAATGTTTATATCTCTATACTCTTAGATGAAACAATAACCATTTTAAAAGTATAAATCGCACTGACCGGCGACTTACAGAATAACTATTAAAGATCATAAAGACAACAATCAAACAAAACTATTTTAAGTTCAAAATAGCAACACATATATTGCCAACGATGGATTGGCGATGAGCCATTCAATATCATCAATAATGTCAGAAGTATTTACGCAAGCTCTAGAAGATGTTTTATACCTAATCGATGAGGAATGCTACATAATATACTATAAACGATGTGTAGATGACTGTTTCATTATCATTGAATCGTGAGAAAATAAAGAAGACGGACTAACTAACCTACATCCAAATATCAACTTCACGATGAAAAAGAAAGCAAACGGATAACTTTATTATATGGATTTCACCGTGACACGGAAACCAATACGCCTAGATTACAAAATCTATAGGAACCCGATCACTAATAATCAAGCTATAGACATTTCAACATAACTTAAAAGCATACGGATCAATGGTTCAAGCTTCAATCCATCCCCATGATCCCAACTAACTACTCCAACGAACTAAACAATATTCACAAAATAGCTGGCAATAACGGATATAAGCAATGTAATATTGACAAACTCAGCACACAACACAAGCGAAAACTGGAACTTAAACTGACTAAAACACCCAAGGACTACTAACAGTGAATCACACTAACATATGTTGGCAAAGAGACCTACAAACTTAACATACTTAAAAAGTACAAAGTACAAACCACATTCAAGACCAACAACAGCATAGGAAAGAACTGAAACCAAAACAGAATGATATGTCAACGGAGGGCAAAATAATTAACGAACAACTTGTGTCCAATTCTGAAGCAATCATTACTGTACCAAACCACACTCTCCAAAGAAAACATAATTGAGATGACATAGAACAGACGGATGATCATACAAAAGACAAAAAACTTAATACCCCCCGACCCTACCTAACTGCCTGCTAAACCCTACGAATTCCTATAAAAAACAAAGCTTCTCTCCATCCACTCCTCAGAACTGAAGATGACTTCAAGAGTCGAAACGCGTTTCAATTAAAAGGATGCAAGGCCTGACGGGAATAAAAAATCAGATAAGATATTGTTGGCGTTGAAAATTAAGTTTAAGTTTTACGAGAACAAGCTTAGCGAAAACACTTAGTGCATGGAAAAGTCGGAAAGTAAAAATACATGCCATCCAGCCGTGCACGTAATATCTCATGCATACCAGATGCACTGCAACAACTACCAAATGAGATGGACAAATATTACAGCAATATATTGAGATGCAAGAAAACAACCTAATGGGAAACGTACGGGATTCTCGCAAGTAAAAAGCTAGTCGGTATCCTTCGATATGCTTTTACTTTTAGCACTACATCCCCTTTCGCTCAGAGATAGTTAGAGTACCTCATTATCTTGATCGTATGAATCACCACTCAGGAAAGCGATGTTGTTAGTACCACTCTTTGGTCATGTATCCGTCCACCCAACTGTGATACGTTCTGAAATTTCTGAGAATATGCCACTGGAACATCCAGATGTTCGTGTCGGGACTCTTTTGTCCCAGCTGTCAAATGTTGTGAAAGCCGCGATCCGCAACACGCACTAACAAATAAGCTTTAAAATCTAACAAGCACTACTATGAAATTTCAATTTATTTTAAATTACTTTAAAAATGTGAATTAAGTTCTGACAAAATGATTTCTTCATACTGAAGGTTTGACACTGCTGCTCCGTTCTGCCTTTGAACGCAGACTACCCTTTTTTTTGTGGTAGAGAGGTGAATGTCATTTATGCACAGAGTGTGGGACTATCATGCTCGCAAAAAGGTGACTGGTCTACCCATTAAAAACCTCCCTCGTCAACCCGAGAACCCAGCCTGGAACCGTTTGCCAGATTACTTCGGGCCAGGTCTTGTTTTGCTACTCCGTGGGGTGCCTTCAAAGATCCCTCTTCTAGCGGGAGGGGATGGATGAAGAATTGCATGACAAGCGATCCCCCAGGACCAACGCCCCCGGCTGCTGTGAGGCACTATAACTTTTAAGACTGCCCAAGTAGAATGTGCCGCCTGGTTCCATTCATCAACCAATTCGAGCACCATCGCAACTATATTATCCGGGGTGAGTTCTCCCGTCTCCCTGTAGAGGTCCCTTCGTAGCCTGCTCCATTTTGTGCCCGCAAAAATGTGTGACAGGCATTGTCTTCTCCTGGGCAAAACCGACAATCGGGGGACCTTGACATACCGATCTTGTGCAGGTAAGACTGAAAATATCCATGCCCGCTAAAAATCTGGGTCAGAAAGAAGTTAGTCTCACCATACCTTCGATTTAGCCATGGTTTCACATCTGGAATGAGGCGCGGGGTCCACCTTCCCTTCGTGCAATTGACCCAAGACTGCTGCCAATCGTTGACTGAGCGCTGTCTCTGCTCGTGGACAACCATCTCTTTTTTGTCAAGATGACCACTACAGTTATCTTCGGTGCTAAACTGAACTCGCGAGCAGTAATCCAGTCCCTCACTTGGCGCATTAGCATACCTAGCCTAAGTTGCGTTTGTTCAACAGTGTGTCCAGCGACCAGAGCCGCAATATCATCCGCATACCCGACCAAGCGTGATTCATCTGGCATCTCCAGTACCAGTAGCCCGTCATCCACAGGCCTGGACCAAGGATAGATCCACCCTTCGCTGGCCCTGTGTTGTCTTGTAAAGCAGGCAGATCCTTCAGCTAGTTGTAATGATTTAATGTCTACGTGCGCACGCGGAACCGACCTCTCATCGGTTCTAGACGTCAAGTCTGAGCAGTGCCAACGGATGGTACCAATCGGTCAACCAATCCGTGCACCGTAACCCATTCACGCGGTGGCTGCTTGTCGGCCAGCTAGATCGGAGAGGATTTCGGTCGCGGGTCTCCGAATGGGTTACGCTCACTTACAATATTCAGCCACCTATACAAGCCCGTTTTCAAACGCGTTACAAAACAAAACCATACGGAGAGGAAACCTACTTTACGTTACTCCGTATTTATTCCTATAACCAGTCAAAAGACAAAGATCTAATCTTTACTTCGCGTTCCCGGATTTCCGACGCGGTACCGAAAAATACACTACGTTAACGTCATTCCGCAAAAAGCTACGCTAAAGAAAAATCAAAATTAAATAAGGTACCGCGTACCGCGCGCAACGCGAAACCGACCTCAGCGGATTTTCTCAAACCCTACCCTCGCGACGGCATACCTACCCTGTACCTCATTTCCCGCTGAAAAGAAGAATCACTGGAAAGGAAAGTCGTGTTTTTCGTTAGCAATTCATATTATTATTTATGTATATATATAGTAAAATAATAAACATAAAATATTTGCGTGTTTTCGCGACTTATCAATAATAAAAGAATAATAGTGTAAATAATTATTTTTTTAACGATTTCGACCTTAACATATGTTCTCGTTTATTATTTACTTTCTTCAATTTCGTTATATAAATAAGTAAAATTGGGAATGATACAACGACAATGTAATTAATGTCTTATTTAAAAAAAATATGGAATCAATACGTCAAAAGATATTTTAATGATTATCATTTCATTTTACAATCTACGTCCTTTTTAATTACTTTTCTCGGTCTTTTTCGTTACTTTAGTGGAATGCAAGGAAAATAGAAAATAAAAAACATTTGAACTCTCACTACTTGCCAATCGATTGATTATTATTAATAGGCAATTTTCGCGATGTATTTGCCTTTTCGATAAAGGACTACGATTTATTCAAGCGTTAATAAAAATTGCCCTCAACTTGCACACGCTATTAACATTTTGATCATTTGAGGACAACTTAAGCTTATGAAGCACAAATGGAAAGTGACGTAAAGATTATATTTTAACATTATTAAAAATAGAAATTAATTTGAAGTAAACGTTACTGCAAATCAATCTGACAAGCACCGAAAAAATGATAAGCTACGAAAGAGTTTAACTCGCAATCTTTTCTTACCTAAATATTTCTTTGATATTGCAAGCCAATAGGACGAGAATAAATGCACTAAGTTTTTCTCTTTCAACATCTCTAAAATTAGAATTATTTAGTTTACACACTACGCAATAATGATAGGAGATCTCCTTTCTGTTAGCCTATAAATTACCTTGAAACACTGTTTGTTTAAAAAAAATGAATATGTAATCATACGTTTTTCTGTTTCCGATTTGTTTCTAGCAAATTTGATTACGTTATGCATAAGTAAAATATTGGTAATTATAAAAAGTCTTTAGATAAACGTGTCTGTTTTGTTTCTTGTGTGGTTCTCTATTTATATTGTACATCTACGTGTAACATGCAGGTTACTACTTTTGGCGGTAAGAGCTATTCGAGAGTTTCAGTTGAAAATATGTTTTTAGTTTTCTTTCTCTGACACCTTTTCCCGTTACTCTTTAATGTCTACAATTTCAAATTATTTGATTTCTTGCTAATTGTATAATTATATGCTTATTAATTGTTCTTCTTTCGTTCTAATAAATATGTGTATATTCAGATAAATACAAGAATTATAATTTATAGTGGATGCGAAAAATACGAAATTTCGGCTAAACCACATGTGATTTAAGTTACTCCCAAAAGTGTGTGAGTTAAATTTACTTTTACATATTGTGTAATTTCATGTGACGCAGATCAAACGAGTTCTCCGTGATGGAAATTTTCAATTTATTTCTTGAATGCAACGCGGGTGAATACAAGTTACGGTACATGAGTGATATAAATAATCGCTTTGGAGAAGAGAAAGAAAGTGCATGCGGGCTTGCGTCTGCTTCATACCATTTTTCGTGTAATATTCATATTTTTATAAATTTGCTATCCTTGTTTACATTTCATACCGAGATGTTATTTTTTTCGGATTACCGTTTCGTTTTCATCGGATGAATTGTTTCCTTTAATTTTTATTGATATACACGTCTTTATTTTTGTTTTGTTTTTATAAAAAGTTTGACAACTTTACATATTTTAATGTACATTATTACATTTTCTCGATTTCTTTGATTTTTATTAAGTTACGGTTTAAAATTATCCTCATAATGCTTGCGGTAAAAATATTTTTGTTTTTCTTTTATCCTTTTTTTTTTTATTTGCTATAAATTGTTTTGTGTAGTATTCATGCCAAAGTGTTGTTTTCCTTCAGAATTTCCGGGTGACGGGAAATATTTTGTTAGGAATGGAAATACTTGATATTTCGTCGATTCGTAAAAACAACCACAGTACAAACATTCCATCAATTGTTTGTTTGCGTAACACACATTTACAAAATGCCAGGAATTTTGTTGCTGATTTTCGTGCATTGATTCAATAATTTTAAACGCGCTTTACTAACCTCCAAATATCCTCTGTCTATTTATCTGTAACTATGTCACCTTCTTCGACCAGGCATCCTCCAAAACTATGTCGCAGAAATTCTAAATCGAACTGGCCATTTTTCATCCTCATTGCAATCGTGGCCAACATGTGTCGAGCGTATGAATTTCCTATGACGAACCGGCGAAAGCATCACATCTCCATCGCCTTCCTATGCACGACCACCCGCAAATTGGCTAAGCATTAGCGGCGCACTGATTTTATCGCTCTAGCGAGAATTAAGAACTAAGTTACATCACCAGTTAACATCGTCCAAAAGCATATTTATCTGAAATGTTCACGTTTAGGTTCAGGCTGCAACACAAAATCCTCACCCCATCCACAAAACTCACAATATAATTTCCACACAAAAATCCCGCTGCGATCAAAGCAATCGATTTCGGTGGCACTCACCACCCACACACTTTGCTACCATGTGGCTGTCAAAATTTGGTTGGCACCCCACGATAAAATAGACGTGGGATGTGCACTGGTAGCAACCAACGTAAAATGACAAGCCACCTAGCAGCAAAGTGTGTTGGTAGTGGTCACCAGCGTCGTCGCATGATTCATTACATAGTCCCTCAAAAGCCGCATTCGAAATTCTGGAACTTGAAAAGAGTTTTCCAGCGTCTCCAGAATATCCAGCTATCTAGCGCAGTTGAAGGCGTTCCTAACGTCGAGCGTCACCAACAGGATGATCTGTCGCTTGGTGGGGCTATATGCCTCTGCCTTTTGGGCCGCGCTCACCACCTTTGCAATCGAATCAATGATGGAACGCCCTGCTCTAAAGCTGTACCGCCGAGGGGATAGGTCGCCAGTAGCACGAATCGCGTCAATGAGTCTTCCCTTGATGAGTTTCTCTAGCACTTTCCCAGTATTGTTCAGCATGCATAACGGGCGATATGCATAAAGCGATCCCCGTGCTGATCAGCACGAGCCTCGCCACCTGCCATCGTACTGGGAAAACCCCGTCTCGTAGGCAAGCGTAGAATGTGCTGAGCAGCAAGTCAGGACAATGGTGATGGACAAGTGGCAACACCTCATCTGCAACACCATCTGGACCTGGAGCTTTCTTCGCTTTTAGTGAAAGGACTAATCCTTCCAGTACCGGCGGTGTAAAGTGTGGACACTTGACTGCTGTTTCATCATGGACAGCGTCAACACGGACGGGAAGGGTGGGGAAGAGTCCCCGCACTATCGCGTCCATCTTTTCCGTATCATCTCTGCAAGGTTTGTGTAGGGCGCCAAGTTTCTGCATAACTAGCTTGTAGCCAAGGCCTCACGGATCCTTGTTCACTTGCCAGCAGCGAGCCTTGCTGTTGTTCATCAGTTTTCAAAGAAATTGCGAAGAATTGGCTGACTTATATGCTGCCACCCGGTTGTATGCTTCATCACGGTTCCATGCCCGTCGAGCCTCCCCCAGAAGCTTGTGACATTCCCTTCCCTTTTTTGCCGTCTGCGTTTGAGACAATGCCCTCCAAAGCATTAAGCTTGACTTGGAAAGATGATATTGATTGGTTCGGCGTTAGATACAAACTAAAGAAGGTGGTCCCTGAGCACCGACCCCACACGAAACCATCTCTCGTCTGCAGCTATCCACCTGGAAATCACTGTTCGAAAACCAGATGGCGGCAGTCCCGATTTCATCAGGATACCAAGATGCCAATCTTATATCATGGTGCTGCTCACTCAGCAGCATAAAGTCGGCTTTCATGTCCCTCTCAAAATGCTCAAGCCGATGTTCGCAGTTGAACTGCGGTGCAGGTTTAGCTGCAGGATGCGGATTATCGAAGTTCTGATTTTGTCTTGGCTAGGGCTTCCTGGAAAACCCGACATTGCTCTGATCCTAAGACGCAAAGTATAAAGTGTGCCTCCTTTGTGCACTCTTTTCTTTTATGTCCCATTTCACCGCATTTTTAACATAGGGACCTCCTATCAGGTCCTTTGCATACTTATGCGGTGTGACCATAGCCAAAGCATTTGAAACATTGAAGAGGCACTGCACTTTGCCGTATCCTGCAGACAACCCACCCTATTCTTGCTTTGCCGTTATTCAAAAATTGTTCGCCGTCCTTTTCGGTCAAGTCAATGATGGCCACGCGTTGTCCCCTCTGGTTTTCTGGTGTCAGTCTCGTTTTGATCCTGCCTATACTAGGGAACTCCCTGTTGATAGCCTCTTCTACCTCCGCCAGATCCGTGACACAGTCAATGTCTCTTATTTCGATCGTTGTCATTGGCTGGGGCGAGGCTTAAATTGTGCTTTTGACTAACATTTTTCCAAGGGGCACAAAACCGTCGATCCCGACAAATGTGCCAAACGCTGAGATTGCATATTTGCCCGTCTACATAACGAAATCCGAAACCAACAATCTGATTTTATTGTGCAGACAAACAAACTTGCAAAACTGCGGGCCCGGCACTCTCGTGGCCACGAATGTACACAAGCATATCAATTTCATGCCACGAGTCGTTGAGTCAGCGATTCCGTGCCATCGTTATCAAATGGAGCGATAAGAAGTTAGGATTAATGAATATGCGTTTGTTTTTTATGGAGAGGGCAAGCTCGTCGGCGAAAGAGTTGTTTAATTTTTTCGAAAATGAATAAATATCCGAGCTCTTTTAAAACTATCAGGAAATTTCACTTGGAGTATTTAAACTGAATTAATGGAATATTTTATAAATTTCGATGAATAATGAATGAATCAACACCACAAAGGTATATTTTTGTGGTGTTAATTCATTCATCTTTCGTACATTTAGTGTGTTCAAATTTTGTATGGATTTTGTTCACTTAAATTTTAATATATCTTGTTAATCCTCTGATCAGATTCAGAACATCGGAGCCTGTAGGCATGCGCGGAGAGCTTCCATTAGCCCGAGCAAGTTATTACCCCTATCAAATCTCAGAAGAATTATAAAGCGACGGTATCGATGAAATTCCAGCCGATGCTGTCAAATATGGTAGCAGCAAAGAGTCATTCAACACATTTGCATATATGCGGCGTTAATGGCGACAATTAATTATATTCAATATACACAAAAGTGACGACTACCCAACCCGCAAAAACCGTAGATGTACTCGTATATACATATAACTACTTTACATACAAAATATTGTCAAAAATAATAGAAAATAAGATCAGATCATACGCCAACAGTATTGTTGTTAAGTATGAAAGCGAAAAATGACTTGAAATCTCACTCTAAGCAAATTTTATTATTGAGATTTCTCGCACCGATTAGCTTTATACGTTGTTTTGCTAAACTCGCTATACTGTGTGGATAATTTCTATACTGACCCCCACAAATCAAATTTCGTTCATTAAGATTACATGAAATTCGCCATATAAAAAAAAACTCAAAAACAATTCGGTCAAATCAGTTGATGCACGAATGCCTGATGAGGAGAACATGTGCGCCTCTCGAAACCACCCTTCCAATATGAAATTTTTTTCAAGTGAGACTTTCTATCGTTGCCTTCTCACTCAGGCCCGAAACCGGAAACACCGCGTCACGTCGCGAACTAACCTCTTCGAGTAGCCACATCAGCGCCATCTAGTGCTGTTTAAATCAAAAAATTTTTTTAAAGATTTTTGATAGTACATATGACTGTAGTTTGAAATTTTATCAGTACTATGTCAACGATTAATTTTAAATATGAGACGTCGAAGACATTAGCGCGCAAATATATGTATTTCATTCCCGTTTGTATCATTTCGGCTAAATTTCATCTGAGAAATGTCATATTTGAGATTAAAAGCCTACTGAGATGCTGCTTTCTAGTTTTCTGGACAGCTGTTTGTCGAAATTTAGAGCTACTGATCAGCTGTTCCCGGTACGGGAAGTGATGTCAGGTACGTTAATTGATTTCCTTATGGGCCTGAGTAAGAAGGCAACGTTTCTATGCAAATTCAAATTAAAATTAGTATAATTATGAGTTTTTATATTTAAAAAAAATATAAATCAATCATTTGTTAAGTCAAACTCAATACAAAAGATTACACTTCATTCAAGATTCAAGTTTTCCTGTAGCAACTCCATCCTCTCCCGATGAACGTCTAAAATAAGTCGAACGGAATGGCATTAATTCTAAAATCCCCGTTGGCAGCACCAGCCGGAAAGGTAAATTTTTCGTATGTAGCATAAAGTTTCGAAAAAGAATTTGGCTTCCCTACTACTTAACTTCTTTCTGCAATTTTCGTAGTACCAAATGGGTATTTATTAACATAAGAAAATCAGGCCACGTTCGTTTTAAGAGACCTTTTATGGGGGGCGCAAATATTTTGCTAATTAAATTGAGTTGCACACGTATGGATTACATATTGAAAATGGGCGGATAATAAATTGTTGTAAACATACAAATACCGGTTTCGCCCTTCTCGCATTTGCTGTTTACACAGTTCACAGTGGTAACCACACAAAGGCTTAAATAGATCGAATAGTTAATTTCAAAAGATTTCCATAAAAGTTTAATCAGCTGTAGTGAATAATGTGTTTTCTATAATGTCCGTAAAGGACTGCAGCGATGTTTTGCTGCCTCGGCAGAGGAAGGTGTTGGTTCCTGCCGAGAATGCCCTCGTCCGAAGACGCGTGAATGCGCTGGCAGGCTAGCATTGCGGTGTCGTGGGGCGGGTTCGTTTCCCCGGCACGAGGACTCACTACAAAACATTTCGCATTCACGAATTGCTTGCAGAGATCACAAGAGGACGACCGAAGTCGCAAATTTGTAGATAACCTCCACGAAGGAATTATGACTTGTTACGAGAACAAGTGCAACCTGACAAGAAAGGCTAATTTGGGGTGACCTCGTCTTTACCCAAATACATTCAGGGCCCACAAATGAAAGAGGGGCAACCGGGTGGTGGTGGAGCCCCTTCATGCCCACCCAACCGGAATAAATCCAATGTTAAATTGTTGAAGTGGCCAGGTATTCCTCTTCTGAGTGGAAAACTCATACAACTTGAATTATATGAACTTTCCCATCAGAAGGGGAGTACCCCGGTGACCAATTTATGTCATAGAATTATACAATTGAATTGCATAACTCTATGCCATAAAAAGGCACTTGGCTTGGGCCACTCAACCCATAAAGTCACCTGAAACAAAAGAAGGAATTAATCTGTACCCGGCGGCTGGCTCATATTTTGGGGTGGAAGCCTGCCACCGTACCGGATCCTATACCCGATTGGAAAAGACCGGAAGGGAAAGACCGATTTTCCGTTTAATCCATCATTTTTTTATTGTTTTGTTTTTCTTTAATTAATATTATATATTTTCGTGTAGATGTTACTCCTATTTTACTTTTTATACCATGCTAAATTTCCAACTTGTATCGGATCAGAAAATTTTAAGTAAAGTTATAACTATTTTCTCGTTTATAATGCCTCCCTTCTTATTTAATCTAATTGTGTTGTTGGCCGAAAATCTGACAGCAATAATTTTGTTGGGAATTTTACTGCTATTGTAAAGTGTTTGTTTGTGTGCTTTGCATACATCAAATTGAACAGTATTTTGTTTCTTTAGAATTTATCTTTCTGGTTGTGTTTGAAGGTGTTTTATTTTATTTTTAAGGGTTAATAAAAATATGTAGGTAGGAAGGATGCATTCGCGTCTAAATTAAACATTTCGATAAATATTTCTTGTCCTGCATAAAAACGCCTTGTGTGTGCTTACTGAACCAAACGGATCAGGTAGGAAATTAGAGTTAATATACTTGTATATTTTATGAATAATAATATTAGGCAACCAAAAAGGTACTTACATGCATGTTCCGTCGAGCGCTCGATGGGTGCAGGTAACTTCTTCTAACAACGTAGAACAGCTAGTTGTTTTAATCGTACATAAAAATCAATCACACACAATCACAACAGTACTAATGAATAATCTTAACTCGAAAGGTGTTTAGTACGGAATTTGTAAGATAAAGCGACTCAATATCTTTCTTCGGAGATGGTGCATGGTACAGAAAAAAAAGTGAGAACAATTCAAAAGTCCATATAAGATACGCTTTTCGGCGAATGTTTTTGTTTTGTTGCTATCGATGACGACTGGTGTTTTTGTTTTCCTATATGTGTGCTCTGTTGCCAGATTCCCCGCGCCTATGCTACGTCGTTGCGATATTTCGACGGTTGTCGCTGACTTGTATGCTGGCGCTCCGCAATAACGAATATGATGTGAATTCACCGATTTTTACTAAGTCGCTCGCGTCTTCTCCCTCCCTGCGAACGATTTTGCTGTCGTTTTCGTTCAATCAAGTCGTCGTCAAGAAATCTCTTGTAGTACAGCAGCAAGATGGCGGCGCTAGACTTATCGTCGCGAAATCACAGATGCGAGTCGTTAAAGAATGTTTGGCGTCAACTTTTACAAATTTTTCGTGTCGTCCGATGCGATAAAGTTCCGATAAATTTTCATCCCGAATACTAAATTGTTGCATGCACGCACTATACATGCAACCGAGCGAACGTCGGATTTCTGCACGAATTTCACTCGTAGTGGAGGTATCACGCTGGCACAACACTTGCGCGTGTTCCTTGCTTGTCGATGCGTATCAAAGGTCCTCGTTTGATTGCCCAATCAACATGTGCCGCTCCTTCCAATGAAGATCTTCACATCGGCCTTCCAACCACCTGTTGCACATCACTTCGTGACCCAATGCTGATGGCTCATGGCGATATTGGCAACTGCTATCGTTTTTTACAGGCACTGTTGTAGAAAAAGTAGCAATCGGTGAAGTTTTTTCGCTGTGTATCAACAGGATGGTAGGAGTTATCTAACTGCCAACAACCCTGAAATAACGGCATATTGAACTTAACGTAACAACCAAAGACATATAAAGTAATGGACGCGAAATGAGCTTATTTTCATCCATACGTGACTGCATGCAAACGTTCATTTAAAAAAAAAAGTATTCTGTGCATTTGCATTCGCCTATTTCATACATTTTGGTCGCGTCTGCTCCCACTCGTCTATTATTTACACCATTTTATCAAAGTGCGCCCTTTCTTTATCCCTATTAAATTCAATTTTATTACTGTTTGGACTCTAGAAAGGCCCCATATATTGGGCCAAACTGTTCTGCACTATTTACAGATTCATCTAACTCCTTCCCTTTTTACTCATAAAAACACTTTGATAATTAATCCCCTACAATCCCTTTCATAATTTATCATTCGAATCGCGTAAGTATTGAAAATCAAAATTTTCATTCACGCCGTTTCATTCACAATTCGTTCATTCATAAAGTACTATAAATCCAAAACGCGAATACATTCACACATAAATCAGGCACTCGCGCACTCCCGCACGGACTAACACTCTTGTAGCACTTAACTGTTTCAGAGACATCGTTCTTTCCACGTTTTTCACTTGCTAACGTTCCCTTCTTCATTGATTGATGAATTGCTCATGTCGTTTCCGTTACCGCTTTGCAAACTTGGTAACGAGTTGGCAACGTAAGCGAAGGATCGATCACCTTTGGAATTGGTTTAATCTCAGGGGCTAATTCCTTTTCAATGCGATGCAAATCGAAACGATCCTCATATGTGATTAGATTGATGGCAATACCCAAAGGTACGAAACGCCCTGAACGGCCAATACGATGCGAGTAAGTCTCAGCCATACGTGAAAAATCGCAATTAATAGCAACATTCACAGCCTATACATCAATACCACGTGTAAAAAGATCAGAGCAGACTAGATTTCTGCATAGCCCCTGTCGAAAATTCATGGAAAACACGATTTCTATGCGCCTGCGCCATGTTGGCATGGATATAGTAACAACAATAACCAAGTTCCGTGATCTTTTTAGCCAGCAATTCCACACGTCGCGTTGAATTGCAAAATATTATTGATTGATTTATTTGCAACTGAGAGAATAACGCATTAAGACAATGCACTTTTGTCGTTCTTGTACAAATGCATGAAATTTTTCACACTGAACGGGAATGTAGCCGAGAATAGAAGAATCTGTGGATCCTTTGGCAGTTTCATTATAACATGATCCAGTATGCCTTTAAACTCTTGTGATAACAGTTTATCTGCCTCGTCCAATACGAGGATTTTGCATTGTGACATATCCGTCACTTTTTCCCATCAGATCCAAAATACGGCCAGGTGTTGCAATGATTAATTGTACTTTCTGATAAATTCGCATAATATCATCCTTTAGATTGGTGCCACCCGTTGTCACCATCACTCGGATGTCTAAATGCTTCGCCAATTCTATACAAATTGCGAAGTCTGCAGTGCTAACTCTCTCGTTGGTACGATGACAAGAGCTTGTATAACATCACGAGATGGGTCGATTTGCTCGAGTACGGGAATGCAATAAGCACCGGTTTTTTCCAGTACCGTTTTTCGCTCGTGCTAATATATCCTTACCACTTAAAGCAATTGGTATAGCCGCCTCTTGAATAGGCGACGGTTTTTCCCAGCCCTTCTCGAAGACTCCCATTAATAATTCTCGTTTCAAACAGAATTCTTCGAATTCATTTCCTCCACAAACACGATATCGATTCAAATTTTTGATTAAATTTTCTCTAATATTAACTATCACTGTATGAAAATAATGCTCATGCTAACAAATTTTGAAAATGATGTTCACTTACATCCACCACGATTTTATTTTGGTTTTAAAGGTTTCCTTCGCTGGTGTAAACTGTTTTCACTATAAATTCACAACCTTAAATCAAGGGAATTCACGACACTAAAATGGCCACCACGCGTGCTTTCCTACGTTCACTCGCCTTCCTCTCACGAGGATCTTGTGCAACTACGAACTAACATGGCGGGGCCGAGCCATCGAGCAACGACACAGCAAAAGTTTCGTTTAATAATGCCATCTATGGGTGAACACGCGGTGGTGATAATGCACACTCGTTTCGGTTGTTTTTAAAATTCTAATTCGTCTTTTTGTAGATTCGATTAAGTTTTCAATTGAAAGCAGTTTATGTTTTTAATTATTAGGCGTAATTAAGGGGGAAATAAATCGAAAGAATAAGACAGGCACGCGTTAATTACCGACAAACAAAACAATTTTTAATTAATATTATGGTTGGAATGGGTAAAATTTGACAAATTTTGTGGGGTTTAAATGATACAATGGTTTTATCGTTCATATAATTTAAGGGGTTAACCGTTTCGTTCTAAGCATTTGCATACCGCGTTACACCGCAATTAGTTAAATTATATTCAAAAGATATTGAAATAAAATCACTACACACTAAAAATTTTAAAGAGTTTTAGAATTTTGTTTCCCGGGTGTTAAGTACAAAAGAAATTTTTCACTTATTTTTCATGCGAAAAAAAAGAGCGAGTGTTGCGATGGGGGAGGTGACTGAATCGACTGAATCCTTGTTAAATTGCGTTCGTGCTGTGTGCCTGTGTCAGCGCTGCTTTTAGAACCATAGCTCCTAGATTACTACACAGCACTTGCGTTGCCATTAATATATACATTTTCAATTTTTTTCTGAACTATGAGGGCCGTCATTTCGATTTTTATTGAAATCGGCTGCTAAAAATATTAAGCTGTAAATTTTCGACTTTTTAATTTGTCATTCGATTCGTATAATTAAATTAAATTAACTTGCCTTAATAACTTATAATGTCAAGTTTCAATGGAATCTGTTGAGAATCTTGGCTGCTAGAAGGCTACAGAAATAAAAAAAATTGTATGCCACCCCCCTGTATGGGGAGACCCGCCTGTATGGGGAGACCCCCCTTAAATACCTTAAAATATTTTCTTGCACTGCAAATTTCAAGAGGCACCAATTTTGACCTACGTAGAAAATTTCCTCATTCAAGCTCATGTGGTTTGCGAGAAAACAGGACAGACAGACAAGTCGCGATTTTATAATTTGTTAGGGTATTGTTAAAAATATTTTACAATATCTTAAAAATGATCTGGTTTATAAATTCTTTCAAGTAAAGTCATTTAAAACGTTTCCATGAAAAATATTCATTATTTCAGTTGGCACTAAAATAGCGAATTGCGCTTGCCTTCAGACGTTTGGGGGCCGCCATTTTGAATGCATGTATTTGATTTTGGATTATTTTAAATCTTTGTATGCTAGGACCTCATGAACCAATGTACTATCTCGTTCAAATAGGAGTTTCACTCTAGACAGGGCAAAATAATTCAATTTTTAAAGAAAATGGCAGCTAAAAATATTAGGCTTTAAATTTTCGACTTTTTTATTTTTCATTCAATTTTAATAATTTGCAAAATACAAGAACATAGTACAGAGATCCATAATCTCAAGTTTCATCAAAATCCGTTGGAAAATGTGACCGCTAGAGGGCCGCAAAAACATGAAAAAAACGCATATTTAAACGGCCGCCATTTTGAAATTCGCTCATGTATGATCACCAAAATATCAAAGGCTGTAGGTCTAAGTAATTTCTATCTCGAAACCAAGTTTCATATATGTCGGATTAAAATTGCGACTTTTAGAAGCCTTTGAAATTTTGACATTCAACTGGCCACCATTTTGTTTTTTGCAATCTGACCTCCAGTTTTTTTACGCAATTCTTTAGATACTTATAATTTCTATCAAACTACGGAATTTCATGAAAATCTGTTGAAAGCTTTGACCACTATTACAACAACAAAATTTTGCACGTTTTTCGACCTTTGAGCGGCCGCCATTTTGTTTCCGCCGTACCGACTTTGGATTTTTTATTGTGAGATTCATCACATACATCAATAAACCTTTGTGCCAAATTTCATCCAAATCGGAGCTATACTTTGGTTCACGAACTTAACCGAGATAATTACCCAATACACCTTTCCTAAAAATATGGTGAAAATCTAAGCAAAATTGCAACCTCTAGCGTGGTCACAAATTTCGTTATATCCCATATATATATATATATATATATATATATATATATATATATATATATATATATATATATATATATATATATATGATGCTCTCCGGAATAGGTCAATTTCTCTCGAGAAATTTACCTAAAAGCGGAAGAAGGACTAAATATATTATAGTCGATTGAAAAAAGATGAGCAGCGGGAGAAGTGTTGAGGAAATCATTCGCCTACTGCCAGTCAACTGCTTTAGCGATCCTACATTTGGATCAATGGTTTCTGGGAGAATTTCGAGGAGTGGAATCGGGCTGGCATTAAATTGGATTTTTAAGCTGTGACCTGCAATAAAAAGATGTTAGAAAGAGATTATAGAACGTTTTTGGCGATATGTGAGTGGGCTAGAAATATTTATTCTCATTGCGAAAAATTCATCATATGGCCAATTCAAAGTTTGGATACAATTGTACTGAAGACGATATTATAGAAGTACGGTTGTTGATTCAAATTTCGCCAAAGTTGTTCCGTTCCACTCATGCGTGAATAGCTCCAATTCAACCATGATACCGTCTCCGCCCCGGTAAAATCTTGGCAGGCCTGAGAGTATGTTCAATGTTCCCACCATTGGGTTGGTGGTGCAGGTGCAGTTGAGACGGACTCCCAATTAGCGCTGGTCTGGCTCTGAGCACTTGTCCTCATAAGGGCTTGATAACCATGGGACCAAAATGGTGACTACACACACAAACGGAGATAGGGGCTCCGAGGGGGGGACCTATTAAAACTGGAGCAATTTATTTATTTATTTCTATTTAACAGAACAAAATCCAATTAAAAAAATTGATAAAATAATAGTACAGCAAAATGAATTAAGTAATAGCACAGCATGCAAAAGCAAGATAAAAGTAATAAAAAATGCAAAAACTAGGAGAAAATAAATAAGAAAAATTACTAAGAGCTGCGAAGAAGACAGTTGACAAATCTTTTATAAACTAAATACGAAAGGGGGAAGGGCCCAAGCTGAAGGTCATCATGGTGACGAGGTAATCTGAGCATGGGTGAGTGCAAATATACCAAACTACGTGCAAATGGAACATCAAATATATTCGACGATCTTGTAGAACGCATAACGCGCCTCACAGGAACCTGCTTGACAAGGTGAGTATCGAGCAAACCACGGCAAAGCCTGTACAGGAGACATTCATCAAGGTAGAGTCGACGCATTTCCAGCGAAAGAATATTGAGGATAGCTAAACGTGATTCATAAAAAATGTAGGGAATCTGGAATTTCAAGAAGATGATCCTGGTTAATCTTTTTTGTACAGCTTCTAGCGTGAACTTCAAACACTTCAAATGAGGCGACCAAACTGCTGAACAGTACTCAAGGATGGGACGAACTAAACTAGAATATAATTTAACACACGATAAAGGATTGGAAAAAATATAGGAATTTCTTAAGATTAAGCCAAAAATGCGAGAGGCTTTAGAAGTAATTTCAGAAATATGAACATCGACACCCAAGTCCCTGAAGTGTGTCACCGTACATAGGCACGAATTATTTAACGTAAATTGAAAGCTAATAGGGCAAGGGTTATTAGAAAATGAAAGATGGATACACTTAGAAACATTTAGTGTAAGTTGGTTATAAGAACTCCAAGATAAAATGACATTCAAATCTTCTTGAAGCAAAGCACAGTCATCGATTGACGGCACAACTTTAAAAACATTGACGTCATCTGCATAAAGAAGGCAGGAGGAGTTGATGATAATGGATGGTAAGTTATTTATACGCAGAGTGAACAATAGTGGGCCCAGAATGGATCATTGAGGAACACCAGAAGACGGAAGGAAGGGAGTAGAAAGACAGCCTTGAAAAGATACCTGACTGACACAATTGGATAAGTAAGAGGATAACCAGCGAAGCAAATAATCAGGAACGTTAAGAAATTTAAGTTTGCTAAACAAAATATTGTGACTTACTGAGTCGAAGACTTTAGGAAATCCAAATACAAGGTTTCGACTTGTAAACGGTCCTCCATGGCTTTTGAAGTAACGGTCATGAATTCTAACAAATTCGTTAAGGTCGATCGTCCTTTGATAAAACCATGTTGTTCGGGAACGAACCGATAATTGGCAACGTCTGAGGTACTACCTTTTTTAAAAATAGGAGTAACATAGGAGAAGAGCCCGAAGATAAGCTAGAATTGAAGAGAAAGAAAAGGGGGATACAAATAGAAGTAGCTCATGATTTCACAAAATGATTAAGAAAACTATCGGGACCTGAACTAAACGAGTCAACAAGTTCTAAAATAAGCTTCATAACATCTTCTGGATAGCAAGTAAAAGGGAATGAAGGTGGCGTGTCTACGATTGGGAACGAAGAGCTATTGCTGGGAGTGGCATTAAAAGTAGAAAAAAACTGAGTTTTAAAAAGTTCACAAATCTCGAGAGTTGAAGTTGCTAAGCACCCGTTCAAATGAAACGAAATATGAACATCGACAGAGGATTTAAGAGGGCGTATACATTTCCGTTTCAGCTTAAAACCCTAAAAACAGATAAAAAATCCAAAAGAGTAAGTAAAAATAACATCAACGACGACGTAACCAGCAGCTGCAGCCACGATGTTCACAGCACATCGGGGGCAGTACTAACGATGATAAAAATAACGATGAATACAATGACAGTAATGACGGACGAAAAGCGGGAATTAACAGACAGTCTTGTCTAGACTGAGATTTCTCCGGCATTCGGGCACAGCAACAAAATGATGCGAATACCAAGACGTCCTAAAAAAGAAGAGCGTGAAACTCTGCAGGGCGCACCAGATGTTCGACGGGTGGGGGAAAATATAAAGAACATCGAGAATTCAATGGTTACTGCTGCGGTCGCTATCAAAGTTTAGTGGGAAGTTTAGCTTCATTTTGCAAATGATTATGAAAAGGTTAAAAAGTTTTGCATAGAAATATGTAGGAAAAATTCAGGAATCAATGTGAAAAATTCAAAAATCTAGGATGCATATAATATGACAAAATATGAATTATTTTTATTGCTTTTCTTAGCTAGACTTCCAAAAGTTGTGCAAATTTACTCCTAAACAGTAGTCATTAAAGTTCACCTGGATTTTGTTTCATGAAGAATTGCAGTAGTTTCAATCACTTTTGAATTGTTGACCGTTTCAATCGTTTTCATCAATTTTTCATCTTGACTACTGCTGGCCGCGAAATTACCAAATCATTGTAAAATTCGTTTTTCTTTCAAATTTCCTGATTGTGATGGGCCCATTTGAACCCCTTGTTAAAATTCAATATGCGGTTAAATGCATGAATAAGCTATTCAACAATACCAAAAAGAGAAATCTGGGTCAATTTTAAACACACACAACCGTTTTGACGTCCACGCAAATTTTCTAAAAAAAACTCCACTAATAAATTTTCATATAATTGTATCCGCAAATGCGGTTCGACTGTAGTTTCTCACCCATTTCCTTAGTAATGCTCAAGTTATTGGTCTAAATTTAACGCAACATTTAGCATTATTTTATACTCAATGTGCAAATGACATAAAAAGCTTCTAAATAAATGAATATCCAATTTTTTTATAGCCTTAGTGTAGACACCAATCAGGTTAGAAATCAATGTGGAAATAATATATAAAGCTTCTGAATGAATGAATATCCATTTTTTTTTTTTGTAGTCTGCCTTAAGCTGAGTTCGGACACCAACCAGGTTGGAGGGCTAGAGTATTGTAGTCTACCGTAAGCTAGAGTATAAATGTCACTGATGGCACTTCCGCTCGCTTTTTCGAATACGCTATTCCGTTCGGTACGCTTTTTTGGGAGCTAAATTTTCAAAAGAATAAAATCTGCATGCGACTCGCAAAAATCAGCAAAGGAGTAAAGAATGGGCTCCTTGAGCTAGAGAAGCTCCTAGACCGATTACCGGAGGAGCTGGTTAAAGGCTGAAGAGGGCCAGAAGGCCGAAGAAGAACAGAAGGCTAAAGAAGCGCGGAGGGCACGCGCAGACATCAATAAACGAATAGCGTTTAGCCCAATTGAAGGAGATCATTATAAAACAAGATAGGAAGAGGCACTTGATGGGCGCAGAATGCTAGATCAGGGGTTGCAGACAGGACTGACAAAAGGAGCTAAAAAAGCCGCAAAGAAACTCCTACAAAAGCGTTATTCTCTCACAGTTCGCACAGTTGCCCAACAAGAAAAAAACCTGATGTGAAACAGGAGAGAAAAAGTCCCGATGGCCAATCCTAAGCGGAAGCCCCGCGGAATATCAGGGCAAATGTAAGGCCCGAAGACACCAATACTGCTACTAAAGCAGTACGAGCAACGAGGTCGAGCCACTTACTGGTCGAACTCGGAGCAGAGGCCGACAATAAAGAAGCATTCTGCGATGCAGTAAAGAAAGTATTCGGCGAAAGCGCAACTATAGCCTCGTTGGAGTTGATGGCAACGAGCGAAGTAAGAGACATCGACTGCATCATGGACCTTGCTGCGGTAGAAGAGGCCATTAAAAGGGAGTTCCCTAGTGTGGGCAGGGTCAAAGCGAGGCTGACATCAGAAAACCAGAGGAGACAAAGCATGCCTACCATTGACTTGACCGAAAAGGGCGCCGAACAATTTCTGAATAAAGGCAAAGTAAGAGTAGGGTGGGTTTTCTGGAATATAAGGCGAAGAGCAGCGCCTCTTCAATGTTTCAAATGCCTTGGCTATGATTTGCACCTCACAAGTATGCAAAGGACCCGTTAGGGGTCCCATATGTTACAAGTGCGGTGAAATGGAGATACACTGTCTCCTTTGCAAGGATGCTGATCCAAGACCACATCTTGGCACGTCTTCGGATCAGGAAAATGTCGGGTTTTCCAGGAAGCCTTAGCAAAGCCAAATCAGAGCTTTGATAATCCGTATCCTGCAGCTAAACCTGCACCGCAGTTCAACCGCCTAAAATCTGTTTGAGCAGTTTGCGAATTGCGAGGCACATGAAAGTTCTGCATCTTGGTATCCTGATAAAACAAGTGTCCCCGCTTTTATGTGACGGTTATTGTCGCAAGACATTTTAACAGCTAAGGATACAGTTTATCTGTCTTTTTATTAGTGCAATTATCACCGCCACGTGACTTGCATTATCTATCTTTTAGCAGCCAAAAACGAGACTAATGCGATTTCTTTATGAGCAATGAATCCTTAAATCTGTCTTATTAGAGCGTAGAATGTGCCCTCCATAAATAAGCCCGTCCCATACGCGTGCTGATGTGGGTGTAGTGGATGATTCGTAATTGTTGTCCTTATTTAATTATTTATTACTTTATCCATAGGTTTACATACAAATGACATAAGGCTATTGTTCTGTATGTGTTAGGGTTTTTTCTGAGTGAAGGCTATCTACGCCCTGAGTGTGGGGTTCCCAGATGCGAAATACGTCTGGACTACCCACTAAGCACCTCCCCTGTCAACCTGAGAGCCTTTTTGTGGTAGGGAGGTGAATGCTATTTACGCACAGAGTGTGGGACTCCCATGCGCGACTGGACTACCCACTAAACACCTCCCCTGTCAACCTGAGAACCCAGCCTGGAACCGTTTGACACATTACTTCAGGCCAGGTCTCGTTTTGTTACGCCGTGGAGCGCCTTCGAGCTGGGGAGTCCCTTTCTTAGCGGGAGGGGAGAGGGGAAGAGGAATTGCCAGAAGAGCGATCCCCCAGCCCCAGCACCCCCGGCTGCTGTTAGTCCCTTTTATATTTTAGGACTGCCCGAGCATAATGTGCCACCTGGTTCCATTTGTCAACCGATTCGAGCATCACCGCAACTATATTATCCGGGGTGAGCTCTCCCGTCTCCCTGTAGAGTCGCCTTCGCAGCCTGACCCATTTTGTACACGCAAAAAATGTTTGACAGGCATTGTCCTCCTCTCCTGGGCAAAACCGACAATCGGGGGATCGTGACTTACCGATCTTGTGCAGGTAAGACTGAAAACACCCATGCCCGCTCAAAAGCTGGGTCAGATAGAAGTCAGTCTCACCATGCCTTCGATTTAGCCACGGTCTCACATCCGGGATGAAGCGCGGAGTCCACCTTCCTTTCGTGCAATTCACCCAAGACTGCTGCCAATCGTTGAGCGAGTGCTGTCTCTCCTCGCGGACAACTATCTCCCTTGCATCCTCGTTTCGGCGCAGGTGAATAGCGCGGCGCTCTCTAGCAAGGAGGGCGACAGGTATCACGCCTGCAATAACTCAGGTATCACGCCTGTAATAACGCAATTCTCAGTGCTCCTCTTCTCTGTACCTGTGCCAAATGTTTTCGGTATACCTCCTTGCTGAGAAAGTCGCCCCATACCTCTGCTCCGTACAGTAGCACTGACCATACAGCACTCATCAAGAGGCGTCTTCTTGATGGGCTGGGTGCCCCTACGTTGGCCATAAGTCGACTCAGAGCCGATATTCCCGAAGCAGCCATCTCAGCCGTTGCCTTGATTTGCTCAGAGAAACTCATCTTCGAGTCGATCAGTAGCCCCAGGTACTTCACCGCTGGCTTCGATTCGATTTGTATGTCTCCAATACTGATCATCCTTACTCTAGGGATTCTCTTTTTTGTCAAGATGACCACTTCGGTTTTCTCCAGTGCTAAACTCAGCCCGCGAGCAGTCATCCAGTCCCTCACTCGGCGCATTAGCATACCTAGCCTAAGTTGCGCATGTTCAACGGTGCGTCAAGCGACCAGAGCCACAACATCATCCGCATAGCCAACCAAGCGCGACTCATCTGGCATCTCAGCCTCAGTAGCCCGTCGTAAGACACGTTCCACAGGTCCGGACCAAGGATAGATCCCTCGGCAACACCCGATGTAATTTCCATCCTTCGTTCGCCTTGCCTGGAACCGTTAGACACATTACTTCTGGTTAAGCTTCGTTTTGCTATGCTATGGGGCGCCTTCATGTTTGGGATCCCTACTCTAGCGGGAGGGAAAGAAATAAGAGGGATTGCCAGAAAGTAATCAACCAATTCCGACGTCACCGACTGATGTGAGTCCTTTTTATCTTTTACGATAGCCCGAACATACTGTACTACATGGTTCTATTTGTCAATCGATCCAAGCATTTCCCTGATGACACTATCCAGGAAAAGCTCTCCTGTTTCCTACCGGCGCAGCATGTCCCATCTTTTCCATGCATAAAATCTGTGGCAGGTAGCGTCTTCGTCTGCTGCGCAAACCTACAGTCCGTGGACCGCAACTTACCAATCTTGTGCAAGTAAGATGAAAACACCCATACCTGCTCAAGAGCTGGGTCAGTTAGAAGTCAGACTCAACATGTGTTCAATTGAGCCGCAGTCTCAGATCTGGGATGATACGCGCAGTCCATCTTACCTGTGTGCTGTTCACGCCTGGTATCTTCCTTTCGACGCCGGTAGATAGTGCAATGCTCTCTAGCAAGATGGGCAATAGGTATCCCGCTTACGATGACTAGCACCGCTGAATCAGAAACCTCTTCTTCTTCTCTGTACCTGTACCAAGCATTTTCGGTACAGCTCGTTGCTGAGAGCATCGTCTCATATTTCTGCTCCGTCTAGTAGCACCGACTCTACGGACCTCATCAAAAGTCGTTACCTTAATGGATTGGGCCCTCGTACATTGACTGAAGTCGACTCAGAGCCGAATCACCTCAAGCAGCTTTATCAGCCGTTGCGACGAAACTCATCTTCGAGTCGACTAACAATCCCAAGTGCTTTATGGATGGTTTTCATTCAACGAGTACTTCCCCAATACTGATCGTCCTTGCCTTGGGGGGTCTCTTCTTTGTCAGGATGACCAGTACCGTTTTCTCCAGTTCTTTTAGGTTGGTGTTATCATTCCTACGGAACGCGGATACTCTATGCCTCTGTCCACTGCTTTGGTATGCTTCCCAATGCTTGACTATATCTAACCTATATCAAATAATTGAAAAGATTCTGTTATTTTTAAATAAGGACTAGATTTACGCCAGCGATAATCGGAGATTTAGCACCCAATGCTAGACGAAGTTGATCATGTTGTATGCTTTTGTATAGATTTACTTCAACAAAAGTTATTAGTAATCTCGATCTAACGTTTTACTTCAACGAATTTCTGGTATCAATAAAAGCAATTGTTTGACCTCGACTTTTCATTCCTTCCAGACTATGTACAGACTATGTACATCATACAAGCCCACAAATAAATCAAAAACATAAATGCAAGGAATGCGGAAAATCATTTTCAAGGCCTCTACCTTTGAAGGATCATGTAGCTCTTCATACCAATCCTGATTTATTCAAATGTGATATCTGTGGAAAGTCGTTCAAAACTACCGCTACATACAAAGATCATCAAAATGCACATTCGAATCCTAATAAATTTACCTGCGACATATGCAACAAACCATTCACGTCTTTTAGAGCACATAAAGCACATAAAGCTATGCATGCTAATCCAGACCTATTTAAATGCGAGGAATGCGGAAAGTCATTTTCAAGAGTTCAGACATTGAAAACTCATCGAGTTCTTCATTCAAAACCAGATTTATTTAAGTGCGATGCATCTGAAAAGTCTTTCAGACATGATCATGCGGCACATTCGAATCTTAATGCAACCAAGAGTGAAATATGCAACAAATCATTTACAACGTTAACAAATTTGAACCACCATAGAGCCTTGCACGCCAATCCAGACTTACATAAATGCAACGAATGCGGTTCATCATTTAGGTCGGCTCGGTCACTAAAAGATCATCTAGCTCTCCATTCTAATTCTGATTCGTTCAAGTGTGATTTATGTGGAAAATCATTCAAATCAGGTCGAACATTGAGAGCACATAAAAATGGTCACTCAAATCCCAATGTACTGAAGTGTGAGATATGCAACAAATCATTTACGCTTTCATATAATTTGAAAACACATAAAGCTGTGCATACCAATGCAGGAGTATGTAAATGCAGTGAATGCGGGAAATCATTTAGGAGGGCTCGAGATTTGAAGCTGCATATGGCTCTACATTCTAATCCCGATTTATTTAAGTGCGATTTATGTGGAAAGTCGTTTAGCAAAGGTTGTACATTAAAAAGACATAAAACAATGCATACAAATGCCAATACATAGGATCTTGGTGAGTTATTTGTGACGTTAATCGTTTTCAACATCGATAAAACTTTCCATGTCAATATTAGATTCTAGAATGGAATTGTTTGAAAGAAATATGTATGTTGACAGCTAATGATAATTATTTTATAGATAGTATTAATTTTTCCTAAAAATAGATGGTACAAAATATAGTTTTACTTTTAACTATAACAAGCTCCAATTACGTTTGAATGATTTAGTGTCAAATATCAGTTAGTGCGTACACGTAAGAAACACAAGAAAAGAGAGAATACCGAAGCTTGTAATAACTATGTCGGCGTATATTTTCTTCCTATTGATGTTAATTTTTAAGCTGATAAAAAAACAAAGGATATATGGTGGCGATAGTACTTTGCAAACCGATATTAATATTCAACTTTGTCAAAATAGTATTATGGCTCAACTTATTGAGTTGAAAGTTACGCTGACGATTTTATGCATAAAATGCAAAAAATTGATTTTATGCATAAAATCACAAGAGCAATCTTCGATTCAATCAATTTTTATAGTCAACTGAGAGAATATAGTACAAGTAGGATCGATTCAAATCGTTTTTTCCATTTATTAATTCTATTGATATTTAGGTGACAAATTTTCGAAGATTTTGCTGAAAGTCTCAGAAGTTTTTCAGACAAAAATCACCATCAAACCGTGGCTAACAAATTTGACATTTAAATAAGAAATGTTAAAACTTAAAATCCATGCATGTTTAGGAAGGAACGTACAAATTAAATTAGCCGCGTTGTGAATTGATTTGGAAAGAGAAGATAGAAGAAGAATTACGTACTGCAATCACATAATCACCACTGATCATCCTGGTACTACTAAACACCGCTACGTAGACCCTAACCCATCGAATTTACCTTTCAGAGACCAACCTAATTTAGCCACGTGTAGTGTAATGTGTTGTAGATGTAAGATGTCAGTTTAGGACGGCAGCGCTGCAAGGCTGCCTCAGTGAACGAAAGATTAGTGCTTAGCTGGAACAGCTTTACTTGGCGACGTGTAAGCTGCTAGCAGCTAGCGTTGCGGTGTCGTGGAGAGGGTTCTTTCCGCTTGCGCAAGGACTCACTACAAAAAATTTCACGCCTACAATTTTTCGGACGGAGAATTCGACCCATTCGAAAGGTGTCGAAGGCCAAGGTAATTAACCGAAGCATCCAAGAAACGAGACTTGACATTTCAAAGCTACCCGCTTCATTGCTGCAGATACTCATGGCATATGTAAAGAGTGGGGTATCCGGGTGGTAATGGTGCCCCCTCTCATCCCTCCCAACCGTATCAATGATCCAAGTCGCCCCTGGAACGTCTGAAAAGGTAAGCATCGCTCTATGGCTAGCTCATTATTTTTTCCTAGGAAGAGCTCGCCAACGTTGCGGGCTCCATACCTGTAGTGCTAAGTAGGTATAGAAGTGTCTGTAAAGGACTGCAGCGATGGTCTGCTGCCTCGGCGAAAGAGGATGGTAACATCCGCCGAGATTGGCCTTGTCTGAGGACGCGCGAATGTGCTGGCAGGCTAGCGTTGTGGTGTCGTGGAGCGGGTTCCTTTCCCCAGCACAGGGACCCACTACAAAAGAATTTCGCATTCACAAATTCTTGGGTCATAGAAAAAAAATCGACCAAATTCGAAAAATGGGGGTTACCACTAAGGGTTTGAATTGCTTGTTCCGAGAACAAGTTGGGACGAGCAAAAACGAACGGGCTTGTGGAGACTTTGTCGTTACCTGACGATTCGTATGGCCCACAAATAAGAGTGGGGCATCTGGATGGATGTGATGCCCCCTCGCATCCGCCCAACCGGATCAAAATCCGAACGTAGACGTGGCCATGTGATCCCCACTTGAGTGAAAAACTCATACAAAAGCACTTTGTATGACCTTTCGCCACAAATGAGAAGCTCAAACGTAACTAATTTATGCTATAGAGTTATGCAATAAAATCACATAACCCTATATCATAAAAGGGCACGCGAGCGGAAGGCCACTCTACCCGGAAAGAGCCCCTGTTAAGCGTCAAAAACGGTGGAGCGCGCCCGATGGCTAGCCCATGTTAATCGGGAAGCCTTCCATCGTGGCGGGTCCTTTACCCGGTTTGTCTGGAAGGAATGGAAAGACCGAAATTGAAATTTACTCCAACATCATTATTTTTTTTTCAATTTTGACATATTTATACTTAAAGGTAGATCAAAACGTTAGTATCAGTACAAATTGCGGATAAAATTTCACAAAGAAAGAAAATAACCGTTTTCGATTACTTTGCTAGAATCATACAATATTATGTATCTTGATGCTGATCTGCAAAGTATCTTCTTTTTTACTTTTAGAAACCATCATACCAGTTGTTTTTAGCTTAAACTCAAAACAAATACTATTGAATAAAGTAATGGATTTGCCCTGATGAAATAATATAGATAACATAAAAAATGATCAAAGAAAATACATTAATACATAAAAGAAAACCAAACGGGTACTCACCATCATCCACGCCGGGCGCCCGTTGGTGATGTGATGAGATTTTCCCAGATGAAGATTAGTTTTTTCAAATTCTAAATTAAGATTTTTTTTCTTGTTCTCCAAATAATTCGTCAAAACTTGAGATGCAATTTTTCTTCGTGGTTGTTTTGTTCGATCATTATCCTTTGGTAAATTGATATAACTTTGATTTCACGATTGCTTTTTGCCTAAGACCACTCAAAAAGTTCTTTAAACTTATTTTTCCGTTGTGAGAAGGTCTGCGTGAGATAACAAGTGTTTTATGTGTTAACTTTAGTTTAGTAGTCGGTTTCGCCTAATATGCTGTACATTAAACGTTTAAACGAACCGCTTTGTGCAATGTCCTGGTTATTTGTTCCCAAAGTATTGACATATGCATAGGCTGGGCTGAATGGATTAGGTGCTGGACGAGGAGACATTGATTTCTTGCCAGGAGCCATACGATTCGGATGGAACACCTTGGTTTGCACAGGAACTGGAATCTCTGTCACGCGATCTCCATAACCTTCTTCTTGGACAGCCTGGTAGGTTTCACTCTTGGATGGATCATAGACGACGGCGCGTTTATAGCTGTATTTTAGCCAATTTTCAAATGCTATAGAGTTGCAATAGATTGGTCGCAATTGAAGTGTGATGACGCGTTACAGAGGTTGATGAAAGAAGTTAATTTAGTATGTACAAAATTTACATGGACCAATGAGTTGATGCACCTTATCACGATGAAAATGACGATTACGAAACAAATGTTGCAGTTGTTTGTGAGTTCATAAAACTAAACATAATTATGTACAATCGTTAAATATTAAGTGTATAGAGGATGAGCTGTTCACTGGTTTTCTTTGAGTATTTAGAAGAACCGATCAGAGTAGATTGAATCTCTCTTGAATTATTTTAACAACGAGATAAATAAATAATATATATTAAGTGAACTCACATTTTTTGATAATTTTTTTTAAAGAAAAAATGCAAATTGATATCGACACTTATGAAATCGTTTTGCGGAGATGATCGCCTTTCATTTTAGATAATGCTATAAAAGTTACTTTAAAGGAAATAGTCAAACGACGTCGCTTATCAAATTTCACAGCTTTTTGCGTTTGAAATAATGGGCCAGAGCAAATGTAACACACGTCATTTCACTGGTGATTGCAAACCAGTAAACGTTAAATCAATTCCTCTTGACTTTTTCTCAGCCGTTTTTTCACCGAAACGAGCATTAGCACAACCGTAAGTAATGTCCGTTACATTTAAATAACAAAGAGCACTCGCACAAACGATAACTGTAACATAAATCGAAATATTCTCGAGCACGTTATTTACTTCCAAATTCTTGAACACGAAAACCACTTTCAATATTTTATGAGGGATGAAATTTTTTTTTTCGCCGTTTTCCATACGGATTCCGTCGTGAAATGCACTTTACCAATGGGGGCGATAGTTCACTCCCTTTACGCTATATCACGTCCAATGTATTTAGAAACTCCTCTTTACTAGAAAACGAGCGAAACACGTCAGTCCCCTACACCGCCACGACGAAAATCACCATCCCCGTGCGAATTCACATGCACAAATTAAGCACTTTTTGGTATTTTTCTAAGTCGAATCTAAGCTGCCGCGCGGTTGCAATAGAACGTTGCATTTTTCCTCTAGACTCCTCTCTCGTGCGTCGCGACGTGACCCACGTCAAGGTCTTCAGTCGACTCCCCAACGCGACGCCTCTACCGCTCCAACTCCCTCTTCCACGACGGCTCTTTTGATTTTTCGCAATTCTAAATTTTCCATTGTACGTCTCTTGTGGAACTCGTAGACTAGCATCATCATCTTTCAATTTTCCATGTACGTAAACGATATTGCCAACATTTAATTCCAATTCAACATTGCTGTTTGGCGGATAAGAGACCATACATCTAAATCGGCTAGAGTTTTCCCTGGCATGTGGAATATGCGACTTAATACCAGTCAAAGAGCTATTTGCGACGAAATCGTATTTGCATCTAAACTTTGCGAATTTCGATGATGTATCATTTGGTTTCCAGCTTCAGACGATTTCCTTTGATGGATTAGTTGTTGCTGTTGCTGCTGCTGAGCCACACTTTTGCCTACTTTATTATTGTTTGACGAGTTTGAGTTTTGCTTTTGATTCAGATGACCTTGATTTTGTATTGAAGTATATTGTGGGTTTGTCGAGTAGGTCTATTTGAAACTCGAAGATGACGAATCTTTAACTTTTTCTTCTTTCTTGCTCGATTTTTGTTCACTTTTCGCAGTGCTCGCTTGGCGTTCACTACGCTCACATTTATCTTTCACTGACGATGAAGATGACAAATGTTGCGCCTGTTGTTGTTTGGAGCATAATACAATCACTAACAAGTAGGTTCAGTTCATACAAATTTCCGAATAACGGGATTTACCGGCGCGTGAGATAGTATTTGTGACAGCGTGCACAGACAGGGCATGGGGAACATGTAACAAATTCGACGAAAGTAAAACAGGAAAGAACAGTCATCAACTGACTGGTAAATACTTCGCATTGAAAGAAAAAAGAAGTCCGATACACAACTGAACGATTTCTACGTTCAATTAAACGAATGTTGTCAAAAGACAAACGTCAAAAGCAAACGCTTTTAACTCAAGGTCCTGCAGTATTAGGATGGATTTTAATCGCTTTAGCGGACAGAGTTGAATTAATTTATGCCGGCCGATTCCTAACTGGACTTGGATCGAGCATGGTTGGCGCACCAGCTCGAGTTTATACATCAGAAGTAACGCAACCACATCTGCGAGGCATGTTAAGTGCGCTGGCAGCGGTGTTTATCAGTTTCGGTGTACTTGTGCAGTATACCCTAGGATCCTTCATAATGTGGAAAATTCTAGCAATAACTTCGACCATAGTTCCAGCTGCTACATTTCTGGTACTGTTCTTCACACCCGAAACTCCCAACCATTTGGTAGCGCGTGGTAAAGCTGTTAAAGCTAGAAAAAGTTTGGAAAAACTTCGAGGATCAACGTGGAACGTGAGGTACAAACACTGGAGGAATTCAATCGGAAGGCAAATGCTAATAAGTAAGCTAAAATATCAGATAATATGAAGATGATAAATTAATTCAATTTAAATGTTACATCAAAGTGACGGCTGAGGAAAAGATTGCCATTTTCTTCAGTCCAGTTACGCTAGGCCTTTTGGGATTTTAGTTCTTTATTTCATGATGTACCAATTCAGTGGTGTGAACGTTTTCACATTCTACGCGGTTGAAATTTTCCGCGATTCTGGAACCACAAGGAATACATACACGTGCACCATAATGCTTGGAGCTATTCGTCTAGCATTTACCATAGTTACTTGCATTCCTCTGCGAAGAATGGGACGAAGGCCGCTAACATTCATTTCTGGTAAGTGTCAATTAAATCAACACGAGCACATTATTTAATATTTTCGAATAACCTTACAGGAATCGGCAGTGGATTTTCAATGTTAGGGTTAGGTATCTACTTGTACATGAAACATAAGTGGGATACTGCTGATCCACCAGAACTCCCAACTGCAACCAGGTTCCCTGTAGCTTGTATCTTCATTTTCACAATCGCGTGCACACTCGGCTTCTTGGTCGTTCCATGGGTGATGATTGGAGAAATTTACCCACAAAATTTCGGGGCATTGTTGATAGATAAGGTTCTTATAGACAGTATTAAGATGATACACAAATTTTAAAATACATAGGTAAATATGTATATGAAATATTATGAAATCGAGTCAGCCGTCAAAGAATGAAAGCTTCTGAAGCACCTCACAATAATGTGCCACTTATAAAAGTAATATCAATATTATAGCTTGTTGAAAGAATGCGTTAACAGTTCGGGGAACATTTTTCTAGAAATATAAGAAACTATTTCCCGTTGTGTCAAAATAAAATCAAAAAATTCAATGTGTTTATTTCTTCAAGTACGATCCTCCTTTTCATGCTAATCAATGCACTACCAAGTCTCTATGAAGTTAAAACTTAATAAATAAGCCTCTACAAAAAAGACAGCCAAACCACCTATTTTTGTTAACGGCTACGAATCAAAGGCTCCGAAAATACAGGGTTTTCCAATAAGAGGTGTTATTTTGATATTAAAAGAAAAATGCATTTTTTTAATATAAATGATCGGATGTTTATTTCATTATAAAGAGCAAGGTATGCCGTTAATAGTGAAAAATAACATCAGGCAAATTACCACCACGACCACGCTTACTGGACCATATCCTTTTCATTAAATTTTCCATAACCAAATTACAAAGTGGCTGCCCTATGTCCTCGATAGCCTCACGAATTCCATCTTTGAGGTCATGAATCAACGCTAGGCTGTTGGCGTATACCTTCTCTTTCACGTGGCCCCATAGAAAGTAGTCGCAAGGTGTTACGTGGTATGGTCCGATGGAAGCCGGAACAATTTTCTATATTCATTTTAATTACAATGCACTCTTTATTTTCCATTGCTCTTAAATGAACAGATTTCAAAATCACATTCCCGCCAAAAAACTCAGCTGTGTTATCAATCTGGCAATAATATCTTTCGTTAAGCAACACACTTTGCTAATCTGGTAACACGAATTTCAACGCACACAACTATAATTTCCCGCTTCACGTACAAACCCATTCAAACGCAAGCGCGGGCAAACTTACTAACACAATTTCACATATGGGCCGCAGCTCTACCTAACTCTCTTTCGCTAAAGGGCAAAAGCCATTTATTTTCAGTCCTTTCTTGTCTCCATTTTACATTGCCCCATCAATTTTTGTTGTTGTAATTATTGACATCCAAGAGTGACCATACTTGTTAGTTATTGTATTATGGTTTGGAGATTGTATCTACATTTTCGGATAAATCATGTTTCGCATGATCACGCACTAAGTGTGCGTCACTTTGATCGATGGATGATACACCTGTTAGTAATTTCTGCTGATTCATTCCATTGCCTTGATTGGTGCGCATTTGCTTTGAATTCCTTGGTGAATTGGTTGTATCTTTTGGACTATGCGATGCTGATCGTTTCGAGGTCATTCTTTGTGTTGGCGTGTGAGGTTCACCAATCGGAACTAGTACAGGCATATCACAACAGTATTGTCGCGTAAACTTTTTCCATGAATTACATTCACAGTAAGAGGTTCAATTCCATTAAAGCCATGCGCGGTGAGAACATTTCAATGGGTTTTTGTTCGAGTCGTTTGATTTCAACTCTTTTCTCTTTTATTTTATTTCGGTTCGTTTTAGTCTCTTAAGGGTATCGTTTTGCGGCTGCTGCGGCAACCCCATTTGGGTAGGAGATAGGACGATTTTCGAGCAGTTTGCTTATATGACTGCTCGATTACTACATACTCGTTGGAGGAAAAGGAGAAGACCGATGTTTTTCTCTTAAGGCATATTTTTTTTTTATATATTCAATGCCACGTCTATAAATCCTCAGTGAACTTTATACCTTATGTCTTATTTGTTAGTTTCTAACAGGCTATCTACCGGCAAATATGTAATAGTTGCTATTCAAACATTGGAAATTCTTGATTGTTAAAGACTATGTATGCGTGTATATATATATATATATATATATATATATATATATATATATATATATATATATATTTTTATATATATATATATATATATATATATATATATTTATATATATATATATATATATATATATATATATATATATATATATATACAAATATATATATATATATATATATATATATATATATATATACATATATATATATACATAATAAGTATATTTCTCTCCAGAAATTGACCTAAAATATGAAGGAACTGTTGATTATATTTTCATGGAAATATTTAGAAATATTTATGCAGCATAATTTTTCCCTTTAACAGTGTTTGCATTTCAAAGTGGTAGTCGGTCAAATTATTATTTTTTATTGAGATTCATAGTGCCTACGAGAAATTTGCTTTTCCGGCTGGTGGTGCCAACGGGGAAAATAATGTGGGGTTAGTTCTTCAAAATGCTTTAATGGTTCGTGAACAGAGGAGAAGCATAATATTACAAATTTATACAAATTCGATATCGACAGTTTCTAAACAAAAAACTTCATGCAGACCCTCGACAAACAGCTGGTCCCCATCTTAGACTCATCGCTGAGGACAAGTAACGAGCTGTACATCGAACTTAAGGCGACAAATTAGGCCGTGGCAGATCAAATGATTAGACATAAAGCGCGGCACAAAAGAAATTATTGGTTTGATGATAAGCGCCAGGATTTACTGAAAAGAAGAACCAGGCATACAAACAATATTTCGGTAGGAAAACTAGTACGAAGAGAGAAAATTATGAAAATCTCAAAAGAGGAGCTGAGAAGATAATTAGAATAAAGAGAAGAAAATATCTGATGAGCAATTTTGAAGCATTGATGCAAGTCTATTGAGCAGCACAAAATAAACCTATAAAGTAGAGAAAAGCCAAAAATGAGAATATAGGCAAAGGGCCAAGCTCTGCCGCGATAGCACATCATTACTGACAAAAACAGGATTAAGGAAGATTGGCATGATATTTCAAGAATCTTCTTAATCCTCTGCACAGATGCAGAACATCGAAGCATATAAAAACATTTCCGGAGAGCTTCCATTGGCCTCACCCAGTTACTTCCAGCATAAAATTCCAGAAGAATAATAAAGCGCTGGGCATCGATGAAATTTTAGCCAATGCTGTCAAATATGGTAGCAACAAAAAGTCATTCAACACATTTGCACATATGTCACGTGAATGGCGCCAATCAATTATATTCAATATCCACAAAAGAGGCCGCAACCGAACCTGCGAAAACTATATATGTATATAACTACTTTGCATACAAAATATGTTATTGTCAAAAATAATAGAAAATAAGATCAGGTCATATGCCAACAGTATTATTGTTAAGTATCAAAGCGAAAAATGACTTGAAAAGTTTGTTATTCGTGATACTACAATAATTTAAACATGAATTTACATGAAAATTCTCACTCTAAGCTAATTTTATTAATAAGATGTTCCGAACCAGGTAAAACATTCCCGTACCGATGAGCTCTACGCTTTATTTTGCTAACCTTGATATACTGTTTGCATAATTTGTAAATAACAAGAAATAATTTGGGTGGACAGAACTACGCTCGTGTCTGAAAGTTTTAGTACTTAACATACGCTATGCAGATATACGAGTATAAAATGAGTTAATTCAAAAAAAAAACTTTAATGAAATACGCAACAAATATATTTTTGCTTTAAAAGAAAAACCAATATTACTCAATTTTAACAGGTCAACATTTTGTTGCAATATTGCTAAAATCATTGACTAAGCCGAATCTTAAATGTCTTTTTGTTTTATTATATATTTGGAGAAAAAAACAATCAAAAGTGTAGTGTATAGTTTGATGAAAAGCCCATGTAGTAGAAAAACCATGTTTGATTGTTGTAATCGGAGAAAATTCAAAAGGCAATAACTTATGTACATTCAGTTAAAACCCACAGAGTATGAATACCTTTTAACTCCGCCGTAGACGGTCCCAAGCCCGGTTTGAGAAACGAGGAGGGAATCCATTGTTTCTTCAACCCACAGCTTCCATGACTCTTCATCTCACACCCCCAATTAAATGGTAGTAAATGCTCTCGGCGTCGCATATTGGGTTTACTGGTTTTCCAATAATGGGACATTACATGCCGAGAAATTCTAATAACTGTGAAAACATTTACAGCTCTGCTACTAAATCCTACTTATACCTCCTTTGTGGGGACGTAAGAGGGTCAAGGTGAACCTTCCGCACATGATATAGGAATTGAAGTAATAACCATGCCGTCGGAATGGAGGTTGGGTGACGGGCTAACTCCCCATCCCTGGAAAACCCTACAATGTTTCGAAACTTGATGACGGGCCTTTGAATGGATTGGACTGACGGCAATGACCTCGCAAACGAAAAAAGGACTATGGCATTTGATCCTGGAATGTCAGATCACTCAGTTACCCTGGCGTTGTTAAGGACCTTTTACAACAGGCCAGTCGATATAAATTAAAAATACTGGCAATCCAGGAAAAGAACTGGACTGGAAACGACATTCAAGACATAGGATCGCACACAATATGTTATTTGAAAGTGGAAAGCCTACTGGAAAACGAGAGTTCGGAGAGTTTATTGTGGATAGGGAGTTCAAATCGCACGTTATTGATTTTAAGGAAGTCAATGAACGGTTGTGTGCAGTCCGTATAAAAGCGAAATTCTTCAAAAGCTGGCTCATATATGTTCACGCCCCGATCGAAAAAAGGGGTGAAAAAACGTAGGAAACGTTTTACAATCACCTGGAAAGACTATTCGACTCATTGCCTACAGACGACACAAAACTAATTCGGGGTGATTTCAACGCTAAGGTTGGCAATGAGCTATCTCATCGGGGAACGACTGGTGGATATAGCCTCCACGATGAAATAAATGACAACGGCCAGCACCTGAATGACTTTGCGTGTAGCAGAAATCTAGTCATACGTTCGACTTGCTTCCCACATCAACGCATTCATAAAATGACCTGAGTATCACGGAATGGCAACACACAAAACCAGATCGACCATGTTCTGTTCCAACAACATTGGGCCTCAAGCACACTTGACGTCTGTACATAACGAGGAGCCAATTGTAACCCAGATCATTTCTGATCATAATTAACCTATCGATGTCGTATGTCAAAGGCATATTCAGCGAAGACCAGCCCACTACAAACATTTGACATCGAAAGGCTCCGAACGGCGTCTGTGGCCAAAAATTTCACGGAGACGCTCGACAACCAGCTGGCTCCCATCTTATCAGACGCATCGTTAAAGACGAGCAACGAGCTCTCGATGGAAGTGAAAGCGGTTATTAAGACCGTGGCAGAACAGACAATCAGACATCAAGCCCGGCGCAAGGTTGGTTCGATGATGAGTGCCAGAATGCGTTAGATAAAAAGAATCAGGCGTACAAAGAACATGTAGGTAGGAAAGCCAGGACGAAGAGAGAACACTTTGAAAATCTCAGAAGAGTAGCGAATAAGATAATTAGAATTAAGAAAAGAAAGTACTATGCCGACCAATTCAGAAGTATAGATGTAAGTTTACGAGCAACAACACAAGGCAAGCATACAAAGTAGTGAAAAGCCTGAAACGTGGTTATCAGCCCAAGACCACGCTCTGTCGTGATGACATCAACAATATAATCGCTGATGAAATCAAGATTAAGGAAAGATGGACATCATATTTCAAGAACCTCCTTAATCCTCCGCACAGCTCCAGAACATCGGAGCCTATAGATGTCTGCGGAAAGGTTCAAATGGACCCACCAACTCTGGATGATGTTCCATCACCATAGCCCAAAAGAATAATAAAGTGCCAGGAATCGATGAGATTCCAGTGGAGCTCATCAAATATGGTGGCAGCAGTGCTCATAAAGCTATTCACAAAGTCATCCAGTACATTTGACAACAAGAACTTATGCCGAAGAAGTGTATCCAACCAATTATATTCCCTATCCACAAAAACGGTGACAAGTTACAGTGCGAAAATTATAGAGGCATATCACTACTTTGTACGGCATATAAAATATTTTCAAAATCTTTGAAGACGAAATTGGATCAGATTGGGGAGCATCAAGATGGTTTTTGAATAGGCAGGTCGAAAAGAGACGAATTGTTCATTGTCAGGCAGGTACTTGAAAAATGCTGGGAGTTCATCATAGACGTTGTAGTGAACGTAGGTATAAGAATGTCCGTTCAGGACTGCAGCGATAGTCTGCTGCCTTGGCGAAAGAGGGTGGTAAGATTTGTCGAGACTAGCCTTGTCTGGGGACGCGTGAATGCGCTGGCAGGCTAGCGTAGCGATGTCATGAAGCGGGTTCTTTCCTCCTAGCATAAGGACGCACTACAAAAAAATTTCGCCTTCACGAATTCTCGGGTCACAGACAAAAGTCGACCGAAGTCGAAAAAAGGAGGTAACCAGCTAAGGGTTGGAATTGATTGTTCAAAGAACAAGTTGGGACGAGCAAAAACGGATGGACCGACGGAGACCTCGTCATTACGACGATCCTTATGGCCCACAAACAAGAGTGGGGCATCCAGATGGAGGAGGTGCCCCCTCGCACCCTCCCAACCGGATCAAGATCCACACGTAGACGTGGCCATGCATTTCCCATTTGAGTGAAAAACGCATACAAAAGCGCTCTTCCCAAAGATGAGAAGCACAAACATAATCAATTTATGCTGTAGTGTTTTGCAGTGAAAGCACATAACCCTATATCATAAAACGGCACGCGAGCGGAAGGCCACTCTACCTGGCAAGAGCCCCCAGAAACAACAAAACGGTGGAGTGCGCCCGATGGCCAGCCCATATTAGACGGAAAGCCTCCCATCGTTGCGAGTTTTTTACCCGGTCAGACTTGACGGAATGGAAAGACCGACGGTTTGGTTTAATAATGCATTGTATTCATAATTCCTTCGTTATAATATGGCTCTTATCAACTTTTCGTTCGTTTAAACCTTTTGCTACGTTAAACTTATTACAAAGCAAACTGCATGAGCTAGAAATTATATAGATGTGAATTTTGTTCACTATATTTTGTTCTGTTTCAATCGAAAGTAAACATCACTTTTGCTATCAAACAAAAAAAAAATCATGATTTCATTGTTCTAAAAAAAATAGCTCATTTTACAAGGGAATATGACTTTAAAGTCTTGTGACATGTCATGTTTAAATTTCAGTCGATGTTGGAAACTTTCATGAATTATGAATTTATTCTTCAAACGATACCACTTTAAACTGCTATGCTTTGCTTTCAGACTTTACAACCTACTAGTTGAATTTTTTTCCGTTGCTCCTCTTCTGGCGTTAAATTCAAATGAATAAATAAGAACCCTTATATTTTCCGTAAAACGCCAATATTTATTAAAACCCAGGCAGACACGTGTTTCGGAAGCAAGTTATTTCCTTCTTCAGTGCTGTGTTACTGAAACATAATCCAAAAATTCTTGTATTTATACATCGTTTCTTAATTACAAACTAATTTACAAAAGATATTTTAATGAACTAATAATAAAACCGTCAAAATTACTACTTGGAAAGGTAATTAAAACATTAACCCACTCTAATTATCCTTCACGGTGTCATAAACTAGATGAGTCATTCAAGCCTTTAACATATTAATCCGATCAAACTACTGTATGCGTTCCCTAGATCCGTATTAAGCCTTAAATCTTCCGGTATGCTTGAAATCCACAAAGTTTCCGCTGCATCCAACCTTCTCCAATCGTTGATTTCTTCGAGGATCTCCACGTTGTCCCATTCTATTTGATGCGTGCTCTCCATATTGTGTCTTGCAACCGTTGATCTTGCCTCATTTCGTCCTTTTTTCGCTGCTACTTCCACTTCCCTTATATGCTCGTGGAATCGAATTTTCACCAGTCGTTTTGTTTGGCCCACGTACATTTTTCCACACTCTGGGCAGGTTATCCTGTATATGCCGCTACGTCCATCCTTTTGTTTACTGTCCTTCGTAGTCCCTAGTTTTTGTTCCAATTTGTAGATTCGTGACGAGTGTGCTGTTTCGATTCCCGCTGTCTTCAGTATTTGTTGTAGCTTCCGTGAATGTGTAGAATAAGTCAGCTTCATTCTCCGCGTATTTTGGACCGGTGTTTTGAAGAATGTCGTAAAAGAGTTTCTTCTTCGATGCGCATCTAACTTGCTTATTCTGGAATAAGCATAGTTGTGATCATACCATGCATACCAAAGACAGGGTAATCAACTCCGTTGACAATTAACACTATCCCTTGAACTTTCCACATAACCTGGCGATACAATTTGTGTCCTTTCACTGGCGCTAAGTCGACGCTAGTCAATGAAATCGCAGTTGAATGACGATAGCTGGACAATATTCTGACCTTTCACAGGGAAGATGATTCTTTTTGTCTTGTCTTTGTGTATCGTGACAAATCTCGTCTAGACACAAAATCAAACTTCTTATTCTTGGTAGAGAGAACAGTTACATTTTCAATTCTATATCGATTCCACGCAACAATGTAGAATCATGATCGCTTGGCACTTATTATTACGTAATTTGAGTAGTATTGGAAAGTTCTCACGTCGCTTGGCACTTATTATTACGTAATTTGAGTAGTATTGGAAAGTTCTCACGTCTGCAAAATTTCACACGGCACAACAACGGCCTATCACTGTAGCAGATTTTTCGCTAAAATACTCGAGGTGGATGCAAAAAGTGGCGCACGATGAGCCAGCTGGCCAACTCAGTTACAAATCGAGACCAGTCCATACACAACCGTTCCTTCCTTAATTCAAGCGGAACTCCCATGCGGACAATAGTTACGATATGGATTTTGACGCATCAACTCCCGAAAGATTCCTCGCGGTATTCAACACTCAATGCAAATCTGGTTTAACCGCCCAAGAGTTTTCATTCCTTCATTCGCAACAGGTGTTGTGCTTTGAACTTATCGATAAGTCATCCATAAATTACGATACTTGTCGGAAACTTCCTTTGGTTGAGAATTTAATGAATTTAATGGCTTAGTTAGATCACTTTCCTCGAGAATAGAATGCAAACAAGCACAATAATACATTATTTTCACTTGTTCATACACCATGGGGACAAAGATATAACAGATATGAACACTTTTGTTGGAAAAAACAAAAACCACTGAGAATCTTTTTGATTTTGTGACTGCTCGATTAATACACCGTACACAAAATTTTCGTTGACTTTAAGCAATCATACGACAGTATTGATCGCAACGTACTGTACCAAATAATGCAAGAAAAATACAAAAAAAGTGGACTCACCGGCATCCTCGACGAGCGCCCGTTGACGATTTAGTGAGTTGCTAACAAAGGTGGATCTCCTGCAATTTTAAAGATTTACACTCTCTGATCTTAACGCTGCTATGTTACATAAAAAATTTAAAATTGAAGGCCAGTTATAGTGATGAACTTTGTTTTCGAATTTTCCATCATTGCAATTTATGACTTATTCCATCCAGGCTGCACCTTTTGTGTGTTTTAAAATTTCACTGCATACGCAGGTTACGGGCAACGCGTGGTCATAGCACTCAGATAAGTTCAGTCCCAACGAACATCTTTTGCATATGTGCCAGGAGAAGTTCGGGCGTAAACTCGTTGGCCAGCACTTCATCTGCTTCCTCGATTCGTTTTGACAATCACAAAATGACCACTAAGCTAGGACTAAGGTAGCGCATCACCAATGTCTTTTGCACTGCCCCCCAGGCGAAGGGAAATAGATAAAGTGTAATCGAAAATTGCACAGTGATCAAGTGTTGTTTTCCCAAGAGACAAGAGACTCTTTCAAGGCATAAACACTGAGAACTTTCGATGCTAACTTAGCTTTTACGTATTTCTAAAATTTGCTTTCACACAATCCACATTACTGGAGAACACATAGACTTATTGCCGCTTACGGAAAACGGAACTACAGTCGAAAGGAAACGATAATTTTGCACATTTGTTCTTTATTCGAACTTTTTACTACTTGTAAAGTTCAATATGATGCTTTCGAAATAAATTCACAAACGTTTGAATCGCATTTTTGTTTCCCTTATTATCGGGCAAACATTAGCAGCTCTGCTATATAAGGTTATCAATTTTACGCTTGGGAAAGTAAAGCTAAAGAAAACACATAAAATATTCAGATGGAAACGAAATTTTTTATTCAATATAAAGACTAAACCTTGCCAGTATGCGTGAAATACAACATCATTCAAATGTCGTCCACGGGACATCTTACAGGCCTCAATCTTTTTGAGGTAATTTTCAATGACTTTTCGGCCATTTCCGACAATATCTCGGCCATAACTTCACGAATATTGGTTTTCAATTGCTCAAGATTTTGAGGATTGTTCGCGTAAACATGATCTTTGGCAAAGCCCCATAAAAAGAAATCCAAAGGTGTTAGGTCGCAGGATCTTGCGGGCCAATTGACATCACTCAATCTCGAAATTACGCGTCTTGGAAATTTCTCATGCCAAAGTGCTCGATTAGCCTATGTCGTGTGGCTTGTGACTCCGTCCTGTTGGAACCACATGTTGTCCAGATCATAATCTTCAATTTCTATCCAAAAATAATCGGTTAACATCCGTCCATAGCGGTCAGGATTGACTGTAATGGCTCTTCCCTGATCGTTTTCAAAAAAATACGGGCCAATAACAACAATAATGCACACCAAATGGTCACTTTTTCCGGACGCAAAGGCCTTTCTGCGATCACCTGAGGACTTTGAGAGCCCCATTTGTGGCAATGCTGTTTATTTACGTAACCACTGAGTGAAAAATGAGCCTCATCACTAAAGAAAATTTTGTTCGAAAAATCGTTATCTATGGCTTGTTGTTCAATCACCCAATTCGCATACATTCTGCGTTGTGTATGGTCTTGAGGCTTAAGTTCTTGAGTGAGTTGGATTTTGTACTTATAGAGATGCAAATCCAAATGCAAAATCCGCCACAATGAGCCACAAGACAAGCCCAAATGTTGAGCACGTCGAGGAATCGACAAATTCGGGTCTTCTTCCACACTTTGAGCAACGATAGCGATATTTTCAGCAGAGCGAATGTTGCGATGATGCACAGGCCTTCAATATCAATAACCGATCCAGTCTCTTCAAATTTTCTCACTGTGTTCGGAATTGTTTGCTGTGTAGGTCGATTATGTCGACCGTAATCGGCTCGTAAAGCCCTAAATGTTGATACAGCAGAATCACCATTTTTATAATAAAATTTAATAATTTTAACGCATTCTTCGACTGTTAACTATCCATATTTCCAAATGGCAAACCTTCAACTAAAAAATTTTTTTTCAAAACAAAATTTAATTGCAGCAGAGAAAATTGAAATGAAGTAAGGAAATTTGAAATGTAGCAAACCAATTTAAATGAGGTACAGAATATTTAAATGGGGTGAAGAAATTTGAATGAAGTAAAGAAATTTTAACTATAGTAAAGAAATGAAAATTTTAAATTGTTACAAAAGTTTAATCCCATGACGAATAAAATTAAAGAAAGACATTTAAATTATAATATTCAAGAAAATTGGATGAAATGACAGTAAAAAAAAAATAATAAGAAGGTGAAATGTTCTACAAAATTAGGATTACAAATAAAATTATCTACATATTTGTTCAAATCTGCCACAAAAGAGCAGTTTGATCGTGCGACTGCTCAATTAATACATATTATCTTTGAAATTTTCTTTTACTGAGTGTCGATGAAGTTACTCTACAAATATGTAAAAATTCGTCTCACCAAGGCTTGCGGGCAAGGCAGCTTAAGATAAATGCAAACATAAAAAAAACAATCTTTCCCTCTCCGATAAAGGTCATTGTGTTACAAGGGGAAATGTGACAGAATAAATGATGTCAAATCTAAGGATGTTCAAAGTGCCTAAAGAAAACCACTAATATCTACCTAAATTATGGAATCTTGACGTTTAACTGTATATTCTAACACAAATTTTTCACTGAAAGAAAGGAGTTTCGGGCAATGTGGCTGGCTTCTCCCTTGTCAGAAGCTACCAATCACCTCGGGATAGCTTGCCTGCTGCTTCTTTTTAGGGTTTTGTGAAATAATTTTACACAATCCTACTAAAATCGAGACCTGTCTGTCCGTCCGTCTATGTCACAACAGTTTTTCTCGCAAACCATTTAAGCTAGAAACATCAAATTTTATATGTAAGTGTAAAGTGGTGTCCTCTTCAAAGTTTGATTGCAAAAAAATGTTAGAATGTATTTAAGGAGGGTCTCGGGGTAGGGAGGTGGCCTCCGAAAAAAAAATTTTCAAAGCCGGCCGATATGGGTATCAAATGAAAGGTCTTGATAAGAACTTATCAGAACAGGTCTTAAACTGACATTTTTTGCCTCGAGGGGCGCACAGGGAGGGGAAATACACGAAAAATTGGTGTCGCTGCCGCTCGCGACTAGATAGCTGTGATCTGAAAAATCTAAAAAAATTATCGTGGCTGATTTTTATGAGTACAACGACAACAAATACCTAAGAAGTCAAAGTTCACTCAACGTTGTTAATAATAATAGTATAATCTTTAAATTTCAAAATTTCCGCAATAAAATCCTATGGATAACCTTCAACTCAACGAAATTCGATATTTAAATAGTCTTACAAAAATTTCTAATATTCTGTGTTTGATGTAAATTGAGTCATATTCAAGAAAGCTATAGCCATTTGAAATTTCTCCAATTACAACAAAAACAACACACAATTTTGGTTTTTTATGGACTTTCCATCGAACCAGACACTGTAGTTTCGATTTTATCTCTTAAAAATTTTCAGATAAGATTAATAACATAAAATTTTTAGGAATTCGTGATTTGAATGATTTTTGTTAGGTTGCAACAAAATAGTGACCATTGAAAATGGGGAAACAATGGATTTTCTTTTAAACGTACACAAAAGCACAAAACCCTTCACAAAAGCACAAAACCCTTCTGATATGAGCGTAGGTCTGTCTACCCAATTTGTTAAATTTACCACCGTTTTCTCATAACAGTTTTTTGAACAAAGTAGCTAATTATGCCATAATCCTGATAACCTTTTAACTGTATCGTTTAAACTGTAATAGAAACACAAATAAATGATTTTATAAAAGAATCTTTTCTTGTATGAGCGAACGTTACATCGTGTGATTTTTAGAGGTTAAGCGAGCACAATATAAAGTTGTGTTGATGAAAAATACCAGTGCTTACAGAAAAGCACACTAATCGATTCACAAGCGTGTCAGAAATTTAAGTTAAGAGAATGCAATTTTAACTTACGAAGTAACGAATTCACTTTTATTTCGTGCTCGCGTTTGACGTTTTCCATTTCAGTATAAGCATCGGACTCTAATTCGTCGTTAATTGTTTGATCGCATGTGAGTTCCTAGTTTGAGCTTACACTTCTTTTCTGTTTTCTTCTCCTTTCTCATCTTTTGTTTCTTGCTAGACTACGTTTTCTTGCATTCTTTTCCAAATGCAGGATATTCTTTTAATAACTGCTTTCTTCTACACAGCCTGCAGACAAATGTTTTGTTCGAATCACGATCATCGCTAATTTCATGAACTGTAGACGTACCTGCTTGAAGCTCTTGCGTTTTTCTTTCAGTATCTTCTGGATGCATTGAAATTCTAATTGTCTTTTTCGCGATAACACGTCTTTATTTTTTATCGTGTTGAACCAGAATGAATTGATAGAACAGCTCACGGAAGCTTGTCAATGGTAGGCCGACTAATACATATGCAAATTGCTACCATATGGCTTCCTATCTAACGTCAGTTTTGACTACAACCCTTTCAGGCTTTTACCTAAGGATAGTTTGAGTATCGCATCGCCTCAATCGTATCGGCATTTAAGAAGGTGATATAGTCACCCTTGATGGTGTGTCCACAGTTGTGAGATATTCTGATTTTTTTAAATCAACAATTATGCGGGTTCATATTTTATGAGACAACAAAAGTCGATGGCACCAACGGGACTCGAGCCAGGGACATTTGGTTTATAGAGCTAGCACTATACCAACTGCATGGCACGAACTGCTTAAACCGAACATAAACCATTCAATAAATGATATAACGATGGTTTTCTTTCGGCCTTAAAACATTGGTTCCCGCCAACTTTCATTAATGTCAATTGTAGTAAATATGTACGAGTTTGATGATCTTTTATGGTTTTGTATGGAATAACTCCAATAAAAGTTACTAGTAAGCTCGATCTAACGTTTAACTTAAATAGAATTTAGTGTATCAATAAAATCAGTTACTTGACCTGGACTTTTTATTCCTTCCAGACTCTCTACATCTGAGCAACGCACAAAATTATTTGCTCAACTAAAATTATCAAAGCAGGATACAGAACCTGCTTTAAAAAACTCAGACTTCAATAAATGCCATGTCTGTGGAAAGTCGTTTGCCTCACCACAGCCCCTCAAAGAACATGAAGCTGAACATTTAGTTCCTAAGTCAGATAATTCTGAACTTTGCAACAAACCATTTGCATTTTCACAGGATGCAAAGCTTCAAAGGCTTGATCATGCTAATTTACACCTAAATAAATGCAATGCAAGCCCTAAAGAAGAATCATTTAAGGCGAAACGGCGTTTAAAAGCACATACTGCATTGCACGCAAATCCAGAAAAATATAAATGCAATGAATGTGGAAATTTATTTTCAACGGCTCAGAAGTTGAATGGTCATCTGGCTCTTCACGTCAACCCTGATTTATTCAAGTGTGAATTCTGTGGGAAGTCGTTTAATACATTCCATACATTGAGAGACCATCAAATTATACATTCGAATCCAAATATGCTGAAGTGTGACATATGTAGGAAATCATTTTCGCTACCACATAATTTAAATAAACATAAAAAAGTGTACCATACAAGTCGAGACCTACATAAATGCAAAGAATGCGGAAAATCATTTTCAAGAGTCCTAAGTTTAAAGGATCATGAAGCTCTTCATGCAAATCCTGATTTATTCAAATGTGATATATGTGGAAAGTCATTCAAAACCGCCGCGACATACAAAGATCATAAAAATGTACATTCGAATCCTAATAAATTCGCTTGTAAGATATGCAACAAATCATTTACGTTATCATCGTGTTTTAAAGCACATAAAGCTGTGCATGCTAATCCAGACCTATTTAAATGCAACGAATGCGGAAAATCATTTTCAAGAGCTCAGACATTGAAAAATCATCGAGTTCTTCATTCCAATCCTGATTCATTTAAGTACACCGCATCTGAGAAATCTTTAAGACATGATCAAGTGGTACATTTGGATTTCAACAAACCCAAGTGTGAAATATGCAACAAATCATTTACAACTTTAACAAATTTGAACTACCATAGAGCCTTGCATGCCAATCCAGACTTACATAAATGTAATGAATGTGGTTCATCATTTAGGTCGTCTCGGTCATTAAAAGATCACCTGGCTTTCCATTCTAATCCTGATTCGTTCAGGTGTAATTTATGTGGAAAATCATTCAAAACAGCTCAAACATTAAGAGAACATAAGTATGGTCACTCGAATCCCAATTTACTGAAGTGTGAGATATGCAACAAATCATTTTCACTCCCATATAATTTGAAAATACATAGAGCTAAGCATGCAAACTCGGAGGTTTATAAATGCAATGAATGCGGGAAATCATTCAGATGGGCCCGGTCTTTAAAAGAGCACATAGCTCTTCATTCTAATCCGGACATATTTAAGTGTGAACTATGTGGGAAATCGTTCAAAACAGCTTTTGCATTAAGACAGCATAAAGTAGTACATTTTAAACATGATACATAAGAATTTTTGTCATTTGTAACGTCAAAAGTTTTCGAAAACTATAAATATTCTGGATTGGAAGTGTGCGTATATTTTTACGAAATTGAGTTAAGACAAAACTGACGTGAGTAAAACCCATAAGGTAGCAGAGCTTACTATCATATAAACGGCCACATGTAGGCTAACTTTTCTTCACGAATGTAAAAGCGATATATGAAGAAATGTGGAAGTGCCAACGAAAATTCCAGGCTGCTTTCGAGATGAATTTCAAGGGTGAAGTCTAGTCTAGACGTTCTACGGATATCATAATTGCACTTTTTGTGAAGTGAAAATCGTTTTAGTTGTTTTATCGGTTCAATTTTTCATGCCATCGAAAATGAAACGAATTTGAGTTTGATTACTTCTGTATGTATAGCTTTCAGGGGAAAGTACTCAACATGTGTTTCACTAAGCCGTTCTTAAAAATGAAGCTGTACAGTGGACAGTGAATAGCCTTAAAGTATCTTGAAGCTACCTTATGGCTTTTACTTCCGTCAGTTTTGAGTGAAGCCCTAAATGGAGGGACGGTAACTAGAATATAAATCGAGTACTATTGAAACTTTGGCAGAAGTTAGCACAAAATTTACGTTTAATGTTAATATGTTAAGTTAAATGTAATCAAATTGAAGAAAAAATTGCAAATAAAACTAATCGAGTGCAAAACAATGTGCATTGATGTTTTTATTATTAAGTGATTTACTTCGCAAAAATAAATACGGAGAATTGCTTACACATGAAATAGCATTTATGCCTCTAGTGAAATACATCGTGCTACGTCTCATTTTATTGCTTGTCGGCCAAAGCATTTATAATAATAATCATCGCGCTCTAGTCCCATTCGAACCTTGGCTTTGAGATTTGTTAGGAGATCTCAATCAAAATGCTTGCTGTGAATTCAGTGAATTCATAGATACTCTAGATACGGAAAAAACATTTGAGTTATTGGAGTCACATAAATGAAAAAATAAAATCAAAAGAATCAACACAAACTCTGTCCACACCCATGGAGAACATTGAAAACTTTACGTCTGACACCATGAATAAAACTCTTAAACCCAAAGATACCATAACCCACATTTTAAAACACCACATGGCAGCGATTGAAGAGAGCAAAAACCCAAATACGGAACAAACTAAAGCTTGGCAAAGCATTAACAAACATGACAAAAATGGCAATAGAAAAAAGTTCTTAGTGCTAATGGGATTGTCCAAAGAAAAAACCTAATGAAAAAGTGAAACTAACACCTATGTCCTTCTACTCAATGAACAAACACATGAGTTTCAGAATTATAAAGGACATTAAACAGATTAGTTACAACAGAATTAAACAGACTTCCAACAGACCTGAGGATGCAAATGCTATGGTAATGAACGACAAAATCAAAAATGTTAGAATAAGAGCATTGATTCCAAACAATTTCATAATGAGACACGGAACACTCAAAGGAGTACTTCTAAATATCACAGAGGAAGAAATAGCCAAAAAAGGCATTCCTAGTAACTCTTACGGCATTCAGCAGAGGAATATTAATAATAATGAACGTATACAGGATCAAAAGAAAAGATTTAGAAAATAGAGAAAAGCTCATTCCAACACAAACAGTTGAAGTATCGTTCTCAGGAGATGAACTTCCAGACGAAGTCAGACTAGACTGCTTGAAGATTCCAATCCAATACTACTATCTAAGACCCGAACAATGCTTAAAGTGTCTCAGACTATGGCACACTCAATATTTTTACAAAGAGTTTCAAGGACAAAACAAAAGATGCTCAAAGTGCGAAAATAAATAATGTCATGAAAAAGAATACAAAAACACGAAATGCTTTTTATGTAGGTATCTAAATCACAGCGCTATGGACAAAACCTGCTCCAGATAGACCAACTACGATGTGGAGGTAAAAGTCTGTTCCATAAGAAATGTAATATTCTACACAACAGCAACCAATTCGAACTGCTGAAAGACAACGAATCCATGGATTCAGCTTTCCCCCTATTATCAAAATCGAAAGTTATGAATAACAGAAACTCAAATAATACAATAAATACACTAATGCTTAATAAATCGTACACCAAAACAATAAAAACACAACACACACGAACAATTAATCGGACACCGAACTTTTCTATGGAAAAAACACATTAGCAGAAAATATCTTTAAATCAGCGAATCACGTCACATCCACTGAAAAATGAATTAATCTACTAAATAATAACTGCCAATACCAAGTAATGTAAAGTACATACAAATCGACTCCAATTTAATCAAAGAAACAATACAAACACTAACAAACCACTGTCAAAAAAGACCCACTACTAACAACTTACAATACACCGACATGCTGACTTATAATAACACTTAAAAGTATGAAAGAAAATAAAAACTGATTTTAGATTTCTGGGCATATGCTATAATGAACGAGTTTTTATAATGTTAACTGGAAGGTAACGAACCAACTCTATGATTTGCAATCACTCAATCCTTATTATTTCTTAAGGGAATTTTATAAATCCTATGTGTAACGTTTACATCTAAGGATGTAAGAACAATCCTTTACTAAGTTCATCAGTAAGCAAAGAATGAATGCGGAAGAGAAAAGCATCCTGAAATTTTCTCTCTAAATATTGTTGCATTTAGAATTAATTTATTGGTTATTTCCAATTGAAATGATTGACTAAAATGTACCGTTTATACACAAAATTAAGGATACTGATCATTTTTATCATTCATCACCAAAGGATTCAGTATCTCCGTCAAATCTTTGAAGGGCACCCAATATTTGGCACTTTTCGTACGAAAGATCATTTAAAGTAAATCTCTCGACATCAATGTATTATATTGAACTGTTAATATCTACAGAGACCTTGAAAGGATAACGATTCTGTACTGACACATTTTCGATTAATATGTTGTCCTTCATTTGAAACCCCTACAATCGAAACCCTTACACGTGTCGATTTTGTTGCCTAAAAGCCATTTATTGCAAGGATAGTTACCTGAACCCGTATACTTCCGGGAAAATATTTGCTTGGGGCCGTGTTTACATGAAAAAAGGCACTTCGAAAAGCAAGTGTGTGACGAACATTTGTTCGTCTCGTTCAAGTGTACGCTTAGTTTTAATAGTCTGCTTATAATCAAATCATTAGCATATTGAACGGTACGTGTGTGCCGCCATCATTTGGGCCGTGATTTTTCCTCAAAGGAAATCTGTTAACGATATCTATTTGATCAGTTTATTCAAACGAGATTACTCGAGCTTCTTTCGCATTTGGATGGGAAAAACCGTTGCCTTCTGACGCCAACAGAAAAACGCTTAAACTTTTGAGCTGAAACGTTTCCTCTCTTACTCAGGCCCATAAGGAAATCAATGAACGTATCTGACGTCACTTTGCGTACCGGAAACAACTGCTCAGTAGCCTAAATTTCCGAAAACAGCTGTCCAGAAAACTTGAAACAGCATTTCAGTAGGCCGAAAGTAGGCTTTTGAGTTTGTCAAATATGACATATCTCTGATGAAATTCAGCCGAAATGATGCAGACGAGAAAGAAATACATATACTTGTACGCTAATGTCTTTGACCGTTGACTTCTTACTCAGGCCCGAAAACGGAAACCTCATCTAGTAGCCTCATCAGCGCCATTTAGTGCTGTCCAAATCAAACGAATTTTCTAGCGATTTTTGACAGTACATATGACTGTGTGCTTGAAATTTTATCAGTACTATGTCAACAATTTATTTTAGATATGAGGCGTTGAAGATATTAGCGCGCAAATATATGTATTTCCTTCTCGTTTGTATCATTTTGGCTGAATTTCATCTGAGAAATGTCATATTTGACAATCTCAAAATCCTGCTTTCAGACAAGCATACAAAGTAGTAAATAGCCTGAAAAGAGGTTACCAGCCCAAAAGCACGCTCTTTCATGATGATATTGGCGATATCATTGCTTATGAAATCAAGCTCCTTAATACTCCACACAGCTCAGGTTTATAGATGTTTCCGGAGAACTTCCGTTGGTCCCACATACCTTGAATTAAGTTTCTTCCACCATCAAAGCCCAAAAGAATAATATAACGCTGGTCATCGACGAGATTCCAGTGGAGCTCATTAAATATGGCGGCAGCAGTGTTCAGCAAGCTATTCACAAAGTAATACAGCACATTTGGCAACAAGAATATATGACAGACGAGTGGAGCCAATCAATTATATTCCCCATCCACAAATCAGGTGATAAGCTACAGTGCGAAAGCTTTAGAGGCATATCACTACTTTGTACGACGTACAAAATATTTTCAAAGTTCTTAGAAAATATAATCGGACAATATTATTGGGGAGTATCAAGGTGGTTTTAGAGCAGATGGATCCACATTAGACTAATTCTTCACTGTCAAGCAGATACTTGAGAGATGCTGGGAGTTCAACATAGACGTACACCAAATTTTCGTTGACATTAAGAAAGCATATGACAGAATTGATTGTAACGTACTGTACCAAAAAATGCTTTGCTTTGTCATCGCAGTTAAATTTATTCGTCTTACCAAAATGACAATGACGTCGACGGTCTCCTAAGTCTGCATCAATAACCAACTCACCGATGCCTTTGACACAAATATCGGACTAGGCCAGAGAGATGGGCTGCCCGAAATTTTATTCCTATTTTAGCTCGGAAAAGGAAAATTTGTCTTTTAACTCGTTCTCTCAAAAAATTTACCTTATTTAAATAAATTTGTAGCTTGGTTTTTCCATTTTGTGCTTTTAGTTAGTTTGCAATTAAAAAAATTAATCCTAATGTTGCTTACTTTAGTGCCACATGAGCCACTTGTGAAATTTTCGTTGCTTGACATTATAAGTACCGCTGTTTTTCGTATACATAATGAAACACCTTGTTTCAATCAAACGTTGGCAGTTGAAAAGGAATGTTCAAAAAGGTTATAATTTTTTGGAAATAAAATGTTCATACCCAAGTTGAACAGCATTCATAAAAACCGGGTGTACAAACTATTAAAACAAATTGAATTAATGTTGAATGCACTGAAATTCAGGATTGTGTCATGAATTATTTGTACTATTCATATATGTATGGTATATAAAAGGCCTCCAGATTTAACTGAATACAATAAAAAATAGTATTTTACCTTTTTGATCCAGGTGCTCAATTTCAAATCGCTATAATAGAGCAAGATAAAAATTAAGAGGAATAGAAATTTTTCTATTAGATACTGATGCGACATCAATATATATCCAAAATATGATAGGACAGGACTGAATTTGAAAGGCGATAGTTTGCACAGGATTGCTGAATCGAAAACTTTGCTCTGCCAAAGTCAGTAGAAAATGAACAGAAGAAATTAATGACGTTATTTCCTATAAAGATTGATTCAAAAGTATATGCCAAGCATGTTTAATTCAGTCTACAAATCTTTAGAATCCCCATGTCTATCGTGGAATAAAGATTTAGCAATAGTATTTATGTAATATATAATCTTTTCTAAACCTTGAATATAATAATAGTTAGCATACAATACATATGATATTATGACTCGAAGAATGATGTGCGGTGTTTGTAAGGGAAAGAAGGGATTTAACGAACTTCAAGTTTGAATGTCATAAATAATAAAATTTTGATAAAGCTTGTTTCCCAAGTCACCGCCTGAAAACTACCCGTATATAAGGCACGGCTGGGAAAGCATTTGAAAAACTCATCAAGGGAAGATGCACTTATGTGATCGTGCTGCTGGGGACATATGTCCTTGGCAGTACGGTTTAGAATAGGGCACTCCACCCTTGAGGTGATTGCAGAGGTTTGTGAGCGTGGTCCAATAGGTGAAATTATATACCCGTTCCAAACAGTGAGTAGTTCTGTTAATAACACTTGCGCCTTCAACTCCGTTAGATGGATCGCCAAAGGAAGGAAGTTACATTGATGGTGCTAGTAATCGTAGGCATGATGTCAATCGTCCTTCTTGCTAGAGAGTTGCCGTACTATCTACCTCTGGCAAAAAGAAGACAGGAGGAAGACAGCTGCCTGCGAGAGAGACAACACTCGCTCAACGATTGGCAACAGTTCTGGGTGAACAGCATGAAGGGAAGATGGCCTGCGTGCCTCACTCCTGATCTGAGACTGTGGCTCAGTCTAACATACGGTGTTTTACTTCCACTTGGCCCAGATCTTGAGCGGGCATGGGTACTTTAAATCTTACTTGCACAAGATTGTTAAGTCACCGTCTCCCGACTATAGGTTTTACGCAGCAGAGAAAGACAATGCCTGCCACGCATTTTTTGCATGCATAAGATTGGACAAGATGCGCTGAGACCTCTAGAAGGAAACAGAAGAGCTTTCCCAGATATTCTAACTAGGGAGATGTTTGGATCGGTTGACAGATGGAACCATGTAGCACATCACATTCCGGCAGTCTTAAAACAGAGAAAGGGCTCACAGCAGCCGATGACGTTGGGGCTGGAGGATTACTTTTCTGGCAATTCCTCTTCTTCCCTCCCTTCTCACTAAGAATCGCATCCAACTTGAGCCATTTGACGACGTAATAAATCAAGGATTAGCCAGAAGTAATGCGTCAACTGGTTTCAGGCTAGGTTTTGACGTTTAGAACGGGGGGATTGAAGTGTGTAGTCCAGGCGTCTTGAGCATCTGGGGTCCCACCTTCAAAGCGTATATAGCTTTCACCTTCCAACTAAAAATAAAACTGGAAAGCAGTCGTTTTCATTTGAGTTGTCTACATTTTGTAACCACATTATAATGCAATATATTCCATTCATTACAATAAATACTCAAACTGTGCGTGAAATGATTTAAGGTAGAGTTCAGAAACTACAATTGAATTTTTTTTAAAGTGGTTAATCATTTTGTTTGTTTGAAATCCGATGGCCAATTTTCTTTTCTCTTGAAAAGCTGTCAAGCCTTGCTTCTTTGAGTGAGTAAATGCATTTCGACTCCTTTTTTAAACAGCTATAATCTTTAGTAAATTCGTAAAATGGGTATTGAAGTATAATTGAGACTATACAAATAAACTTTTACTCAATCCTCTATGCTACCACGACGGCAATTTAAATGATGCATTGGAAATCGATTTCAGAATTTTCATGCTTCTCGGTGAATTTTCTTTCAATTTTCGTCGCCGTTGCAACACTACATGCGTTCACGGGTCTTGACTTTCCACAGAAGCACTCTCCAGCTATCTGGGTACTGCCATCGTGTACTCCAATTTTTGAAACTGATACACTGTCTTCGTCAACTAAGCTGGATTAGCGTTTCTTCGACTTTCCTCTTGATTTCGTTCCATATTTTCTCCAAAAATACCGCTATAGTAATTGGCCCTTTGATCTTAAAATAGTCTTAATGCGTTTCCGAAATTATGAAGATAGAATGAAGTAACCCACACCAAATTTTTTACGTGATTCCCAAATCTATGACCTACGCATCCAACGAAATTCAAATGGATATTGCTACCCTAAGATAGCTACATTGTAAAAAGAAACGAAGACCCAGATTTCAGTGCGTTAATCAATTTATATGTACCAATAAAGATAACCAATTATTTTTTTTCTTTAAAAGCCGTCGGGCCTTGCTTAGTTGTGTGAGCAGACGCGTTTCGACTACTTTGAGTCATCTTCAGTGTCTAAAGGATGTGTTGAAGGGAGCGACTTTATATAGTCGTAGGATGGGTAATTAGCGAATAGGTAATTAGCGGATGGGTAATTAGCGGATGGGTAATTAGCGGATGGGTAATTAGTGGATGGGTAATGAGGTCAGGAAATAAATTACTCAATTATACCAGGTAGGGGGATATTATGTTTTTGTTTTTTTGCTTGTTGGCTGTCCATTTGTTCTGTTTCATCTCGTTTCCGTTTTCGTCTAAGAGTGTGGTCTAGGACTGAGAAAATTGCGTCGGAATTGGTAACAAGTTGTTCGTTGATAATGTCACCGTCTGTCTTTCTATGTTTATAAATTTCAAGCCTTTCTAGGATGTCAAGTCTCGGTCCTTTGTTTTGTTTGTGTAGCAATTTCATAGAGTTTGTCATAGCATCAGGCTCATGTGCGTGGTTTTGTAGGTGCGTCGCATAATTGGAGTCTGCCTTGTTGTATAAGAAAGATCGTAGGTGCTCTTTGTATCTTGTCGTTAGTTTTCGTGTTGTCCTTCCTATATATACCATGTCGCAGTCCTTGCATGTCAGTTTGTATATGCCGCTGCCTTCGTATATCGATGTGTCATTCAGTTTTGGCTTCAGTTTGTTTCCAATGTTGTTGTTCGTTTTGAATGCAGTTTGCAATTTGTATTTCCTAAGGAAGTTTGATAGTTTGTATGTCTCTTTGCCTACGTATGTTAACGATACCCACTGTTGGTCGTTCTTATGAGTTTCCGTCGGTTGGCGTTCCTGTTTTTGTTTGTACTGTGTGACTAGTTTGTCAATGTCGCATTGTTTGTATCCGTTATTATTAGCTATTCTGTAAATGTTGTTTAGTTCGTTGGAGTAGTTAGTAGGAGTCATGGGGATGGAGTGAAGCCTCTGCACCATTGATCTGTACGCTGCTAGCTTATGTTGTGCGGGGTGGTTAGATGTTTCATGTATGGTATGATCAGTTGTGGTTGGTTTTCTGTATATTTTGTAGTCCAATCGTGTTTGTTCACGTGTCACACTTAGGTCCATATAGTTGAGTTGTCCGTTTGTTTCTTTTTCCATAGTGAACTTTATATTCGGGTGAATTTCATTCATATAAGCAAGTAGTTCGTCTTGTTTATTTTCTTGTGAGTCAATAACAATGAAACAGTCATCCACATATCGTCTGTAAAATATTACATTGAATCTTTTGACAACTTTGGGTATAAAGACTTCTTCCAAAGATTGTAAGAATATTTCTGACATTATTGAGGATATTGGATGTCCCATACCCAGACCGTCTTTGGCAATGTATGTGTTGCTATTGAACTTAAAATAGTTCTGTTTGATTGTGGTCTTTATGAGATTGAGTATTTGATCTGTGAATCGTCGGCTGTTGTTGAATGAAAGTTTTTCTTTTAGTATGGCCAGTGTTTCATCGACAGGGATAGACGTATAGAGGTTGGTGATGTCTAATGATAAAAGTTGACAATTTTCAGTCAATTTTAAAGAAGTGGTAGAATTTGCTAGCTCGCGGCTGTTCTTTAATGCGTATTTGTCGTCAAGGTGCACGACATCAGCCATTATCGTTGCCAAGTACCGTGCTAATTGGTATGCAGGAGCTGGGCGGTAGTTGACGACAGGACGGATAGGAATATTGTGTTTGTGGAGCTTAGGTTGTGCTTTAAGGGGTGGTGTGCATGGATTTGGGTTTATGTAGCGTTGCTTAGTATTAGGAGGAATAACTAGTGGGGATTGTATAATGGCAGTACGTAAGTCCGCTTGGAACCTATTGGTGGGGTCTTTGTTTACCAGTTTGTAGCCGTTGGCGTTAATGAAGTCTATTGTTTTTTGTACATAGTCCGTTGTTTTTAGGATCACCGTTGTATGTCCTTTGTCAGCCTTCCGGTCTGGGTATGGGACATCCAATGTCCTCAATAATGTCAGAAATATTCTTACAATCTTTGGAAGAAGTCTTTATACCCAAAGTTGTCAAAAGATTCAATGTAATATTTTACAGACGATATGTGGATGACTGTTTCATTGTTATTGACTCACAAGAAAATAAACAAGACGAACTACTTGCTTATATGAATGAAATTCACCCGAATATAAAGTTCACTATGGAAAAAGAAACAAACGGACAACTCAACTATATGGACCTAAGTGTGACACGTGAACAAACACGATTGGACTACAAAATATACAGAAAACCAACCACAACTGATCATACCATACATGAAACATCTAACCACCCCGCACAACATAAGCTAGCAGCGTACAGATCAATGGTGCAGAGGCTTCACTCCATCCCCATGACTCCTACTAACTACTCCAACGAACTAAACAACATTTACAGAATAGCTAATAATAACGGATACAAACAATGCGACATTGACAAACTAGTCACACAGTACAAACAAAAACAGGAACGCCAACCGACGGAAACTCATAAGAACGACCAACAGTGGGTATCGTTAACATACGTAGGCAAAGAGACATACAAACTATCAAACTTCCTTAGGAAATACAAATTGCAAACTGCATTCAAAACGAACAACAACATTGGAAACAAACTGAAGCCAAAACTGAATGACACATCGATATACGAAGGCAGCGGCATATACAAACTGACATGCAAGGACTGCGACATGGTATATATAGGAAGGACAACACGAAAACTAACGACAAGATACAAAGAGCACCTACGATCTTTCTTATACAACAAGGCAGACTCCAATTATGCGACGCACCTACAAAACCACGCACATGAGCCTGATGCTATGACAAACTCTATGAAATTGCTACACAAACAAAACAAAGGACCGAGACTTGACATCCTAGAAAGGCTTGAAATTTATAAACATAGAAAGACAGACGGTGACATTATCAACGAACAACTTGTTACCAATTCCGACGCAATTTTCTCAGTCCTAGACCACACTCTTAGACGAAAACGGAAACGAGATGAAACAGAACAAATGGACAGCCAACAAGCAAAAAAACAAAAACATAATATCCCCCTACCTGGTATAATTGAGTAATTTACTTCCTGACCTCATTACCCATCCACTAATTACCCATCCGCTAATTACCCATCCGCTAATTACCCATCCGCTAATTACCTATTCGCTAATTACCCATCCTACGACTATATAAAGTCGCTCCCTTCAACACATCCTTTAGACACTGAAGATGACTCAAAGTAGTCGAAACGCGTCTGCTCACACAACTAAGCAAGGCCCGACGGCTTTTAAAGAAAAAAGAGGATTGGCCTGCGGATATCAAATAAACAAAGTTATTGACTACAACACTGCCAGCCAGGCAAAACTGTTGCGTTCATTCCACAACCTTACCCTAAAACTTCATCAAACAATAGCAAACATATGGTTCAACAAACAGTGCTTGAAAAACAACATTACACCAGCATTTGCAAGAATCGTGATAAAACAAAACACAATCGCTGCACGTAACTCACAACGTAGCGCACAGATGCTCCGAATTAAAAACGAAATAAGAACACTGTACATAAAAAAGGACGAAATCAACCGACAACTACTACACTCACACTTACAATTAACTAACACTATACAAACTGAAAACTTTCTACAGTTTTATAATGACGTGAGGCAAAACATTGATATTCAGCTCAAAACTAAATATGAGATCATGACGAAAAAACTTGACAAATTGATGAAAAAACAAAACAAAATGACCACACCAGCGAACAGAACTTTCTATCCACGGACTGTAAACCTATCAGATACGCCTTTTACGACACAAGAAATGGAGCTGTTAAATAAGGGACTGAAACACAACTTACATAATACAAACCGCAACAAAGACCTAGAACAACTAGTAATCGACACTGAACTAGCCATTAACAAACTGCCGCAGGAACAACAGACACATGCAAGACATACTGCAGTAGACATACTACAAAAAATACGCACTAGCATAAACAAAACGGATTTTCACGAAGACCATAAGATATTAAGACACATTCAGACAAAGCTAACGGATAACCTACTAACAGTGACGAAGGCTGACAAAGGACATACAACGGTGATCCTAAAAACAACGGACTATGTACAAAAAACAATAGACTTCATTAACGCCAACGGCTACAAACTGGTAAACAAAGACCCCACCAATAGGTTCCAAGCGGACTTACGTACTGCCATTATACAATCCCCACTAATTATTCCTCCTAATACTAAGCAACGCTACATAAACCCAAATCCATGCACACCACCCCTTAAAGCACAACCTAAGCTCCACAAACACAATATTCCTATCCGTCCTGTCGTCAACTACCGCCCAGCTCCTGCATACCAATTAGCACGGTACTTGGCAACGATCATGGCTGATGTCGTGCACCTTGACGACAAATACGCATTAAAGAACAGCCGCGAGCTAGCAAATTCTACAACTTCTTTAAAATTGACTGAAAATTGTCAACTTTTATCATTAGACATCACCAACCTCTATACGTCTATCCCTGTCGATGAAACACTGGCCATACTAAAAGAAAAACTTTCATTCAACAACAGCCGACGATTCACAGATCAAATACTCAATCTCATAAAGACCACAATCAAACAGAACTATTTTAAGTTCAATAGCAACACATACATTGCCAAAGACGGTCTGGGTATGGGACATCCAATATCCTCAATAATGTCAGAAATATTCTTACAATCTTTGGAAGAAGTCTTTATACCCAAAGTTGTCAAAAGATTCAATGTAATATTTTACAGACGATATGTGGATGACTGTTTCATTGTTATTGACTCACAAGAAAATAAACAAGACGAACTACTTGCTTATATGAATGAAATTCACCCGAATATAAAGTTCACTATGGAAAAAGAAACAAACGGACAACTCAACTATATGGACCTAAGTGTGACACGTGAACAAACACGATTGGACTACAAAATATACAGAAAACCAACCACAACTGATCATACCATACATGAAACATCTAACCACCCCGCACAACATAAGCTAGCAGCGTACAGATCAATGGTGAAGAGGCTTCACTCCATCCCCATGACTCCTACTAACTACTCCAACGAACTAAACAACATTTACAGAATAGCTAATAATAACGGATACAAACAATGCGACATTGACAAACTAGTCACACAGTACAAACAAAAACAGGAACGCCAACCGACGGAAACTCATAAGAACGACCAACAGTGGGTATCGTTAACATACGTAGGCAAAGAGACATACAAACTATCAAACTTCCTTAGGAAATACAAATTGCAAACTGCATTCAAAACGAACAACAACATTGGAAACAAACTGAAGCCAAAACTGAATGACACATCGATATACGAAGGCAGCGGCATATACAAACTGACATGCAAGGACTGCGACATGGTATATATAGGAAGGACAACACGAAAACTAACGACAAGATACAAAGAGCACCTACGATCTTTCTTATACAACAAGGCAGACTCCAATTATGCGACGCACCTACAAAACCACGCACATGAGCCTGATGCTATGACAAACTCTATGAAATTGCTACACAAACAAAACAAAGGACCGAGACTTGACATCCTAGAAAGGCTTGAAATTTATAAACATAGAAAGACAGACGGTGACATTATCAACGAACAACTTGTTACCAATTCCGACGCAATTTTCTCAGTCCTAGACCACACTCTTAGACGAAAACGGAAACGAGATGAAACAGAACAAATGGACAGCCAACAAGCAAAAAAACAAAAACATAATATCCCCCTACCTGGTATAATTGAGTAATTTACTTCCTGACCTCATTACCCATCCACTAATTACCCATCCGCTAATTACCCATCCGCTAATTACCCATCCGCTAATTACCTATTCGCTAATTACCCATCCTACGACTATATAAAGTCGCTCCCTTCAACACATCCTTTAGACACTGAAGATGACTCAAAGTAGTCGAAACGCGTCTGCTCACACAACTAACCAATTATGGTAAATATCCCCGTTGAATCTGTCCAGGATACCACTTACAGGTCGCATCTACGTTCTAGTTTTTCATTTTGGTTGGAACTGGATAGCACACCCTTGAAAGTTATGCCAGAGCTTATATATAAGCTCTGATTATGGCATGAAAGGCTAACTTCTAGTGATCTTAGAGGTCAAACCAACACGCTTCCAATTTTATTTTCTACAAGAAATAAAATTTATCAAACAAAATTCTTTAGGAAATTTTCTAATATTCTGAATTCTTAAATAGTGAATTTCCAATTAAACCTTTCAACTTAAACATAACATGGAACTTACTCCCATTTTTCAATTAATCTCTTCACTCAAATGATCGCATACAGAAATTTTCATTCATTTTATGAGTGACCAACAAAAAAACAGGCATTCATTCATATCGAATTGTATACATCATCATCATCAGCATTGATCCACTATACAATCAACACGGAAGCACCATAGAGCTCTGCGTACAAAGCCGAGCACCCTTGTCCCTTCAATCCCTCAATATATCCAATAAAATTTTACATTTCATGTAGGAAAAATGGTAAAATATATGGGAAAAACGCTATGTAAGCAGCTGTTTCTGAATTCAATGTGGAAATCAAATTCTACTGGACCGTGTAAAATAAAATTTCATAGAAGAAAATAATCATGCTATTAGCAAATTACACTGGGATGACTGTAGAGTTACTGGTAAAGCAGGGCAAAAGCTTAATGGTGCTATATATTTCATGGTATCAAAATTCGTTTACAGAGGTAGCATATGAAGGACGGATGAAATGTACGAAACTTGATGAAGTTGTGGACGAAAAAGAGGTTTGCATTATATTGTTATATTATAGAGATTTATGAAGGATGGATAAAAAGTAGGAAACTTGATGAACATATGTGTGAAAAAGTGGTTTGGAAGACTTTGTTTTGTTATAGAGATTTTTTTACGGATTTCTGTGTGTGCTTGAAAGAACCTATCATCCGAAGGATTAGGGAAATGTTTACGTTTTTATTAATTTTCCGTTCAACGTAAATTTCTTGATTCTCCTTTTGGTTTTTAAGCTTCAATTTTCGTACAATGTAGTTCATCCATTTTATCTCGTCCGCCTGGGGAAAATTTATTCTGGCGCCAAAAATCAACTTTAGACGTTAGTTTAACAACGTCACGAGTATACATAGTACATGAAAATCGATTGTGAAAATGTCGCAAATGAAAATAAATTAGTTTAATAACGTCGCGAGTGAAGTCACTATATAAAAATCGATTAGAGAAGTGTCGCGAGTGAAAAGAAACAATTTCAACGTTATAGTGATCGTGATAAAGGTGAGTTTTTATTACAAGTTTTAATCGAAAGAAGGAAAGTTTTCAAGCTTTATGCATGTGTGTATTGTTGTAATATTTCTATTTACATCAATACATAAATGGATGTAGCTTGAAAACTTTCCAATTTGTTACTCGAAATCTGGAATTGCTTCAACTATAAGTTTCTGAACCAATTGATTATTTCTCGTTTTTTCTGGGATTTTGCTTAGGGTTTAATAAATGTACATACATTTTCTTGTTGATTCCATAACAAAATAATAATGTGCTTTACATATAAAAATGTAATGACCAATTTCAAGATTTCGCCTAATCAAACGAGATTAGTTGAAATCTCGAAATTGTTTAGCAAGTTTTTAAAATGTTACGAAGGTAATCATTTTGGTATGATAGATGAACCCAACAACAAGAAAATTGATAGAACTTTCGCTTTTAATAAGTCCTAAGTGAAATCCAAGCAAACACTGAAATAATCAAGTGTTAGCAATATTTATAGGTGAAACAAAGTCAATATTTCAAGTACTCATCCGCATACCAGATTAAATATAAATATTCAAAGTATCTTAATCAGATGAGAGCTTTAGCAATTTATTTGACCCTTGGAATCATGCCTTACTCTGAGAATTTTGAAGGAAAATATTTAACAAACGTTTGAATACCTAGCCTTACTTTTAGTCCAATTTTAATCAATTAATTAATAATATGCTTTATTCAATCCATTCTTAACAGTTTACAAGCATAAACGGAATTTAGAAATTAAAATTATTTAAACTTAATGGCCTCCAGGGCACTTTAAATTTTAACGTATCTATTATCATCATATTTCTCATTATCGTTAATTACATAAACATTAAAATGATTATATATCATAGGGAAAAACCAACCAACAATATTGAAAAATTATGAATAATATTAAAAGAAATTTTTTATATTTACTTATACCTAAATGTTCTACCTAAAAACTATAAGTTTAAATTACTGATCTTAAAATACTATAAATATTAATAACTATATCACTAAACTAATATAATGACACCACAATATACTTAATCTATACGCTAATATCTTACAATCTAAAGTGTTTAAACTTAAATCTATGAATTTGTCAACAAAATTAATCTTAAAGTATTCAAAGAATGATAATATAGCTAAACTATAGTCTAAACCTCATTCCTAATCAGAATTATACTCATTAAATAAAGTCACTAAAACTCAGCCTAACAAAGCGTAACAAAAACAATAAGCAACAAGAAATTTCGATTGTCTTTATAAGTCACCATTCAGCCACCAATATTGAGATATATGAGTCTCAGCTCCATCAATTTCAACAAGCCTCAGAATATATCCATCACCAATTTTGAACTCTTGTGTTCAAATTCGATAGATATTCTATCTTCTATAAGTTTCCATATGGATGTGAAAGTTTTCGGTAAGACTAATCTACAGTTAACCGTTTGATTCCTTATGAAAATTCCAAATTTTTTTTTTATTTTTCAAGTACATACATAAATGTCTGAGACACATAAATGACTTCATAAAAAGCCAGTTTTAAAGAAAGTTCCAACAAAAACTCCTTCTCTCCAAGTACTCAAAAATCGAATTCAACTGTTATAATTTCTTGATGGCAATAAAAATGTAGGCATAGTCAAAGGGAAAGATAGCTTGGCATGTTATTTTATTAAAATCATTCATTCTAGGGCTTGACCTCCGCAGGTTTAAACTATTTTATTTTAATGTGTAATAAGAGGTTTTAAGTGGTACCCCAGTAGCCATCGATATTAACGTTTGTAACAATCTGATTTTTAATTTCCCGTTCTAGGAAAAAAATTCTTGTCGTCATAGTTTTATCCGGAGGAAAGTTTAAAAGACAAGTTGTAGTGAAATTCGGATGTTCAAATAAGTCCGTGAAGGACTGCAGCGATGTTCTGCTGCCTCGGCAGAAGAAGATGTCGGTATCTGCCGAGAATGCCCTCGTCTGGAGACGCGTGAATGCGCTGGCAGGCTAGCATTCGGTGTCGTGGGGCGGGTTCATTTCCCCAGCACGAGGACCCACTACAAAAAAATTTCGCATTCACGAATTGGACTGCAGATCAAAAGGCGACCGAAGTCGCAAAATTTGTAGATAACCTCACAGAGGGAGATAGAACTTGTTACGAGAACAAGTGGAACCTGAAAAGAAAGGCGAACTTGGGGTGACCTCGTCATTACCCGACGAAGTTCATGGCCCACAAATGAAAGAGGGGCAAACGGGTGGTGGTGGAGCCCCTTCGCACCCACCCAACCGGAATAAATCCATAGATATCTTGTTGAAGTGGCCAGGTATTCCTCTTCTGAGTGGAAAACTCATACAACTTGAATTGTATGAACTTTCCCATCAGAAGGGGAGTACCCCGGTGACCAATTTATGTCATAGAATTATATAACTGGATTGCATAACTCTCTCATAAAGAGGCACTCTGCTTGGGCCACTCAACCCACTAAGTCACCTGAAACAGAAAAAAGGATTAATAAGTACCCGGTGGCTGGCTCATGGTTTTGGAGGGCAGCCTGCCACCGTACCGAGTCCTATACCCGGTCAGAGTCGGAAGAAAGGAAAGACCAAAGGGTATGGTACTAATTCATTGTTTTATTTTATAATGAAAAATATATTAAACCCAATAATTAACAAGACCTCTAAAAACAATCAACTTTTCCTTCTTTACTAATATGCTCACTTCATTCCAGATGGTTCGTTCATACGATAAATTTGTTCAATTTTTACCAAAACACTTGTGTAGCAGAAATACGTTAAGAGCACCGTTCAAATCAAAACTTCAGGTTAATTTCCATCAACTCATCTGGAATCAACTAGATCGCATGTTTTTATATCAACTTTTCTGCTTTTGCTACTATTGTTATCAAAGTTCTAAATATTTAGTATATTTTTTCTTTTCTTTTTTTTTTCAACTACATGGAAGAATTGTTTGGTTTTTATTTATTCGCATGGATGTTATAATGCACATGTGTTGTGTGTAACATTTACTTTTAATTCAAGACACCTCCCTCAATATATCTACAGATGTTCATTGGTTTAATTTACTTTACTATAGTAAAGCCATCATTTTGCTTTCATTTCATTTTATAATTAAAAATATTTTAATAATATATTTAAATTAAAAGGGTACTCACCCGCATGGTCCGTCGAGCGCTCGATGGGTGCAGATGGTCCAACATGGAGAGGAAAATTTCTAATCGCACTTTTGCACTGTATATAAATTAATTTCATTATTAGAACCAAATAGAATTTAAAATTTACACCCTTTTCCTTAAACTTATTCGTTATGAAATTATTTTTGCATTAAAACAAAAAAAAAACGATAACTGTGCATTCAGTTAATGAGAGGGTAATTCCAAGTTCTTGCCAGCGTGTATTTCGTGGTCATGCAGTCGGATTGGGTCGAACGATCCCCTCGCTCTTTTTTTACAACCAAAAATAAAATCTTCTGATCGCACCTTTGCACTTTTTCTTAAACTTATTTGTTATGCAATTATTTTTGCATTAAAACTAAAACGAAAACTGTGTATTCAGTTAATGATAGGGTAATTCCAAGTTCTTGCCAGCGCGCATTCCGTGGTCATGCAGTCGGATTGGGTCGAACGATCCCCTCGCTCTTTTTTACAACCCAAAATAACATCTTCTGATCGCACCTATTTCGCTCGATGTGTGCACATTCTTTTCCGCCAAAAACAATCATCATTCTCGGGGTGATACTTTTCCAATTGTCCGCACTCTGGTATGATAGTGGGCTCCGTTATCAACGGATGGGTGCTGCGCATGACCGTGTTTGTGCGCGAATGCGATTAATTTGATGGGCACGGTCCGAATCTGAACTAATTTGTTCACCTTGTTTTTTTCTTCACTGGCGCTCCGGCAAACACTTTTCAACCGATTACTATCGCCTGGAGTCCAATTTTCTGACTGCAATTACGTTCATCTCCCGGACTGGTAACGCGAATAACGGGTGATTCCCAGTATGGGGCAAAACACTTTTCAATCGAATGAGTACTGTCGTAACTCCTTCCCTGCTTTTCTAATGCAAATTTTCCACTCCTTGCAAAATTGCACTTAACGCGGCAATCGATTCCTACCTTCACGACATCCACATATCTGTACGTTAAACAGCACCGATTCAGTTTTCGCAGACAATTGAAGAGACTAGCTGTGTAATATTTCCCGAAATTTGTACCAAAAGAACCACTTTTGGGGCTATCACTCTTTCACCTTCAATACTAGTTAATTTCACTGTCCAAGGGTCTCAACACCAAATATTTAAAATGATTTTACAAATTCAAAAATTTATGCTTGGCTATTAGACGTCCCGAATTCATCTTTCGATGGCTAAAAAACTGACGAAAATTCAATTTTCCACGTCTCCGCTTGCTGGTGCGGTTCTACCGACGTGATCCCGTGGCGATTCAAAGCAGACCCCCCTCTGTCTATGCACAATCGCTAGCCGTGAAATTCTCGTTTTCCCGCTTAGCCAGTTTCCCGAACCATTCGTCCCTTGCATTTGTTGCATTTGCTGTGCTTGAAGCATTTGTTGTTGCTTCAACGTTTGCAATTGTTTCTCCGGGAATATGCTGGCTGAAGCTATGCGAGTTACATTCTCATGAATCTCTAATATCTGAGCTCGATGCCATAGTCCCATATACATAGCGCAACATACTTGTCTAGGTTTATAACATGATTTATGCAATTGCAAGTCATTCGGAGGTAATTTTGTATATATATTTTCAATGTGTTGCAACAATGTATCCATTTGATTTAATTTATTTAGAAGTGGAATATTTTGTGGTTGCTGGTACGACATGTATTAAGGATTTGTTTGTAAATACTGAAAATTTTGCCAATTCTCAGATGGAAATTGGGGTTTGATTAATAAAGGGTGATGTAAATAATTATTGTATCCGTAGCTAGCAGCACTAGGCGATGAAAGTCTATAGCAATTTTGCATTAAGTTTTGTTGTAATGCATGCTGCATTTGCTGCTGTTGTCTATATACATTATGAAAAATATTTTGTTGTTTAATTAATGTCTGCGTTGTTTGTAGAGGGTTATGAGATTGTTGCAATGGATGTTGAGATTGTTGTGGAGGCTTTTGCTTCTGCTGCAAAGCGTCTCGATGCCAGCGCACATCTACTCGATTACTACAAAGGTTTGCTTTGAATTCAATTGATTTTGTTATTCTTGCTAAATTAAGAGCAAAATACTTAAATTAAACTTTTATAACGATGACACTAGAAAACTGTAGTGATTGTGCTGTTGAGGAATTTCTTATGCGTTCTTTTTCTTCTAGAAAGTTCGAAAACAAGAAGCCGACCAATGCTGCTTATTTCACTACGTCAACGATCTGTTAAAGGAAATTATGTCAGACATTTTTCAACAAAACTTTATAATGAGTTTTAATGGCTTTGTGGGTGCAAACATACTAACAAACTCTTTTGCTGGCCTTGTTTACTATTTTCATCAGAAACTAACGGTTGGCGGACTTCCGGTTTTTCAGACTTCAGTAATTTGCACAAAGCTTTAAAACGCCAAGCTAAAATATCTCAAGAGCATCTGCGCTGCATATTGGCTTGGAAAAAATTTGGTAATTTACCACGTTTTGGGACAATGATCGATTGCCAGCGGTCACTGAACATTAAAGCAAACGACCAAGTCAAAAAAAAATGTGAAATTTTGAAATGCCTCATAGATGTTGTGTCTTTTCTTGATACCCAAGAACTGGCTTTTCGTGGCCATAATGAATCTTCTTGTTCGTCCAACAGAGGCAATTATGTGGAAACCATTTCTTGCAAAGCTTAATCCCATTTTGAAAAACCATCTCAAAAACTCAACACTTTTTTCAAACATGTTAAAAGATATCCAAAATGATTTGATGGGATCAATTTCTTCCATTATTTTTGAAATTGAGAAGTCTCTCTTCGCATCAATAATGTTACATGTAATAACTGATGTATCCACAAAGTCACAGCTTTCCAAAATATTAAGGTACGTTACTGAAGATGGTATTATACAGGAATGTTTTCTTGGCTTTCGAGATGTATCTACCGATAGAACAGCTTCAGCCCTATATGATCATGTTAGTGAAATATTATGCAAGTTTCAATGTGAAGGAAAATTAGTTTTACAAAGTTATGATGGAGCAGCGGTTATGTCGGGTGAAGTAAACGGATTACAAAAAAAAGCGAGAGAAAGGTTTCCAGATGCTACATTTGTACATTGTTTTGCCCATAGATTAAACTTAACTCTTTTAAAGTGTTATGAAAACATGAAAGAATGTCAAATTTTCTTTTTAAGTTTTCAGGGTTTTTCATCATTTCGGTGTTCGAAATTCGATGAATTCATAAAAAGACAATTGCCTAGAGTTGTTACTACTAGATAGAACTTTAAAGGCCGCTTAGTAACAACCATAATTGAAAATATATCAGATTTAGAAAATATTCTCTTAGATATCGTAAATACTGGTGCCAAGGACAGTGAAACTTTTAACGATAGAAAAGGGCTTTTAGCAACTGTAACTGATTTTCAATTTCATTTTCTGCTTATTGTATTTGCATCAATTTTTTCATTTTGTGACATTTTATTTCACACTTTCCAAGCAAAACATAAAGACATTTTGCACGGTATTAAGAAAATTGATGACATCAAAAGTAGCCTCCAAGACATTCGATCAAAATTCGATTCATTTTTTAAAAATACGATGGACAAGTGTGTCCTTCCTTTCAACCGGAAAAAAATCCCGACTTTCGGTGGATGAAGACATAAATATAAAATCAACTTTTTTTGTGAAATTCTGAACAACATAAGCCAAGAGTTGAATGTAAGATTTGAATCAGTAAATCGATTAAAAATTTTAGAATTGCTGAACACTTTCTTTGTCCCGAATTTTTCCATTTCCCGAATTTTTCCATTTCCGAGTACACTTTGAACTAATTTGCATCAATCTTACCTAAACAGATTTGACTTTTCACCCTTACGCACCGACTTTCAGTCCTTTTTTCTGATTGTGATATGGAGGGTAAAAACTTTAAAGAAATTTTTAATATTTCCTTAATATCAACTTGGCAACAGTTGTCCTGCTTTTTTCAAACTTTCACAGTTAGTAGTATACCAGCAACAATAGCTTCAGTAGAACGTAGCTTTTCAACGTTGGAAAGAATGAAAAATTACCTTAGAAATTATACTGGGGAAGAACGTCTTAGTAATTTGTCAATCGAGAAAAGTTTACTCAAAGACCTCCTCAGTGCTGATAGAACGTACGATTGATCATTGACAATTTCGCAGCACAAAAGGAGAAAAGAATAGATTTAATTTTTAAATTTCAACTTGTTTTTATGAAAATATTACACTTCAATATAATTAATTTGTTAAAATTTTCATCATAACGTAACCGCTCAGTTTTCATTTTTCTGTGAATAAATATTTTTGAACGTAAATTTTTATTTTATTCTACAATGCAAAGTCAAACAAAAGTTTAATATATGTATTAACTTATTTTATCGTTTCTGCATTCTTTTTAACTATCTGTTTGTTGTTGTCTTTTTGTCGGCGAACTACTTTGCTGACCATTATTGGGTGCGTAAACTGCTTCCTAAACTGTTGGACTTGCCAATTTTTTCGTCACCCTTGCCTTCCTCTCCTGGCAAGAAAGCTCTAAACATTCTCGTGGTTCTCGCTGGATAAGTTACAGTTTAAATTACCGTTTAAATATTTTTAAGCCTTAATAATACATCTTTGATCATAATTTTTGGTTGAAGCACTCTTTTATCGAATGGTTACCGCTGCGCTGATTGCGTTCAAATTTTGTATTCCGGAGCACGTTTTAATTCTTAAACGGATAAGGTGAGGAAAAATCCGATTCAAAACTTTTTTCAATATAATTTTATTAATTTTAGTATCGTACTGACAGATGAGAAGCACTACATTTATTCGTCAGTTGACAACCCACACATTTATTTAATTGTGATTAGATGTTGTCATATAACACAATTGAAGAAAATAACTTCTAAAAACTAGAAAGGTGCCCTTGGTCAAGAATAGAAGGGTGCTCTTTCAAAGAATAGAGGGGTGCCCTTCCAAGGAGTACAAGGGTTCCCTTCTAAAGAATAGGAGAGCGCCCTTATATTTCCTTGAGGAGCACCCTTCTATTCTATAGAAGGATATCCTTCAAAAGAAAAAAAGGGCACCCTTCTATTCTCAACAGGAGCACCTTTCTATTCTATAGAAGGGTACTCTTCAAATGAATAGAAGGATATCCTTATAAAGGATACCCTTCTATAGAATAGAAGGAAGAATACTTGAAACAGGTAGCTAACAGGAACGGCCCGATGCTAATGAAACACTGAATTTTCATATTATCATATGATTTTTCTGCATTCGCTGTCAATTTCGGCTGTGAAAACGCGTAAGCAAACTCGTTTGCTGTGTAATTTTGATGTTAAAATCAGTGAAAATTTGTGATTGGTGCGTTATTCATTAACAAGACAATAAGAGACAACCTATCGGTTAGATTGCAAGTGAGAAAACTTTGTATTTCGACGGGAAAGTCAGAAAATGCAAAGAAGTTTCTAAAATCATGTGCATTGTAAAAATATGCAATAATAGAACGCACCCTCACCCCACAGGAGTAACATTTCAAAGGTTAGTATCAACATAAAAAATTAGAAAAGAAAATACAATATTTAGAAGTGTTCTTTACTCAAAATCACTGCTTCCAATTCATGCATGATTATGTTTACATTTCGGGGGCGACCATTTTATTTGATTATTTTTTGGGTAGTAGCGCCTGCATTTCGGGGGCAAGTTTTTTTTAGCATATTGCTTGAATAACTTCAGTAATGAAATCAATTTTATTTCTTTTTTCAGGAGTCTGTTGAATGATACTGGGCATACGAATATATGAAGATGAAAAAATAATTAATGGACAACAATCGGTAAACTGTTTACTTTTATAAATCTTATGTGGATCTCAGATATATTTTTATTTTTGCAGGCAAATGCAACGAGCTTAGTGACAATATTGATTTCAAGCACCTTTCCGGATGGGGAAGCTATTTGATCCTCGAAAGCGGAAAGCAGAATCTCGAAGTTGTTAATATCGTTCTTTTAACTGTAGGCATATATTGAATGAATTCCATTTATTATATTATTGAATTTTCAAATGAATAAAAATAATTTCGAAATAATTAGTCTTTATATTAACAAGCAGAAGGATGTATGAATTCATGAAAAATATATTTTATACAAATAATCCGAATTTTGTATTGAAACTTTCGATCAATTTTATAGCCTATATCAACGAGATAAATTTATTATCGGGGCGCAGTAAAACTCATTCAAAGAGAAGCGTCGGACTTTTACGACTAATCACTGGTTTGAGAAATTCAACAGTAATAGACGACATATTTATAACCAATAGTATGCTCAAATTTGTTCCCTCATATAATTAAATGAAGATCACATCAAGCTATTTTTTATGCATTCGATCAATTCTCGGGTATAGCAATATACTAGCTGCAAGGCAATTTACAGCCAGCTATGAATAATTTTTATTTACTCTAAATAGTATAATTAAAAATGTTCAAGTGGCATGCATCGGAAAGTAACTCTTCGTTGCATATGGTGAACACATGAACAACAAACGACACTTCAGCTTGTTGATTAAGCTTATAGCAGGAAAATATATTAACACAAGATACTATTTCATTACGAAATAAAAATTAGAATAAATTTTTGTTAGGCGATATCTCAACAAATTAGTACATTTTAAAGATATGAAGTTCTCTCAAACATAGCGAAGATCAACCTCAACGATTATACATTTCACCTTAGTTCCACCGAAGACGATCCAAAGCCTGGTTATGAAAGGAAAAGGGAGGTGAAAAGGTATAAAAGAATGAACGATTGTAATTTTAGTTGTATTTGAATTTGTAATAAACTAAGAAACACATTTAGTTTTTGCTTATTAAATGTCACTGTGAGGTTTCCTTTTATCTAAATAAAGTTTTGCAACTACCAAGTCTGAAATAGGAACATTACCAATCAATTATGCAATGGCAATTAACTTTCACATATTCAAACATTTCTAAATTGTAGCTCCCTTTTTGAAATACACCCTTCGAAAATTAAATCAATAGAGCAACGTTCGTGACCAAAACTGACGATAGATACAAGCCATATGGCAGCAGCGCTTACTACCGCACACATGACCATTAGTAGGCCGACTTTGCTGGCTAACTTACATGGCGTTATATGAAGAATTGTGGAGGTACCAACAAAAATTCGAGGTTTTGTACGGTTTAGAGACGGATTTCTACAGTGAAATCCAGATGATCCGCGGAGAACACAATAGCGCTCCTAGTGAAGTGAAAATTATTTCAGTTCTTATACCCGTTTGGTTTTTATCGCCTTCCAAAGTGAATTTATAGGAGTTTGTTTACATCTCAACGTTGATCTATCAGTCGAAGGTGCAAAACGTGTGCTTCATTTGCTCGTCTTGGAAAGTGTAGGAGCACAATGGGCTATACAAGGTGAATTTATAGCATGCACGGATTGCGTTCGGTACGTTTTTTATTCGGAAAATAGTATATATGACGAAATATAAGCTTTTGCTAATGCCGCAGTTGGGTGAAAGCTACCGGAAGCTTGTCCATAGTAGGCCGACTAATCCATATGCAAGTTGCTACCATATGGCTTGTATCTATCGTCAGTTTTGTTCTTGGCGCATCGGGAAATGATGACAAAATTTGAGTTGATGTTCCACTCCAATGTTCCATTCTCAAAGGAAGAATACAAGAATGTTTCCCTAGCCTAAGATTAATAAGAACTGGATGGGCCATTGAGTAATTAAATAATACTGGAGTGGACAACCACGTGAGAATATGGTTGCAACAACCCCTGCGACCACTTTTCCTACTGCTACGCTCTTGTTTACAACCTTAGAGAGAGCAAAATTGCACAAGCAAACATGGCTGCTGCTCAATGTTAAACAAATTTTCATACAATGCCAAAAATTTGCTTTCTATTTGAAAAACCTTCAGCATTGTATGAAAAACATGCAAAACATTAATATAATAACTACTCACTTGTGAAAGGAAACACCTACAGATCCTTTTCCACTATGATTTTTTCACGAAGGCACTACACATTTCCTTTTGAAATTCTAACTTAATTACACAGTGTCACACGTTAAAGTAACTTGAATCACAAACTCCAATCGAATGTTTAAACACTTGGTACGAATTTAGATCGCGAACACTTTCCATAGTTTTAATATCGGATAAAATTCGCGGCGAAACTTACAAATTGGCCAATTTGGCGTCCAATTCGCATCAGTCAACTTGACAGTCAGTTCACACCTAGTTAGCTTTTGGAACAAGAAAGTGACCAGCAAGAGGCAGACGGGGAGGAAATGACAGACTGTTCACTTGGAAGAGAACAGAAACCGGTCGCATGCTCTCTCATGCGTTTTATATGAGCTTAGCCCATCCAGTTCTTATTAATCTTAGGGATGGGCTAAGCTCATATAAAATGCATGAGAGAGCATGCGACCGGTTTCTGCTCTCTTCCAAGTGAACAGTCTGTCATTTCCTCCCCGTCTGCCTCTTGCTGGTCACTTTCTTGTTCCAAAAGCTGAGTAGGTGTGAACAGACTGTCAAGTTGACTGATGCAAATTGGACGCCAAATTGGCCAATTTGCAAGTTTCGTCGCGAATTTTATCCGATATTAAAACTGTGGAAAGTGTTCGCGATCTAAATTCGCTCCAAGTGTTTAAACATTCGATTGGAGTTTGTGATTCAAGTTACTTTAACGTGTGACACTGTGTAATTAACTTAGAATTTCAAAATGAAATGTGTAGTGCCTTCGTGAAAAAATCATAGTGGAAAAGGAACTGTACGTGTTTCCTTTCACAAGTGAGTAGTTATTATATTAATGTTTTGCATGTTTTTCATACAATGCTGAAGGTTTTTCAAATAGAAAGCAAATTTTTGGTATTGTATGAAAATTTGTTTACATTGAGCAGCAGCCATGTTTGCTTGTGCAATTTGGCTCTCTCTAAGGTTGTAAACAAGAGCGTAGCAGTAGGAAAAGTGGTCGCAGGGGTTGTTGCAACCATATTGTCACGTGGTTGTCCACTCCAGTATTATTTAATTACTCAATGTCCCTAGCAATGAAGAAGCATTGAGTAATTAAATAATACTGGAGTGGACAACCACGTGACAATATGGTTGCAACAACCCCTGCGACCACTTTTCCTACTGCTACGCTCTTGTTTACAACCTTAGAGAGAGCCAAATTGCACAAGCAAACATGGCTGCTGCTCAATGTAAACAAATTTTCATACAATACCAAAAATTTGCTTTCTATTTGACAAACCTTCAGCATTGTATGAAAAACATGCAAAACATTAATAGAATAACTACTCACTTGTGAAAGGAAACACCTACAGATCCTTTTCCACTATGATTTTTTCACGAAGGCACTACACATTTCATTTTGAAATTCTAAGTTAATTACACAGTGTCACACGTTAAAGTCACTTGAATCACATACTCCAATCGAATGTTTAAACACTTGGAACGAATTTAGATCGCGAACACTTTCCACAGTTTTAATATCGGATAAAATTCGCGACGAAACTTGCAAATTGGCGAATTTGGCGTCCAATTTGCATCAGTCAACTTGACAGTCTGTTCACACCTAGTCAGCTTTTGGAACAAGAAAGTAGCCAGCAAGAGGCAGACGGGGAGGAAATGACAGACTGTTCACTTGGAAGAGAGCAGAAACCGGTCGCATGCTCTCTCATGCATTTTATATGAGCTTAGCCAAAACTTACGACAGTTACAAGCCATATAGCAGCAGCGCTTACTACCACACACATGACCATTAGTAGGCCGACTTTGCTGGCTAACTTACATGGCGTTATATGAAGAATTGTGGAGGTGCCAACAAAAATTCGAGGTTTTGTACGGTTTAGAGTCGAATTTCTACAGTGAAATCCAGATGATCCGCGGAGAACACAATAGCGCTCCTAGTGAAGTGAAAATTATTTCAGTTCTTATACCCGTTTAGTTTTTATCGCCTTCCAAAGTGAATTTATAGGAGTTTGTTTACATCTCAACGCTGAGCTATCAGTCGAAGGTGCAAAACGTGTGCTTCATTTGCTCGTCTTGGAAAGTTTAGGAGCACAATGGGCTATACAAGGTGAATTTATAGCATGCACGGAATGCGTTCGGCACGTTTTTTATTCGGGAAATAGTATATATGACGAAATATAAGCATTTGCTAATTCCGCAGTTGGATGACAGCTACCGGAAGCTTGTCCATAGTAGGCCGACTAATACATATGCAAATTGCTACCATATGGCTTGTATCTGTCGTAAGTTTTGAGCTTAGCCCATCCAGTTCTTATTAATCTTAGTGAAGAAGTACCACAGGAACACTGATATTCCCCTTCTTGTGAGGTGAAATCCGATTGGTGTTAGTGAAACACCATTTTAGCATTAGTGCGCTCAGTGAAGTGGTGAACAAGTTGTTTTTAGAAGGCGCAAATTTAGTGAATTTTCAAATTTGGCGGGAGTTTCATTATCAAGAGATGATTTTGTTGTAGATGTAAAAAAATTTGAATGAAGTAATTAAAACAAGATAAAGTATAGCCACTTAAATATTATATATATATATATATATATATATATATATATATATATATATATATATATATATATATATATATATATATATATATATATATATATATATATCTATATATATATATATATATATATAGTATATATATCGAAGATGTATATAATAGCATAAGATTAAGCCTTGTTCCTACGTGCTCAATAACTGATGCATGTATCGACGCTTACTGAAAAGCAGACATGCAGTTTCTGATTCTTGGTGGTTATTAGTGATTCTGTACCACAGGAACCTTAGAAAGTTGAACCTCCGTTAATTGCATACTGAATGGTATAATTTAAAAAAAAGATACAGCAGGGACTCGAAGTCTTTCTCATCTGCAATAGTTTGAGACAAACATATAATTATTTCAGTTGAAGGAAAGTTTTCTAATTAGCATAACTTATCACATCATAATACTTCTAGTGAATCGTGTCTTAAAAATGATACCGAATTTAGTTCTGTTTTGCACCTTCAGCCATAGAAAATTCAAATTAATATATTCTATGTTTCCAGGGATCACCACGTGGAGGCAGGTGCAGGAAGTGCCTTAATATGAGTATAACATATACAAATATACCTGTTTTGTTATAGAGTGATGAAATTTATGAATTCTTATGAACTCTTCCTTGATCCCCTTACAGCATTCTTCTTCTTGAATGTTAGTACTTATTTTTGAATGATAAAATTCAATAGGATATAACTACGGGATTAAAGTTTACTTGCACTCGTTAAAAATAATCATTTTACTGTAAAATTGTCGCAGTGAAATTTTATCAGATTGTTTTTTGGCTAGAAAAAAATATCTTGCGTTGAGATATTTTTCAGTTATACATTTTATTAACAGGCTGTAATGATCGCTGGTCTTCATGTGGTCGTCTTGGTCTTCAAATATTTTTTTGTTGATAAAATGTTCTTGTACCGCAATAACAAGACTTAATAAAATGTGCTTCCTTAATATGTTCTCATTTTGATTAAATTGTAATTTCAAACGTAATAGACTTTCTGCTTTTTCACAAATCTTTACAACGCTGGGAGAAGGAATCTTCAAGAAGCCCTTAGATTTATAGTAAATAAGTGATTTCGTTGTGTGGGTTCCTTCTAAAGCGGCCAGGCATTCGGCACAAATCAACGATTTATATAATTTAAAAACAACAAACCCAGATATATAATATACAACGTGATGCACATAATCAGACAACTTTGTAGGGTACATGACATAGTTATGTTCTTCCAAGAACTGCTGTTCCAAAATATCAGTATCTTCTACATTGTTTTCTTGATCTATCATGAGTGCCTTTTCTGTGGTTGCATTTATTTGCGATGAATCTGTTTCACAAGAAGGCTGTTTTTGAAGGTTCAATATGGTGATTTTGTCTAAAGGGATACAATTCCCTATTCCTCCTTCTCTTATTTGGCATCGGACCAATAACTTTTTATAAGCAGCGATAAACTGTCTTACCGATGGGTTATTGTTATGGCCAAGATGCATCCGTATTGAAGCGAAGAACAATTCTAGATGGTCTTGATTCAATTTGTACATTGGTATGAATCGTAGCTGCTATGATATTATATATTTATTATGTACAAATGCTACGTTTTTCAGTGCAGCAATAGGACCAATAAAACCGGTTTTTCTTACGCTATTTACAAGTAGTTGCCCTGAACAGGCTCTCAGCTTCGACAAGTAGGCGATGCAATGTTCTGTATACGGTAGAACTTCGTTTGTATTCCTTTCGCAAAGCGCTCGTTTGAACGGGTCAAGAGCAGATAATTTGCGACTGTTCAATATATCGAAAGAATTGTTTATAACCCGTATAAATTCGGTTAGAGGCTTATTTCCTTCGAACTCTGCTAAATTGAGAACATCTGCACAAAAATCAAGAGCATCAGCAACGGACACTAAATATTTGAGTGGCCAGTTTAACATTCATTTTTTTCTTAGCAAAATAAATATGGGCCTGTCGTAGCTTATTGCCCAAATGCAATTGCTCTTTTTCTTGTAGGATCACAAGTCTTTCGAGGTATATCCATTGAATATATTCTCCATCCTCGTTCAAAAAAGTTTTAAGGTCACCAAGGGTATTCCTTACCAACTTTACCATATGGCATGGATCAGGATGCACTATATATCGTTCGTTTGGAAGTTCGTGCGACACTTGAGAAGGATCTGCGATATTTCGCAAATCACAGCCTAGGGATTTCATTGCACTAATGTTATTATAAGCTCCATCAAATGTTATGCCAATTATATCAGCGCCACAGGTGGTCAATTCGTCTAGCCCTTTTGGTCTCCAATGAGTGATGTTATGGGAAAAAAACCTATTGGTATTTTCCATGACCTGTTCAAAGCAACAGCCATTATCACTAGAATCTGCGTTGCCAAAAACCCACTTCTGCCACCATCTCCCATATCAACATAGCTATACGATTTCTCTCCATCTCAATCTACATGCTTTCGAATGTGAACTTCATCAAATACAATATTTATCACTAATTTTTCGCTCTTTTTATTTGCTTCATCACAGGCAGTTTTAATGGCATGAAGTGCTTCATTTGTAAAGCCAGGAGAGCAATTCAAAACCCGATACCATTGGGAAATAGTTCTGGGATGTGGAAGACAGTTGTCAAATATTTCTCGTACATACTCATACCCTTTGGGTGACAGGAAGTTGAGATTAAGAGCAAATAATCGAATATTTTCGTTATACTCTTTCTCCACCACTCCATGTTTTGATTTGCGTATATAACGATAGAGAAAGTCTTTGGTTGGTCCAGCAATATCAATTAGCACGCTTTCTATTTCATTATCAATAAAATTTTTAGTTTTGAGTTCCTGCAGTACAGTCTCAATTTGCGCGATTCGTTTGCGTTGTCGGGAAACTTTTTGTGTCAAGCACTTTATTGATTTATCCCTACTCTGGATACACTTGCGCAGTTTTCGTAATTTAGCCTTCTTAATGATCACCTTTTCTGAGATTTCGCTTTCATCGTCACTTGAAGTCTCAAGGCATTCTTTCAGGCTCAGATTTTTTTCTATTTGATCCTAAACAGAGTTGAAGATTTCTGTTAAATATATTATTTATTTGTATTGAAACCTATCCTTTGCAACGGCACGACTACTAGGTTTGGTTAGTATGAAGTGGATATAATGGCACATATAAGGATCGAAAAACAAAGCATACAATTTTGTGTTTGCGTAAATGAAACCAAAGCAATATATGAGAATAGAGGAAAAACTTACAACAGAAATTTTCACATTACTTTTGAAAAATGGTGGTTCAGGCATAATATGAACATTGTTCTGAAAATGAGTTAAAGAATATAAAAATGATGATACCAGAAAGGAAAGAAATCAACCAACACAAAAGAGTGAAATCATTATATTTTATTTTGGATCAAAAGTACGTGGATGAAGAAGTTTAGTATGAGTGACTATAATGATAACTAAATTAATTACCGGACGGTTAGTTTAAGGCGCAGGCCCGAGTAAAACTGCCATTTTGAGTAAACTAAACAGCCGTCCATCTCAGAAACCTTAAAAATATTTGCTAATATTTTTTAAGGAAAAATTAGAATTAACCTTTGGCTATTGAATCAGTTTATTACATATTGCAAAAAGTTTGTTGGGAAAATTACTAAATTCAAACAAAATAGCATGTTTTCTTTAAAAAATGTAGTAAATCTCAGAAACTACTTAACGTACCGTGTTGATTTAAGCTATGTTTGTTAGATCTAAATTATTTACATTAAATTAACTCATCAAAAATTTAAAAATGTTTTTGCCATAAATTTCCTACAGCAAAATGTGGAAATTTGATACAAATTAATGTACATGCATGATATTTGTTCAGTGTGTGCAAATTACACATTTTGTTCTAGGAAATTTTTCTGCAAAGTTTTTGTTTAAATCTTTGATGATTTAATTCAATACAAATAATGTAGATCTAATAAACATAGCTTAAAGAGAGAGAGTTAATACATTTTCTAAGGAAAACTTGCTATTTTGTTTGAATTTTGTAATTTTCGCAACAAACTTTTTGCAATATGTAATGAACTGATTCAATAGCCAAAAGTTCATTCTAATTTTTACTTAAACAAATTTTCCAAACATTTGAAAGGTTTTCGAGATGGACGGCTGTAAAGTTTAAAAAAATTTTCAGTTTTACTGGGGGCTGCGCCTTAATATTGTACTTTCATTCTAGAACGAAAATGGGTTAGATCATATTGCATTCATAGGAGCTAATATTTGTAAATATATTATGGAAACCCAACCATCATCCAACATCAATAAAAATAAATTCGATGTTCACAAGCTAAAATGTACCCTAAGAATTCCAAAATGAAACTGAATAATTTCAATTTGGCATATACAATTTCATATTGTTGATTAAGATTTACAAATTGGAATTTCATTGCTAATCTATGATTTCAAAATTATTCATCTAACTTTCACTTGAGAAATTACAAGATTTTATGTTTACTTTACTTTATACTTCTGTTGTATTCTTCTGAATTTACTGATTACGAGGGTTAAGTAACATATTTCTCGGTAACATCAGTTTTACTGAACAATAAGTCACGTAATCCCCAAAATATACACAAAATGTACAACAAAATTATATAGTTGATTTAAAATCTTTTATTTTCTTTAATTTAAACTTGATTGTTTGAGAAAATTTAAAATAGAATAAAAATTAGTGCTTACGTGAGCGGTAGAAGTTGATACAATTACTTTTGATGAACTTGACGATTCCATTAAGGTCTGGAATAGGATACTTTATTAAAATTTATGAATTGTTTTACACTAACCACCTTTACCTCATCTATGTTCTCCATATGATTCAGTATTCCATAAGGATCAGGCGTGACAACTGCTTCACAATTCTTATCGCTTCCCTAAAACAATATATGTATTTTTTTCGTTATTGAATTAGGTGAAATGGTATATGAGATATATGCATATTAAGAATTTCTCAAAAATTTTAACTGTATAAGGAGTAATATTTTTAACAACTAATTACATTGCCAAATTCTAACCAAAGGTATTAATTCACACTTATAATACATTATAACTTCAATCAAATAAGAGTCACTTTTTCCAATGTGTTTTAATTAAGGTAAGTAAAATAATTTTTTGTCCGCTTTTAACATTCATGCATAATATGAACATTGTATAGTAGTCGAAAACGCGTTCTATACTAAATAAATATTTATCCAAGGTAAAAAGGGGAAAAAATTTATTTTACTTACCTTAACATTATAACTTATTTAAAATGTTTAAGACTTACATGAGGCCAACTTTGCTGATAAATATTGCATTGGACACTGTTGGGTTCACAGCATGATTCCATTGTACTCTGAAATAACAACCTTTATTTCAATTTATAAATTATTTAACTATAAACACCTTTGCCTCATTCATGTTTTCCATATGATGCCTTATTTTATCAGCCTCTGTGGTGGAAGCTACTTCACAAGTATTACTCGTATCTTTTACCTAAAACAATTCATATATTTTTCCCTTTATTAAATTAAATATATGTAATAAATATACGTATTAATCATTAATCTAATAAATATAATAATATAAAGAATTATTTTTAAAAACTAATTACATTGCCAAGTTTTTTTTTTCGAAGGTACTACTTAATGTTTGTTAATATATTTTAAAATTATAGCGTATATAAATAAAATTAACAAAATAATTGACTACATTATAACGTAAATCACATTCCTACATCTTGTGTAAATGTAATTTATGTATCAACTTGTCGCTATTCATCGTTTGAATAATAATATTGAAAAATATTATGCATTTATTCGTCCATATAAAAAAGCAGTAAAAGAAATTATTAGCTGTTCGTACTCACCAAAACTTCACCACATAGTTGTCCACTCATGCCGGCTTCATTTTGATCAAGTATTACGTTGGGCTGAAATACAAAGAAAAACTTTTAAAAACAGTATTAGTATTTTCGTACGACTTACAGCATTAATTTTCGGTAACGCATTCTTGGCCAAGCTTCTCCTTACTCCAATATCAAGGATATCTTCTGGCACAAAGTGGTCGGAACACACAACCGATTGCTTCCGTGTGTCAGCTTCAGGACGTCCTATAGACAACAACCACTTCCTACGCATTTCCACGTCATTGGGGATCCTTAAAAAATATATTTTAATTAGTATCGCACAAACAATAAATCTTATCATGAAAATATTTCAAAAACTTTTCCAGCCCCCGTCATTATAAATACTTTATAGTGACACCACTGAACTAAATCCCCTGGGCTTATCACACTTGACAATTCCCATGGCATTTGCTATGAAACATAAACAAAAATTAGCTAACTTTATTTCAACTTAAAACGATTAATACCACTAGGTTTAACATTGCACAAATTTCATAGCAAACCAATTAATATATGTTAATTTAATTATAAAACCAAAATAAACACCTGAAAAATGATTTCCCTTTAATATGGGATGAATTGTTTCTACAGTTTTTCACCAAGCACTTCATTTTTCACTTTTAATTCGAGTTAAAACCGCACACGATAAATCAAAAGTACATCCGTATCACACGCGATATCACTTTCGAATATTTTCCGAAACCGGGATGAAATAGTTCAACGAAAAATTATCAAAAGAACATCGCTGATTTTACCGCTTCGTATCGGTTTGTAAATTTGTTATGACAGTTCTCACTGGAACCGTCAGTGAATGACAATTAAATCCCTTTCATCTCTTTCTTCCTCATAGAGGGTATCTCTTTTCAACTATTTCTCCTGCGGGGGATTTCACTTCACTCATGTACACTGTACGTGTGCCATATCCTTAGGGAGGGAAGAAAAGGAGTAAGTGATAGCCCAAAAAATTTCCGAATATCAGCTATGTATTTGTATGACTTCCTTGATAGTATTGATAGTGGCTTAAACCAAGGATAGTCTCAGAAAAGCAGGGGCAAATTTAATCAAATGGCGGGAAAATTCAAATTGAAAGCACCATGATATAAATATTTAACTCAAAATGAATTTGTATATTTTACAAGTTGCTCATTTAAAGTGCCTCAGGCAAATTTGAGAATTAACTTAACTTTAGATTAAATGCAATCAATGATCGAATGACAACTGTTTAATTTTCTGAGGAATATTTTTTAACAGACTCAAATCGCCTTCATGCTAATTATTGAGTATTAATCGGATAATATATTAACATACAAGTTAAATTTGTAACTGGTCCACCTACTCCTTAGCCAAATCAAAATGCTATGTAAGACATTGTGAGTTGTTTCCAGGGACTACCACGTGGAGGTTGGAGTTAGGAGATTTAGACACAAACAACGTGAAACAAATATTGAAATAAGTAAATCAGATAAAAAAATCACGTTGTGTGTATCTCATTTAGTCCCCAGGTCTGGAAGACCGTTTTAATTTATGGCGATTTTTTTTATATAATAATAATCATGGCAATATATTTTCTGTTAAATATCTTTACATACTGCAAAAGTGAATTGTCTTATTTAGTTTTTGGCGAATAGAGCATCTTTCTGACTTTTTCTTAGATAAAAAATAATACCGGGTGTTGAGGTACTTTTTAATTATCAAACTCAAAAGGGAGCAATAGTGACCACTTCCAATCATATGGTGTTTGTAGTCACTGAATAACTCTTTTTCTAAAAAGTACTTTTGAACTTCTATTATAATTTTAAAATATTGTTTTCTGTCCAGTATCTTTTCATTATTTGTCATTAGTTTTATATTTCGTCTAAGGATGCTTTCCGTCTTTTGGCAAATTTGCTTAACACTTTCCGAAGGTGATTTTAAGTAGCCTTTTGTTTTGTAGGCCATGAGTGATCTCTCCACAAATTCGCCTTCGATGGAAGCTAAACACTCCATGCATTTTAATGTTTTTTCTATTTTGAAAACAACAAACCCAGCGATATAATCGACGACGTAGGAAACATATTCTGTCAATTTTGTTGGATAATTAGCATAGCTATGTTCCATTATGAATTGTTCATCAAGATTTTCATAGATAGTGTTGTTGAAATTCAAAATATTGCTATCATCCATGCTTTCACTACCATCCAATAGTTGTCTCCTTCCAACATTGCAATTGATTGCATGTTCTGGATCATCTGCTAACGACTGTGTTTCAAATATTTTGAGATAGTGAAGCTGTTCTAAAGGTTCGCAGTTCCCCAAACCTCCTTCACGAATTGCACATCGAACCAAGAGCTTTTTGTAAGTATGCATGAATTGTCGTACGGTCGGGTTGTTGTTTCGTCCCAAATTTGAACGAATCGACCAGAAGAATAGCTCTATATGGTCCTGATTTATTTTATACAAGGGGATATACTTGAGGATACCCGTTGAAATGAATCGATCGTAAATTGGTTCGATGTTCTTAAGACAGGTTATCATACCTACAAATCCTGATTTTTGCGGGGACCTGATGTTGTTCGTTCCGCATTCCAATTTCAGTTCTGAGAGGTAAACTATGAATGAATTCGCAAGCTCTTTAATTTCATTGATGTTGCCTTCACAAAGAGCTTGTTTGGTGGTTTCAGGTTCATTTATCTTTCGACTATTCAATATGTCAAAGCTGTCGTTGATAACTCGAATAAACTTTGACAATGGCTCACTACCTTTGAATTCTGGAAGCTTTAGTACCTCTTTGCAAAAATCAAGGGCATCTGCTACCGATTTGCTAAATAGTTGCACTGCCAATTTCACCTTCATTTTTTGCTGTTCAAAGTATATATGCGCCTGGCGTATTTTATTACCCAGGTGTAACGATTCTCTATTTTGGAGTTTGTGTAATCGTTCTAAATAGCACCATTTGATTTTATTTTTACCATGCATAAATACTTTTGAATGTGCCAAAGAATTACGGATGAGTTTGATCATGTGGCATGGGTCAGGGTGAATCAAACAATCATGATCAATATCTTCAAACTGAAGTTTATGCCTGTGATCAATTTTCGCTATGTCACATCCTAGTAGCTTGAAAGATCTGAAATTGACAGCTGCCGCATCACAAGTAACACCAATGACTTTAGCGCCTGTGCTTAGTAGATGATTGGAACAAATACTAATTAGGTTCGCTTTTTGTTCCGCACTCAACGAAGCTATCGGGAAAAATCCAAGTGGTATCTTCCAAGACCTATTTACCGCTACAGCCATGAAGACAAGAATTTGGGTGGCAATCTCTTGTTCACTGCTACCATCACCAATTTCCACGTACCCATACGATTTCTCGTTTGCCCACTCAATTTGCTTCCGTATGAACATTTCATCAAAGCTTAAATGAAGCACCAAAGTTTGTTGTTTTTTTCTCGCTTCTTCACATGCTTTTGCAATAGCCGTAAAAGATTGCTTAGTGAATCCAGGTGCACAATAAATGTTGGAATACCAATTGCCCAATGTTTGTGGATGAGGTAGACAATTGTCGAAATTTTCTCGGACATATTTGTAAGCATTTGGCGACAGAAAATTTAAGTTTAAAGCAAACGTTCTGAGTTGCTCGTCATATTTTTTGGGCGCAGCTCCTTTACGCTTTAGTATTAGTCTTTCGACTAGTTTATTCTTTGACGAAATTTCACAGAGTTTTTCGCTGGCTTGTTCGTTCAAAAGACTCTTCTTCTTCAACAACTTTAGCAAGGAACTCATTTTGCTAACCCTTTGTCGCTTGTACCTTAGTCTATCTTGCAATAATTTAACTTTTCTGTCGCGCTCAATGACAACTTCTCTCAACTTCTTCAACTTCATATACGTCCTGCTTTTCTTTATTAGATCCTGAACGCTTGGATCCTCATCTGAGCTTTCGAAGCAATCTTTGATTGAGATTTTATTCGCCTTTTTGAAGAAAAATTAAGCATCAAATTATCATCCTAATTGAAAAGAAGAAATTACACACGACGTTCACGTAGCATACTTTGGCAAAATACTATTTGTTAAGTTTTAAACAAGCAAAAGTCTTTACCCCAAAAGATGAACATTCCGAAAGTATACCGATTTTTCTCATATATAAATTTAAATCCTGTGACAAAGTTTTCTTGCGTTTGTCGAAACTGGAAAGTGAATCCTAGTAATTATATCAGATAAGTCATATTTGATAGTTTTGATTGAATAACTTATATTGTATTGCATATGGCAGTATTAAAAGAATGAACTGGTACTTCTTACTTCTTTATTTTAGTTTATAATATTCGATTTTAAGTTGATATGATAATTAAAGAATAAATTTTGAAGAAAATACATTTGTCCCAATACGATTTTAGAACAAAGCTTTTGACGTCCAAACATTTACCTAAGACTACACATAAATGTTAATACTAACATAAAACTACGACAGCACTTTGAAATTAAGTCTAAGACAAATCGTTTATCATGCCGAAAACGAAAAAACTTACAGTTCTAGAAGGGAAATTTATTTGATCGGTTGTATTAATAGAATTGCCTTCTGTGGCAGCTTCGGAATCGACCATCATAACGGAGTCAGCTTCAATGGTAATCTAGAACGAAAATTATTAAATTGGTATTCAAATATAATGCAGGAAAACACTTACACTCCCTAAATTCGGGCTTACAGCCATCATAATATTGGGGGTAGCATTCAATAGAGTTAAATCCTGAAACAAAAAAATGCCAAAATCAACGAAGCATGAAATATAATAGAAATTTACGCTCTCAAAACTCTCCGCAAACAATGGAGCCGGGTTCAAATTTTGATGGGCGATGCACTGTAAAAAGTTTCAAATATAATTAAATCAAAAATTCAAACTCAAATCTTACATTTCCCATATTGGATTCATACATTGTTTCTATTTTCTTAGTCGCTAAGTCCACCTTGAACAAGTCCTAAAAACCACGGTGTTTATAATTTACAAAATAATAGATAAAATATACCTACATTTCCGGAAACTGGTCTTAGCACCATACAATTTGACGAGTCATCAATGGCTGCTTGAACCGTATTTGCTGTATAAAAATCCTAAAATCAAATATTAGATACAAAATAGACCCGAAATTTTCATAAAGCCATTACATACATCGCATGAATCTGGCATCACATCGATACTGCAAGCTGCATGATTTACCTCTCGTTGATTTGAAATCTGAACGAAAAATGTTATAATCGATGTTACATAGCATATACTCGTATTAAAACTTACCCTCTCCAGGCCTTCCACACACATCGCTGTAGCTGAAGAGCTTAAATCAACACTAATCTATAATTATAGAGTTAATAATGATGACATTATGCAAAAAAATTAAGAGGTACCTCCTCGCAAATAATTTCATTTATCATGGGCTTCGGTAAAAGCATGTTCTAAAATAGAGAGGATTAAAATTGCACTAAAATTTAATTTAAGGAATTCATACGTCCTCCAGATCCGTTTTAGAGCTCACTAAACTATTCGAATGGCTAAGGTTCCCAATTTCGTCGTTTCTGGCCCAAGAGTCCTGAAATTGAGCGTGCTAAATGTAATGTTTGGGTAGCTAAATACCACTTACACTTTCCAGGACAATTATCTTGTTCGCGGAAACCGAAGTAATCGTTTGAGAATCGCACTAAAATTAGATGCTTAGAAATGAAAATGACAAACACATGTAAACTTACACATCCTGAATTGAATTCGGAATTTGAACAAAAATTTGTTCTTTTCGTAGTTGAATTCTAAAATGAAAAAATATGAAATTGGCATTTTAATCAATTATGAAATTTACTTACATGTTCAATAGTAGGTGTAAGGGTGTTGCCTTCAGCTTCTCGTCGAGTCTAAAACATGAAATACTTAAATTCTATGCAAATATTAATTTAAGGATAGATATCTTACATTTTTAGCTTTTTTGCAATTGTAGCATGTTTCAAATGAGTGCTGCGGCTTTGCATCATGTGATAATCGTACCCTTTCATTCAAATAAATTATATCGTCATACTTGAAATGATCTTCGCAAATTAGCGAACGTTTCATTTCCGGGTTTATTCCGAGAATTTGGCACCATTCCATTTTAGTATTAATGTTATTCGGAGTTCTAAAATGATAAAAAATTACAATGAATTATAACCCCCTTAAAAAATGCCACAATTTTGAGCCGCTTCTGCTTTTAGCCACGGAATTTGCGGCAGAATATTAAGCAATCAAAACAAAACATTGCAAATATTTTTGAGCAGTTTTCTTTTGATTCACAACTCAAAACGATTAAAACTAAACTTTCTCACGATTTTAAATGCACGAAACTATCAATTTTTACCTAAAGTAGGACTTTCTGCTCGATCCACTGCTGAAATTTGGGCAACACGGTACCGAACAGCGCATTGTCGTTTTCTAAAGTTTAAGTCACTTGCTTTAATCAAATTTCACTATATTACGTGTGAAACTAACCGAAACAGTATTTATTACGTTCACCACTTAAATATTCACTACCGTTTTCAAGAAAATCACGAGACAATGAAATTTTCCGCACATTGACCACGATGAATACGCGAAGACGTAAACAAAATTTTGACGTTTGGAATGACTTCCCCTTTCCTCGTAAAAACCGCCTCCAGAAGCAAAATATCGGAATTCACATACAGGGTTTTACACGGATAGACTTACTCCTCTTCTCTCTCTCTTAGGCCATATCGCTGTTCCTGTAGTACTTCTTCAACGTTCCCTAGAGAATAGAAGAATGCCCTTCTATAGAATACACACCTAAAGGATAGAAGGGTACCCTTCTAGAGAATGGAAAGCTGCTCTTCTAGAACCCGTCCTTGCACAATACATCACAGCAGTATCGGCGATCTGCCATTTCAAATATTATAATTTAATGCCTCAAGTTCCACCAAAATGTTGTTGAAATACAATTCCCATCCAGTTATTTTTTTCAATTGTGTTATATGAAAACATTTGATCACAATTGAATAAATCTGTGGGTTGTCAATTGACGTATAAATGCAGAGCTTCTCATCTGTCAGATTGATACTAAAATTATGAAAATTATATTGAAAAAGTTTTTGAATCGTATTTTTCCTCACCATATCGGTTATAAAATTAAAAAGTGCTCCAGGATACAAAAGAAAAAAATCAACTCTGTACAATTTAAATCCTGTTTATTTACCTTTGTATATTAAATGAACGGGCGATGTATTGCTCATTTACAAAAGCTAGAGATTTAAAATAGTTCACATCAGGTACAAAGTTGTGTCGCAAAATTTCTGTTTCCCTTCCCTCGAAACCCTTGCGCCGCCACTGGACTCCGCCCGGCTAAGATTAATAAGAATGCCGCCCGGCCTTTCATTTGACATTTCACTGACAGACTTGAAGCGTTGTCAAACTAATGGCGTTGCGTAGTATTTAGAGAGTATTTGTTTTAGTGGCGCTTTCGTAATGTAACCAAAGTGCTGGTTATGTTGATCACTATATTGAACTTTAGCATTAATAACAAGTAAAAAACGATGCTATGTAGATATTGTTAAAAATTGTAAATTTCCAGCATTTACTATTCTTAAGATGTTGCATATGTTCGGTCAAATATGTCGTGTCTGTGAAACTACGGACAATTTAGAAGTGGTTTCAAATAATGTGAACGAAAACATTCTGTCTATGCTCCAAGATATTCTGCGTTTAGAAGTAAGTTCATGGATGAAATGCACTTTGACCAAATCAGAAATTATTGGATTTCTTATTGATATCCATTAAACTTTACTGCAGCTCAAAGCGGACGACTGCCTTCCACACCATATCTGCCTGCCATGTAAATTAACTTTAGAAGACTTTCATCTATTCAAGTCATTATATAAAAGAACGTATTCAAAGTACAGAATGACGATTGACGAAAAGCAAGTAAGACTACTTTCAGAGGACGTCGCAATTCCGGATCCAGCGGAGAGAGATAGAATCTTTCCTAAAATAGAGAATGTTAAATTGGGGATTCATCCCGGTAGTAATTTGAATGCCGAATCGGATGAAGGTTTTCCTGTCCCACAAGGTATTTATTAGAACGGGTTATGGTTTAACCGAGTTTTAATGCTTGAAATACTAATTCAGGTTCAGGTCGTAAACAAGAAGAAAGTGAGATTAAAGTTAAAAACTCTGATTATTATCAGGTTTTAGTCAAGGAAGATATTACCTTGTGGGATGATGAGAGAGCACAGGAACTGCAAGCGAATAAAGAAGACCTTGAGGGTCTGGCTAGTAAAGAGTAAGTAACAATAACTGATTATTTTTATCAGCGGCCAGTGACCAATATATGTCGAAAAATGCATTTTTCCCTTTGCCTGTAATAAATTTTATTACTATTAAATGTTACATAACAATTTTAAGAATGTATTGTAGAAAAAATATTTTTATTATACCAAACAGAAGTAGGGTTCCCTCTACAAATCACGTGGCCTTTCAAATATGTTAGTGAATACCAGCCAAGAAGGTAGTTATCGTTTCCTTCGAATTCAGACTGCTATCGTTTTGATCGAATGCTGTACTTACTGTTGAATTTAGTGAAGGATTCAGGGAAGAATGTATCCAGCATTGTAAAATAATTTTACAAAACCCTACTAAAATCGCGCCTGTCTGTCCGTCCGTGTGTCACAGCACTTTTTCTCGCAAACCGTATAAGCTTGAAACATAACATTTTGTACAAAGGTGTTAAGTGACGCCCTCTTCAAAGTTTCATTACAAAAAAAATTTACAAGGTGCTTAAGGGGGGTCTCCCCATATAGGGGAGTGGCCCCTAAAAAAAAAGTTTCATCAAAGCCGGCCGATATGGGTATCAAATAAAAGGTCTTAATGAGAACTTTACAAAACAGAGCTTAAACTGTTTTTTTTCTGCGGGGCGCGCACAAGAAGGGGAAATATATGTAAAATTTTTGTGTCCCCCCCCAATTGGACACCTGTGATCCGAAAAATCTGAAAAAAATGTGGAGGTATGTATTTATAAGTACAACAACAACAAATACCTTTGAAGTCGAAATTCACTCAACTTTGTTAATAATAGTATGAACATCGAATTTCACATTTTCCTCAATTAAACCGTATGGATACCCTTAAATTCAATACATAAGATCCTAATACTCTGTAAGTTTGATGAAAATCGAATCATATTCACGGAAGTTATAAGTTATATTCAAGAAAGCTATAGCCATTTGAAATTTCTCCAAGTTTTGATTTGATCTTCTTGAAATTTTCAAATAAGATCAATAATATAATTTTTAGTCAATAATTTTGTTTATTTGATATCCGCAGGCCAATTCTCTTTTTTCTTTAAAAGCCCTCGGGCCTTGCTTTGTTGTGTGAGCAGACGCGTTTCGACTACTTAGAGTCATCTTCAGTGTGACACTGAAGATGACTCTAAGCAGTCGAAACGCGTCCGCTCACACAACAAAGCAAGGCCCGACGGCTTTTAAAGAAAAAAATATATTTTTTTTTGGGAATTCATGATTTGGATGATTTTTGTTAGTTTGTAACAAAATGACGACCGTTGAAAGTACAGAAGCAATGGATTTTCTTATAAACGTGCACATCTCTTTGACAAATCTTTTCCTTTATTCGTTGCTGGTGATTGCATTTTGCACGTTGGGTTCAAAACCCTTCTTATATAACCGTAGGTCTGTTTACCTAACTTGTTAATATATGGAACTCCTATCGGGTTCTTTGCAAACTTGTGTGGTGCGACCATAGCCAAGGATTGCTTAACTGGCAGGCTGGGTAACAGTAATTTTACATCATAGGAAATCAATAAATAGTCCTCCTCAACTTAATAAATTTGCATTTAAGCTCTTTGTTAATTTTGTACCTGACTCAGCTAACCTTTAATTGCATTATAATTGTATGTTATTTCCCGCGGTAGTACTTAAGGATATTTACGTTTATTACCTGATGTATCTTTCCTGCAATTAAATGTAAAAGGTTTAAATATTCGGATGATTGCAAGAAGAGCTCCAGAGTACCGCCACTGATGAAGAGGATAACTTTTCTTCGAAATACCGGTATCTGGATAGTACATTTAATGATAAATAGCGCTTGAAAAAGGGAATTTTTGTTTTTTTTACTAACAGACAAGACAGAAATGGAAAACTCTTCAAACCAAGACTTAGATATAAAAAATCTAAAGAATTTCTTGCTTCATACTGCCTTTTGTCTCCGGAAGAACAGCATGATACCTTATTCAACATTTTTATTGGCATTGCGAGCAATAAACAACTTAAAAATTATTGTAATGAACATTAATTCCTCGGAAAATCATGGTAAGCGGATTGCTCTCCAAAATATTCTTGATATGTTTGTGCTTGACATTGTTTTTTTAAACGAAACTAAATGTAAGGCACGATCCACAATTTCCAAATTACACAATGTTTCGCAATGATATTAGTTGAGGTACAGCCATTCCTGCTCATTCTAAATATACCATTTTCCAAATTCGATGTGAATTCTCATCGTTTTCTTGTACTTTCGCTTGTTTACATTTTTAAATTCTTTGTACATTCCTTGTGATCTCGGTCAATCACTTTTCTCTGATTTTGATCAATTATTAAATTTTTCACACCTATTTGATTTTATTTGGGGAGGAGATATTAACGCTAGACATCCTAGTTGGGGTGATAGTGCCTTTAACATTAATGATAGAATTATTGACAATTGGTAAATGTTAGGTAACAGCACTTCAATATCAATTATTAATGCCGGTATTCCTTCTTTCTTAGATAATTTCCTACTTTTCCCAGAGGCTCTTCTTTCTTAGATAATTTCCTGATTTCACCATCACTTTTAAATGCTCATTGTGTAACATATCACTGTTTCTTAATTGCAGTTTCTTCTTATCTTCATGCGCTTTTTCTTACGCTTCCTCTTACTAATTTATATCCAATTATTCTTCATCCTTCCTCATTTCGCTCTTTTAAGAATGTTGATTGGTCTTGTTTTGAAGAATAGTTATTTGATCTCTTGGCAGACAAATTCCCGGATGAGCGTGTACTTAACAACCAACAAATCGATGAGTCAATCCATGCTCTCTCTTCTATGATTTCTTTATGCATGGACACTTTTGAACCTGCCAGAAAATTAATATCTCAAAATATGACAATCTTTTCCCTTCAACACTCCATTTAATTCATACTAGATCTAAATGGCAGCAAAAATTAAAAAGAATATTTCACCAAAATTACAATAGAGTAAATCCACAGTATATTCTTCTTAGTTCACAAATTAATTGCAAAAGTAAATTTATAAGAGACAAGATGCGTCTTGAATTAAATACAGCGTATAAACTACGGCTTTCTTCTATGAAGCCATCCTCATATGTTTTTAAAGAAATAAATAAATTGACTGGCCGGTTATCAAATGACTAGAATATTTCCAGGGATCCTATTAACTTTAATAGACAACCATATGTTACGTTAGATCAAAAGTTGAACGTTTGCTCCTCTTTTTGTAATAATCTTTACAGTGAAAAACCTTCTGCTAACAATGCCTTTAAAGAACTTGTAGAGAGTAAAGTAAATTCTTTTCGTTTGGATTTTAAAGTATCTTTTTGACAATATTCTCTCCTAATAATCGCTCCTCACAAACCATTTGCTTAAATTATCATGATTTTTTCACCAGATTTGATGAAATCCAATCTATAATAGTAAATTTGAATAATAAGAAATCTTTTGGTCCAGATGGCATGCCAAACTTGGTAATCAGGAAATGTAGCAACTCAATTTCTAGACCTCTTGTCGTCATTGCAAATAATTGCATTAATAATGGTTACTTTGCATCTGCTTAAAAAGCAGCCACATTAGTTCCTTTGCCGAAATCAAGATCAAATGGTGATCTTAAGAAATCGAGGCCAATCTCTCTTCTTTCGAACCTAGGCAAAATTCTTGAAAAAATTATTCTGCGATCTTTTAAAATATTTTCTAAACCCATTATTCCTATTGAACAATTTGCTTTAAGCAATCTTATCCGTTCATGATGAAATTTCTTCTGGTTTGCAATACGAAGAAGTAACTGTGGCGTGTACAATTAATCTTGAAAAGGCTTTCGATTCAGTTTGATTAAAAGGTTTAATGTACAAACTTTTAAATTGTAACTGCCCTATTCCTTTAGCTCGTATTTTCGTATGTTTTCTTACTAACCGTAGTTTATTAATTACAATTACAGGTAATTTCTACTCTTCTTTAATTAGTGTATATTCTGGTATTCCTCAGGGTTCTTGGTCCGTCTTTATTCAATTTTTATTTGGCTGATATTCCTTGCGGTCATCAAAATAACATGAATGACAATTTTAAAATGTTTCTTTACGCGGACGATATTATCCTTCATGCAAGTGACACAAGTTCCTTTAATAGCTTTAAATAAAATAATTTTCATCTTCAAGTGCTTAAAAAATTATATGTTTGGTTAATTTGCTTTCGTAATGCTTATGGCAAAGCCCATAGAAATGCTCCAGCTGAAATTAAATTACTCTCTTTATCAATTGATGGGTACAATATTTCCCTCAAAACATCAATAAAATATTTAAATATTTATTTAATTACCATGTTCGGTCAATTCTGAGAAAAGCAGTTGGTGCATCTGTAGCATTGTCACCTCTTCTTTCAAGCAAATCCGTTAGTTGCAGTATTAAACTTTTAATGTATAAAACTCTTATTCGTTCAATTATTACCTATTGTTTTCCTGTTTTGCATTCTGCTTCCTCAACTGTTGCTGATGAAATGAAAATTTTTGAACGCAAATTCCTTAGAAAATTCTTATCGAAATACAGAAGGCCAAACAAAAAACATTTCAGAAACAGTATATTTTACGATGAGACCAAAATTAGACCAAATCTATTTTTCATGATCGAGCAGAGAATGAAGCACTTAAACTCTTGTGGTTCTCATCCTGACGCAGTTGTAAGGGGATTATTTGATCGAAACGTACCTTTAGAGAATGTTAATCGTTATGTCTCACCTATCAAATCACTTTGTGTAGCTAATCCCTATAAATACCATTTCTTAAACTTTTTAAAGTTTACGTTAACAATTGCTTCTGGTTTCATTTACTTAGTTCATTATATTAATTAATTATTATTGTTAAATATCTTATCAAACTTTGTAAGCTCAAAGTGTCACATTTATGTAAATTCTTTTGCTGCTGCTTTTTGCAAATAATTCTCAATTGTATTTTTCAATTTATAAGCCATTGAGCACTGGTGTAATACTATTTTAATCAATCTTTCAATCACATTGAATTGGTTACGACCGAGTGTTGTAATAATTGCTGTTTGACTATAGTGCCGTTGTCAAGGTATGTACCTTCTAATTATGTTAAAAATGTTTGTTCGTAAAAAGACTCACTAAAATATATATCTATCTATCTATCTATTTAATGTCAGTACTAACGAGTTGCAATCGGTATAATGGTGAGTGGGGTGCCCTTTAAATAAATCAATGTTTCTAACTCATAGCTGTGCAGTTAATTTCGTACTTATTTGTTTTTTTTTTCGAAAAGTAAGCAACCGGGTGAAATTTATTGTCTTCCTGATGTTGCATTAGTACAGCGCCGAGACCCAATTTGCTCCCATCCGTGTGAAGCTTGGTCTCTCGAGAGGGGTCGTATATGGCCAAGACATATGCACTGGTTGGCAACGTTTTCAACGCTTCAAAAGCACTCATTCAGTTTTTGTCAAAATCATAAGTAACACCCCGTTGCAGTAGTCGTTACAGTAGTTTATCTACATTTGAAAACCCAGCTATAAATCTAAAGAAAGAGCATACGCCTAAGAATCAGTGAAGATTTTTAACATTCTCTGGAATGTGAAACTTTTGTCTAGCTCGTAACCTATAAGATTCAGGTGACAAACCTGCGTTGTTCACAACGTGACAAAGGTATTCAACAATCCCATATGCAAATTGGTACTTACTAAGTCAAAGTTCAAGCCCATTGGCAGCAAAACGCCGAAGTACATTACCTAATGTCTTTAAATGTGAATCGAAGTCCACACTAACGATTATAATGTCGTCCAAATAAACTACTATTTCTCCTGAATCAATAAATGGTTTCAGTATTTTATTAATAAAACATTGAAAGTTAGAAAATGCGTTCTTCAGGCCAAAAGGCATACGAAGGTATTCGTATTGACCGTTAGGAGTAACAAAAGAAGTGTACTTGATAGAATCAGCAGCCATACGCACTTGGTGAAATACACTCTTCAAATTTAAGTGAGAAGATTCTAACAACGCTCCACTTAGTATTTACCTGTCATCGAACTAGGACAACGGCCTCGGACCAGATTGAATGAACGGCAACGACTATCGCAACGTTTAAATTACTTTTCTTTTGGAATTTGGAGTTTTAGATCATTGAACACAGCATCATCTGGATAAAATAAAGAAATACATGCAGTGCAAGAAACCAGATAGCACGGTGAAAACATATTTGATATGCGAACCCACACCATGTTTAAAAGTGGGTGTAGTAATCGAGCAGTTAAAGGGTTAAAGAAAACTCAAGCATAAAATGTCCCAGATCGATTAAAACGATCGAACTGGTACGATTGCAGATTGAACTGGAACAATTTCAGATTGAACTAGAACAATTTGCGATCGAACTGGTACGATTTGAGATTGATCTGGTACGATGGAATGCTTTTGACAGCGGCAGTTGTCATTGAGTGAGAGGAAAGATTTGACAGATAACCCACGTTTGGGAATTAGTGCCCGATAGTTGTTTAGTAGTTTTATTTGCGTGCCTGTGTTTAATTTGTTTAGCGCATGTCCATCGCGAATGTGCCAAATTTTGCCCTTTTGCTGATGCAATAAATTGTGCTGAGGATACGGCACAGGACGGACTTGCACACATGGGAGTTGAGCTCGCGACATACTAAACGGTAATTTGGCTGTTGGTGAAATTACTCGCTGCATAACGGTCTTCCACATTTCAGTTCTTCTCTGGCGGTCGACAGTTTTGAACCCGCACCGCGAGAGAGGTGATCTGACCTACGTGACTACAAGCAATCAGCGTATTCCGCGCTTCCGTGTTTCCATTGAAAGGCCAATAGCGCGATATTGGATTACGCGGGAATTCTAAACGGATCGAGAAACGTCGGTAGTAATAGTTGTGGCGGCAGTGGAACCGTTAGTGCCGGTGCTGGTGATAGTTCAAGTAATAATTTCCATAATATAAATTACACTGACGCTCACATCTACTGCAACACTCAGTACAAGAACATAGTTGCCCATAATCTGAGCAGTTCGGACCCGATAACACGCTACAGTCATCTCGATGAAGCTGACCCCCACAGTCTCCTTCTGAAGACCCATTACAGTGACTGCAATATCCATTCGAAACCTAGCCTGTACGGTACTGGCAGCAAGTCCCAGCATTTGGTGCAAAAATCAAACAATATCTTTAAAAATATTGCCAAAAGCCCATCGTTCCTGAATGCTAACAAAATCAAAGAACATTCGCGGAAGTTACGCAATTTCTCTCTCAAGGCGCGCAGCGGTACAGACAAGCGACACCCCAAGAGCCAGATCATAGTGAAATCCAACATGGTCTCTGACAACTCCTTGCAGCCAAGTGACAAGTACTTGAGTCTCTATTTGGACGAGAAAACCGCCCACTCCAAGTCCTTGCTAGCGAACGGTAACGTTAAAACATATCCCGCCTGTCGGCCACGTGTGAAGAGTGATTCGAAAGATGCACGCAGTAGTAGTAGTAGTAGAAGCAAGTACAGTAAAATAAACAACAGTTGTAATATCGGTCTTCTGAACAACTCACTGCAAAGTCAGGCAAATCACTCGCACCACACGAGTGGAAGCGGTCCGTTGAACGGTATTAAAAACAGTTTGACCGATATTCATCGCCGTAAAACTGAGTTTAATCGCCAATTGAGTGCCCCGATTGACTCGACTGCGTCTCCGCGGCAACGCACCAACAGCAATAGTCCCACAAAAACACCGCATCACCAAAATTGCTCGTCGTCAAAACAATCCGCTTCGTCGTCGTGTTGCTTCTCATATAATAATAGCTTAAATCGACCGAATAAGAAACAAAAAGGTCTCCGGCTGAATTGAAGCTTCATCTAAAAAGTCGATCCTATGCACGATAAATAAAAGCATATTTACACTCAACCTACATTCACAGAACAAGTTTATTCCATTCCGAAAACCAAACCACGCCTTCTAAAGGACGAAATTTCGCGCTTACATAAATCAACATATGGCCTATTGCCAAATATTCAGGAATCATTTAAATCTACATGCATGAATAAATATTTTAGCAGGACCATCTGCATCGTCGTCGAGCGCTCGGAGGACCATGCGGGTGAGTACCCTTTTTGTTGCCTTAATATTGTTTGACTAGTTACTACTACATTTTATGTTAATCATTTGGTCCTTTTAACTGATTAGTATTTGGAAAATCAATTTTATTTTCTTAAATTGTGAGGAATAGTCATTAAGAAAAGTTAATAGGCTTTTAGAAGATATATTGAAATTTCTTTTAATCAATGAGTTTTAGATGACTTGTATCCTTTCTTATAAAATCAAATAACAAATTTTTAAACGATATAGCAGCTTAAATATAACGTATAACTTGTCACTAAGTAAAACTTATTTAGTTTTATTGAAATATCACTAAAAATTTAAACTTAAATTAGAAAATGTTGGTACATACAATTGAGATGAAGTTTATTAGAAAATTGCTTTATCGTTCGTTACTACTCATACAATTGATTTATTTCCTTCTTTGAATAAATATTTGAGCACCAACGTTGATTCGAGATTCAATTTAATGATTAATATTAATATTTTTTTTTTATATTTGAAAAATCAATATCGTTTGAAAGTTCGAAATATCTTTCTGTATTAAAAATTATCTAAATTAACTACAAATGTTATTGTATTGAAACAAATCGGAAATATTGCAGAAAATTCAAAAGAGCAATGGAAGACTGTTGCGATTTTGTTGTCAATTAATTGCATGTTATTGTTGTTATTTATGAATAATAACGCTAAATATTTTAAACCTAACTCATTTTTTTAAAACAATTTCATAAGGGGCCTACAATGTTTAAAAATAGATCTTTTAATAATACAAATCAAATCAAAAGTATTATTTATCGGTAACTTTAGGATAAAATAGAATAAATTGGATTTAGAATATTTATTTTTATTCAAAAATGTTTTCGGCGGTCTTTGTGTTTTATAAGTACATGCATTTGAAATTTAAATGGCTTTTTTTCTTAATTTCTTTGTGAAAGTTTATAAGTTTTTGCATAATTTTCTTATTTGTTAAGAGAAAACATAATTTTTTTGGTGAAGAAATGGAGATGCCTCATTAAAGGTGAAACCATCGGTCTTTCCTTTCCCAAATTCTGACCGGGTATAGGACCCGGTACGGTGGCAGGCTGCCCCCTAAAAACATGAGCCAGCCGCCGGGTACAGTTTAATCCTTTGTTTTCTCTTTGTTTCAGGTGATATCGCGGGTTGAGTGGCCCAAGCAGAGTGTCTCTTTATGGCATAGCGTTATGCAATCAAATTGTATAGTTCTATGGCATAAATTGGTCACCGGGGTACTCCCCTTCTGATGGGAAAGTTCATGCAATTCAAGTTGTATGAGTTTTCCACTCAGAAGAGGAATACCTGGCACTGCAACAAAATATATATGGATTTATTCCGGTTGGGTGGGTGCGAAGGGGCTCCATCACCACCCGGTTGCCTCTCTTTCATTTGTGGGCCATGAGCTTCGTCGGGTAATGACGAGGTTACCCCATCTCCGCCTTTCTTCTCAGGTTCCTCTTGTTTTCGTAGCAAGTACCATCTCCCTCGGTGTAGTTAGCTACACTTTTTGCGACTTCGGTCGCCTCGTGAACTAGACCCAAATTCGTGAGTGCGAAATTTTTTGTAGTGGGTCCTCGTGCTGGGGAAATGAACCCGCCCCACGACAACGCAATGCTAGCCTGCCAGCGCATTCACGCGTCTCCAGACGAGGGCATTCTCGGCAGATATTGTCATCTTCTTCTGTCGAGGCAGCAGAACATCGCTGCAGTCCTTTACGGACTTATTGAAACTCCTCTTATTCACTACATGGGAAATTGCAAGCGGGCCATGAATTTGGACTAGCTTTTATTGTTGACAGCACATTTAAACAAATTTTCACCGACTTCAAGCCCGTTAACAAAAGAAACTGTGCGGTTCATATCAAAACCCAATTCTTTAATGTCTGGCTGGTCAACTGTCGAGCGCCCACAGAAGACAAGGAAGAAGTAATCAAGGGCGAATTTTACAGCAAGTTGGAAAGCTCTGTCGATGCATTGCCGTCCAACGACATTAAAATTGTTCTGGGTGGCTTTAATGCAAAAATCGATCGAGAAACGGCACATAAAGGATCAACCGGAGGGCTCAGCTTCTATGCTACTACATTAAGTGAATGATTGAGTCTTTAACAAAGTGTATCCCCGAAAAATGACTAAATGACTTAGCCAAGCTTGAACGGTTTAGTGTTTAATGTATTGTGCACTCCCTTGTGAGTGAATCTTTCAAGCCTTGATAGAATACATAATTGCATTTAGCAAGTGAATTTGAATATGGGTGTGGCGATTCATTGGAAATAGTGAATGAGTCTTATGCCGGCTGCAGAAACCAATGTGTCCTATGATACATACCATCATCGATTCGTGAAAGATTTCTTTTTTTGAACCGACCAATGTTTTATACAAAGATTCAACTTAATTACAAAAGTAACGTTCGGTCTGTTGCTGAAGATATATTTTAATATAAATCGAACCTGTCAAACAGGAAACAGGCTCAAAAACGGTGGTTCGGGATTTTTGCCGTCCATTCCCTCCTTCAACTCGATGAATTTCCACACGAGTGTGTAATTCGATAAGTCACATGACCTTTGCTTTCTTGGAAATTGGGTTATGCGTGTCTTCTTACTCGAAGTCTTAATTGTAGTAAAGAAGATCCAACACTTCAAGCAACGAGCCCCAACTAAGCTTTTTTTTGTACAAGTAAATGATTATGATCGAAAATTCTATATGTATACTTAGCCATATAAGACGGGGAATTTGGATATATTTACAATTATATTAGGATGTTAACTTCCAAATAAATTATATTAGTGATATTTTAAATGAAACCCTGCATCTCTCATTAGAAACACAAAAATAACGTCTTAATTGTATATATATATATATATATATATATATATATATATATATATATATATATATATATATATATATATACATATATATATATATATATATATATATATATATATATATATATATATATATTTATATATATACATATATATATATATATATATATATATATATATATATATATATATATATATATATTTATATATATACATATATATATATATATATATATATATATATATATATATATATATATATATACATATATATATATATATATATATATATATATATATATACATATATAGATATATATATATATATATATATATATATATATATATATATATATATATATATATATATATATATATATATATATATATATATTACTGTGTCCAAAAAATAAGGTGATATTTGAATTTAAACTGCGCGCGTCGAAGGATTTGAAGAATAATTTTTTTTTAGGTTGTAGTACTGTCAGTGACATCTATGTCAAATTTACATGTCAAAATATTCATTAGTGTTTGAGATACGCGTCGTTTTGTGAGCTGCTAAAAGTGAGTTTTTCATTTTTTGCGATGTCGAAATTTGTTGAATTTGCATTAAATTTTGTTTGCGGAATCAAGTTTCTGCTGCGGATACGTTGAGCATGGTGCAGAAACCCTTTGGTGATGAGGCTATGTCTAAAAAAATGTTTACAAGTGGTATAGTGAGCTCCAAGCCGGCCGTGAACGTGTCGAAGACGAAGAGCGTCCTGGGCGACTATCAACACCTCTTCTCTTCTTCGATTATCGTGTCGTTGTGCATTATGAATTCCTTTCGCCGGGGCCAAACAGTCAACAAGGAATATTATTTGAGCATTATGCGTCGTTGCGTAATGCTATCCGCCTAAAAAGGCCGGAATTGTGGAAAGACAATTCTTTGTTTTTACACCACGATAATCCACCATCCCATACTGCACTCGTAATTCGTGATCATTTCGCCAAAAAATCAACCCATATCGTTCCGCAACCACCGTATTCACCTGATCCGCGCCGTGCGACTTTGGCTGTTCAGCAAGCTAAAAAGACCGCTCCGGGGACACCGTTTTGATACGATAGAGGAGATTCAAACCGCAGCGAAGACGGAACTGAAGGCCATTCCGGAAACGACGAGTATCTCAAACACTGATGAATATTTTGACATGTAAATTTGACATAGATGTCACAGACAAGTACTACCAACCTTAAAACAAACTTAATT